>CM032232.1:143902500-144022500 GCA_019009955.1 Riptortus pedestris
AATTCGAAATATCTCCGTTATTATGCATCGGATCGTAAAATTGTATAGAACCAATCTTATTGCAAATTAAATTTACTATAAATAATGTTATATACATTTATTCTCTATCTTGAATATTAACCGAGATATTTGCATTTGTATTCTGCGTTTGGTTGCCAGTAGGTAATTAACCTTGTCAGTTAGTCTTAAACTGCTATGTGTTGACATATAGTACCTTGTTGCTATAGAGAATTTGCTATACAGCAGCGAGGTGAAATAGTCTGATCACAGCATTTCGGTTGTGTTAGCATGTTTTGGATATAGGGCGTTTTAGCAGATTTCCCTGAAAGAAATCAGCTATTGAGGATGGACTCATGACGGAATTTCCGAAATTTTTCTTCAAACGTCCATCGATCCTACCTAGTAGATGACGAAAATGAGGTCCCGTTCAAAACTGTGTATATATACATATATATATATATATATATATATATATATATATATATATATTTGTCTGTCACCGCTCTAGAGGGCACAATTTTTGTATGATCGATACCAAACTCGATATTTAGTCCTTTTTTGCAAAAAGACAGATAAAGTTCGTTAATGGCTGAAATCGGACCAGTGGGAGGGGGGTTAAGAGGGGAGGATTTTCGAAAATTCATAATATCCCCGTTACTATACGTCGGATCGAAAAAGTATATAGAATCAATCTTATTGCAAATTACATTTACTATAAATAATGTTATATACATGTATTCTGTATCTTGAATATTAACCGAGATATGTGCATTTGTATTCTGCGTTTGGTTGCCAGTAGGCTATGTTCGGACTTTCCGCCGAGAGCTCTGGCGGCCGTTTCCATAACTATTCGTCCCTCGTGAATAGGTTTAGAGGTTAGGTTAACTGTTTTTTGGTGCTAGAAACTACTGGGTTATTACGCCCTAAATAATGTTTTAGGTTTAGAGGTTTCTTACTACTACAGTTGTTATTAGGCAGATTTCTCTATTGTAAAACATCACGTGGGAAATCTGCTTAGTTTACGCAGCCCCTGCGTGACGGACTTTTTTAACTTTCAGCCTCTGTAAACTCCCACTTAAACTTATCTCATATTAATGATAAGCTAGAAATATGCTTTACCGGATAGATAAACAGCTACTGAAATTTATTTGGATATTATATATTAATTTTATCGAAAACTAGGTAATATATCTAGTACTGTACTTTATAAAGAACCAGAATAATTTTCATCTCAATAACTTTAATTTTAGAAATCCATGTACAATAGACGGACGGCCGGGGGTCATATAACAGATTGTTGTTAATATGAAATGAGTAGGAGGGGGGGGGGTTTACTGAAGGCCGAAAACTATAAAATGCAAGTATTTTGGTTAACAATCAGTATAGTGAAAAAATGCACATTTAACATTATTTATAGAACATTTATTTAAATAAGGTTGGGGTTATACAATTCTACCCTCCCCCCAGTCCGAATTCAGCCGGTTACATAAAACACTTATATATCGGTAGGATCGATGGACATTTGAAGGAAAATCTCATCATGAGTACAACCTCAAAAGCTGATTTCCCCTTAACGCAAATTTGCTAACAGATTTTGACTGGAAAAAAAGAGGATAGATGAGGAAGTGAGATCAACAGCGTGCCATATTCCAACACTTGGGAAATCTGCTTAGTTCACTCAGCCCCTGCGTGACGGACTTTTAATATTTCATTCACCCTGCTCACGATAACAAGTACTCCAAGAGCGCTTGTACTGAGCGTAGGTTATTCCTGATTAGCTGTTATCAGGTTATACTGCGTGGTGGTGATAAGGCGTGGTGATAGGGGGCATCTGATATGCAGGCCCACACACAACAAGGGAGACAGTGACGTTGAAAAATTACCGCGATGAATTGATGGTGGTCCCTCATCAGCACAGCACCCCGCATCCTCACCATCATCAATATCAGATCCAGCAGAAATACATAGGACCAACACACCACAAATCTTACTCTAAATTAATAGGCGGGCGAACATTTCTCATAACACGTCGTAAACCATTTAATAGTAAAAAAGTTTTTGGATTCATTCAAGAATGCTTTTGGGAAAATTGGTTTTAAAATATTAGCAGATTTGCCTAAAGGGAAATTTGCTAATGAGGTCATACTCATGACGCAATTTTCGAAAAATGTCTTCAAATCTCCATCGATTCTGCCCGGGAAATGACTAAAATGTGGTCCGTTCAAAATTATATATATATATATATATATATATATATATATATATATATATATATATATAGATCTGATATCTGTTAACGCTCTAGCGGTCGCAATTTTTGTTTGATCGTTACAAAACTCGATATTTAACCGCTCAAAGAAAGATCAAGTTCGTTAATGGTTGAACTCGGACCAGAGGGAGGGGGGTTTAGTGGGGGATTTTCAAAAATTCGAAATATCTCCATTATTATGCATCGGATCGAAAAACTGCATAGAACCAATCTTATTGCAAATTAAATTTACTATAAATATTGTCGTATACATTTATTCTCTATCTTAAGTTTTAACTGAGATAATTGTATTTTTTATGAAGTCTGTGGTCGGGTATAGTTCGGATTAGGTTGGCCATTTCCGTCGGCTCAGGTGGAAGCTCCTTCTAACCTTACCTGTCGTTCTAACCTTTCCTTACCTTTCTTATTTTGTGAGATTTATGCAAATACGTTCTGTTCATCCGCCCCCCCCCCCCTTCTTTAGTTCATGGATTACTAAAATTTGAGTTATTAAAATATAAATTATTCTTACAATACAGAAGCCGTTTCAGTTGAGAATTTATTTTAATTAACTGAAAGATTTCTCATTACCGTTTGTGTTTGTGGTTGTGCGTGTGTGGTACTGTGTTACCAGTATGCAGATTTCTCTATTGTAAAACTTCACATGGGAAATCTGCTTAGTTTACGCCCCCCTGCGTGACGGACTTTTTTCTCAGAACCCATTAATTTTACCGTAGACTTGTTTCAAAGAAAATTTTGTCGGTTAGAACTTTTATGTTGCAGCATAAACAAGCCGTTCCTGAAATAAAGATTCGTGCATTTTGCAGCTAAATGGTGCATCAAATAGAAATATTCACCGATATAAACTCGTTTTAGAATTTCATTTCCTACAAGAATCCGTCATAAAAAGTATGGCGTTTCATTGGAAATTCCAAAGTCATGGTCGCTGGAGAGGTACTGCAGAAGGTTGCTAGGAAGAATATTGACTGAAGAGATTCTTCAGGGGTCAGAATTATGGCACGCCAAGTCTCTGCCATTTATTAATACAGGTGGAGACTTTAAGGGGGTGACACGGGAACTTGGGACACCCTGTATATATATAGATATAGTTTGAATTTTTTTTTCAAATGTCCATCGATCTTACCCAGTAGATGCCGAAAATGAGGCCCGTTCATCATTTTCGGCCTTTATTGGGTAGGATCGATTCACATTTGAATTTTTTTTCGAGAATCACGTCATGAGTACGATCTCAATAGCCGATTTTCCCTTGGGGAAATCTGCTGACAAAATGGTAAAATATCAAAAATAAAAATACGGTATGGATCCAAAAATCATTTTAGAGAAAAGAACTTAAAATCCTAATCTGTGACGACATCGCACAACGAATTTGCCTGCATCTCCCATAATACAGGTCTCTTGAATAGAATTTGTGGTATTTAATCTAAGAACAATGGGGTTCGTAATTTAACAACTTATTTATCTAATTAATTAATCTTATTTATCTGGGGGCTCAGGTTATTTATTTATTTTGGAGCGTTCGCAGCGAGGCGATATTGCTCATCAAAAAAGAACAAACAAAAATAACAATGTATATAAACACAATGCAAAACTGAAAATAGTAACAAGAAAAAATTAAACAAATAACAAAAGGCAACTAAATAACATAACGCAAAACAAAACCCAAAAACACAAAGCGCAACTAAATAATACTCAACTAAATAACAGAACGCAATCAAATAATAAAACTCAACTAAATAACAGAACGCAGACAAATAACAAAACGTAACTAAATAACATAACGCAACCAAATAACAAAATGTAACCAAAGGGACAAAAAAAAACAAATCAACAAATAAACAAAACAAAACATTAAATTGAAAAACAAAAAAATCTTGTAAGGAAACTAGATGATTAAAAACTATAAAGACTAATACAATTACGTAAACAATTATATACTATACATACTTTTAATGGTTAAAAACAAGACTAAAATCAAATAAATAAAAATTAGTATGAATAAAATGAACAGATTAAATTTTCTAATATCTAAAATATTTACAATCATATGCTCTCACTTTCTTTATCACACATTCAAACACGCGCGCGCACACACACACACACACACACGCACACACACACACACAAAAACACACGCACGCACACATACAGTAAAACAGTTTAGCTGGAGTTTAAAATTATATTTAAGAAGGATTAAAAAGGATTTTAAAATGTAATACTTCTAAATTTTTGAGTATATAGTTAATGCCATGTAAATGATGGAGTATTATGGGTATGTGTGGGCTACCTTCAGTAAGTAAGTCGTGTAAGTCATGAGGGGTCTTTAGATAGTCACGTCTTTTGCAGTCTGTTAGTATGTGTTTTATTCTAAGTGAAGCATTGCAGTTAGGCGTTCTTTTCTTTTCAAATAGGTAACCATGGGTTAGGAGAGAATGACCTATACGTTAGCCACGTGAGCTAAAGTGTTGGCCTTTATCACACCTGGAAAACCTAGAGTGGCGAGTTCGATTCCCTCCTGAGTAATAGGAATTTATATATACCCATTAAATAAAATCCTTAATCCTAACCTGGCTAGATAAGGATGGTAATCTAGAGGTAAATTCACGTCAAGTGTACAACCTCAATAGCTGATTTCCCTTAACCAGTATACAGCATTTAAGGAAATCCTAAAACGGTCAGGTCAAATTTTGATTCAAAGGGTGTTGAACTGACATGGAATGATCCTGCTATTAATAAAACTAATTTTTGAGTTTTAGCATGTCTCATTATATATCCAACTCCATATTTTAATATTGTTTGGATAGAGATCAATGGTAGTTGTAGGTGCAAACAGAAAATAGAATTTGGAATTACGTCAAGTGTATATATACTTGTGCGGCTATATACTTCTCTAATAAACCTAGAACGAAATCCTTTCTTCCTCCGGGAACGCTACTACTTGCTGTAAAGATTTTATCCTCTCTCCTATGCTTTTTTCTTCTTTCCCGGCGGATTTTATAGAGCAATCAGCGAGCAGAGGTCAATCGCTTTTCCTCTTGCTTTACTCCAAGCACTTAGCTGATAATAGCTTTCCTTTATTTTGGCAGAACAGATAAAGGCTTTAATGCCGAAGGGTAAAGGAGTTTACTGCTCCAGCTCCAAAGTCAGTAATAAATTGTCAAGTCGTTCCCGACGAGTCAATAACTCTAGAAGGAGATGGATAAATCCATTTAGCATCATGGAAAATAGCGGTGTATTGATCTGCGGTCATTGCTAGTTCATATCCTTGATTACAGTAACTGCTAATCGTACTTTGGAGTCCCAAGAGCAACGTCAGCAGTAGAGAGTTTATGCGATGAAAAGCAACCTCGGCTTTGGTAAGTACTAAAAAAGTCCGTCACGCAGGGGCTGCGTAAACTAAGCAGATTTCCCACGTGAAGTTTTACAATAGAGAAATCTGCCTAGTAATAACCTATTCTCACGAGGACGAATAGTTAGTGAAACGGCCACACTAGTGCTAGTGCGCTCGGCGGAAACTCCCGAACATAGCCGACCACACTCACAATATAAATCCAAATATCTCGGTTAATATTAAAGATACAGAATAAATGTATAGAACAATATTTATAGTAAATTTAATTTGCAATAAGATTGGTTCTATACAATTTTTTGATCCGACGTATGGTAACGGAGATATTTCGAATTTTCGAAAATCCCCCTTCTAAACCCCCCCTCCCACTGGTCCGATTTTAGCCATTAACGAACTTGATCTTCCTTTTTACATAAAACGATTAAATTCCGAGTTTGGTAACGATCAAACAAAAATTGCGACCGCTAGAGCGTTAACAGACAAATATATATATATCTATATATATATATATATATATATATATATATATATATATATATAGATATATATATATATAATTTTGAACGGACCTCATTTTCGTCATCTCCTGGGTAGGATCGATGGACATTTGAAGAAATTTTTCGAAACTCGCGTCATGAGTACGACCTCAATAGCTGATTTCCCTTAAGGGAAATCTGCTAAAATCCGTCCCACAGGGCAGATTTTCCACTTGTAGTTTTACAATATATACAGGGTTAGGCAGAATAACTTCCTTTTTTCAAAGCTTAATAAAACACATTGTACGAATCAGAAAATGTTTATTTTTTAATATATTGTACAAACATAAAGTTTTGTTTTACTTGGTTTTGAAGATCAAATCAGGTAGGTGACGTCCCCCATTCTCTCTACACTGGGTGAACCGATTTCTGGCGTTTGTCATAATTCTTACCAGCATAGCAGGCGTTATGTTGGCAATTTCTTCCTGGATGTTGTTCTTCAAATCTTGTAAGGTCCTTGGTCGGTTTACATAAACACGGGATTTCAAAAAACCCCATAGAAAAAAATCACAAGGGGCCAAATCGGGAGATCGGGCCGGCCATTCCAAGTCACCCCTAATTGAGATTAGGCGCACTGGGAAGTGTTCCCTTAACACGGCCATCGTTGCTCTAGAAGTGTGTGCTGTTGAATCCAAACGTCCCCAAAGTCCAACTCATCCAGTTGTGGGAAAAAAAAATCCTGTAACATGTTTACATACCGGTCCGAATTCACTGTCACGGACTTCATTTTCCTCAAAGAACCAGGGACCAATAATTCCACCTGAGGAAATTGCACACCACACCGTGATTTTTGGTGAATGCAAAGGCCTTTGATGCAATTCTCGAGGATTGGTATCAGCCCAGTAGCGCATGTTTTGTTTGTTGACGGATCCACACAAATGAAAATGGGCTTCATCACTAAAAAACACAATAGCGTCCTCAGGTACGACTGTACTGTGTTAGAACAAAACTTTAAAGACTACTAGCGCTCCGCTACTACGCCAAACGACTAAATGGCGCGCAATTTAAAAAAGGAAGTCATGGTGCCGCACCCGTATATCTAGAAATTCCGTCACACAAGGGGCGGGCGTAAACTAAGCAGATTTCCCACGTCAAATTTTACAATAGAGAAATTTTACGAGAGCCGAACAGTTACGGAAACGGCCGAACTAGCTTTTGGCGGAAACTCACGCCCAGACCCGAAGTTAGCCGATCTCATCTCCCATTATCCACACACACTTAATAAAAATTCAAATATCTTGGTTAATATTCAAGATAGAGAATAAATGCATATAACAATATTATAGTAAATTTAATTTGCAATAAGATTATTCTAAACAATGTTCCGATCCGACGCATAGTAACGGAGTTGTTTCAAATTTTCGAAAAACAATTAACTTAACTTACCGGAATATAATATTGTTAAGTTTATTACAAAAATTTCACACTTAATGTAAATTTTTCTTAACTTATTACTCATAATTTCACTTCTTATTGAACAATACAATAACAACAACAACTCGCTAAATATTGTAGTGTGATTTATTTTAGAAAAGATGTATAGAACAACAATTGTAAAACTCACGATCACTGAAGTTCACAAAAAGCACGGCACTGCACTAAAAAATATTTACTTTATCTAGTACTGTAATTCTTAATGAACCAGAATTATTTTTATCTCAATCACTATAATTTTAGTAATCCAAGAACCAAATACGGGGCGAGGATGGGCATCTGGACGTATTTGCATGTATCTCATACAGAAACGATTTCCAGGTATCTCAAATTATGAAGGTCCGTTGAAATCAAAATTTGGTATTTAAGCTTGAAATCAGACGTTTTATAATAAAGGCTGAAAATTAAAAAAAAATATCGTTTAAATAGAGAATTATTAACATTTATAGGAAATTAAATTTACAATAAGATATTAAGATATGTCAAATTTTCGAAATTATCCCAACTCATTTCAGCTGTTAACGGACTTGATCTTTAGTTTTGCATGAAACGCTTATATATGGAGTTTGGGAACGATATGACAAAAATTCCGATCGCTAGAGCTGAAATAGACAAATGTTTTTAATATATATAATTTTGGGACGGACCTCGTTTTCGTCATCTACAAGGTAATATAGATGCACATTTGAAGAACTTTTCGGAAATTACTTATGAGTTAAGGAAAATCTGCTAAAACATCCATCACGCAGTGTCACATTTCCAAATTGCTGGCATTACACAATGATATCTCACAAAACATTTTCCGTTTCTAAAAACAATTTCGACGAGTAGAAGTGGGCTCCGTTCAAAAATTTATATATATATATATATATATATATATATATATATATATATATATATATATATTTGTCTGTTAACACTCTAGCGGTCGCAATTTTTGTTTAATCAAACTCGGTATTTAATCGTTCTAGGTAAAAAGGAAGATCGAGTTCGTTAACAGCTGAAATTGGACCAGTGGAAGGGGGGGGGGGGTTAGAGGGGGGATTTTCGAAAATTAGAAATATCTCCGTTACTATACGTCGTATCAAAAAATTGCATAGAATCACTCTTATTGCAAATTAAATTTACTATAAATATTGTCATATACAATTATTCTCTATCTTGAATGTTAACCGAGATATTTGCATTTTTCAGTTTTCAACCATCAGCAAACCGCCACTTTTACTCATGTTACATAAACAATACTCTGCAACATAATAAATCACATTATTCCAAGTTCAAATACCAAAAATTGTATTGAAGAGACTTTTATTATACGAGATACATGCAAATATGTCCCGGGTACCCCCCCCCCCCCCCGTCTTAAGGTTTTGGAATACTAAAATTTGATTGATAACAATTATACTGACTCATTATTAATTACAGTACTAGGTATAGTAAATAGTTCTCAATAAAATTAATATGTTGTATTCTGATATATTTCAGAAATTGTTATTCTTTCCGGTGTGAAACGGGCCTACCCGTTTGTTTACATTTCTAACCTAACGCTTCCTGTCGGCAGGTTATTGAAATTGGATGAAACATTTCTTATTTCCATTAGTATTTATTCATGGTGCTGTTGTGTTACCAGTATGTAGATTTATCTTTTACTAAACTTCACGAGCGAAATATGCTTAGTTTACGCAGCCCCTGCGTGACGGACTTTTTTTTGTTCGCAGATTACTAAACTTTAAGCAAATCATTAGCTATAGTATATAGTTTCCAATAAAATTAATATGTTATATTAAGATATATTTCAATAATGGTTTTTATTTCCAGTCTAGAGTTCAGGTTGGATGGCCTGTTTGTTGACTATTCAGACGCTTTCCGTTGTAGAATTATTAACTTCTAACTGAAAGATTTCTCATTACTGTTTGAATTTATTCACTTAATGTTCGTGGTGGAGTTACCAGTATGTATATTTATCTATTGTAAACCTTTTGCTTGGGACATCCGCTTAGTTCACGCAGCCCCTGCGTGGCGGACTTTTGAATGGAAATCAGTAAATAAGTAAACGTTGTTAAAGTAGGCTCAATACACCTCCATTGTCATAAATGACATTTATTGGGGCATCAAAACAGAATTCATTTAGACACAGCCACTCCATCCGGGCAATAAATTAGGAATAAAGTATAATAAAGAGTCCATTACTCCCACTCGCAGCCTGTTATAAAAAGTTATATCATCTTTATAGTGGTCTTGCCATTAACACTCCAACTAAAAGATTCACCATTATAACTCCGAAGTAGGTAGAAGGCCGGCTGAAGTGCTGCAGGGCGAATGTAGGATAATCCTGTTTAATGGCTTAGAATGGCGGAGAGGATATGCTGAATTTTTGACTCACTATCAGCAACTAGCTCGGTGTGCGCACTGCTACAGAACTTATTCCATTAACCTTCTCGCTTAATAATGGCGCATTCCTCTTTCTCATTCCACCTCCTCAAATATTCCCGGCGTTTTATTTAATCTCGAGTATGAAATCAGTTAGCAAGAAAGAGGTCACGTGCAGTTCTACTAAGCTCCACGAGATTTTTTGCGGTTTTTACCTACCTCAATCGGCCAATACCACTTGATAAGATCAAATAAGCAACAGTTACGATGGGAAGAAACAAAAAAGTTCTACTCTGACAAGAAATGACCTGTAGAAACACTGTCCTAATTAGCCGTAATTGTAAAAAGTCCGGCACGTTGGAGCTACGTAAACTAATAGTATAGCGTAGGAAACTGCGAATTCCCACGTGCTGGTACTTGTGATCTCACCTCACCATATAACCTCTATTAAAACGTAAAAATGTACGTGGGGCTGTGTTAACTAAGCAGATTTCCCACGTGCTGGTACTTGTGATCTCACCTCACCACATAATCTCTATCAATACGTAAAAATGTACGTAGGGACTGTGTTAACTAAGCAGATTTCCCACGTGCTGGTACTTGTGATCTCACCTCACCATACAACCTCTATTAATACGTAAAAATGTACGTAGGGACTGTGTTAACTAAGCAGATTTCCCACGTGCTGGTACTTGTGATCTCACCTCACCACATAATCTCTATCAATACGTAAAAATGTACGTAGGGACTGTGTTAACTAAGCAGATTTCCCACGTGCTGGTACTTGTGACCTCACCTCACCAAATAATCTCTATTAATACGTAAAAATGTACGTAGGGGCTGTGTTAACTAAGCAGATTTCCCACGAGCTGGTACTTGTGACCTCACCTCACCATACAACCTCTATTAATACGTACAAACTTACAATATGGTACGTGTGGGCTGTGACTAAGCACTAAGCAGATTTCCCACGTGCTGGTACTTGTGATCTCACCTCACCATACAATCTCTATTAATACGTAAAAATGTACGTAGGGGCTGTGTTAACTAAGCAGATTTCCCACGTGCTGGTACTTGTGATCTCACCTCACCACATAATCTCTATTAATACGTAAAAATGTACGTGGGAGCTGTGTTAACTAAGCAGATTTCCCACGTGCTGGTACTTGTGACCTCACCTCACCACATAACCTCTATTAATACGTAAAAATGTACGTGGGGGCTGTGTTAACTAAACAGATTTCCCACGTGCTGGTACTTGTGACCTCACCTCACCACATAACCTCTATTAATACGTAAAAATGTACGTGGGGGCTGTGGTAACTAAACAGATTTCCCACGTGCTGGTACTTGTGACCTCACCTCACCACATAATCTCTATTAATACGTAAAAATGTACGTAGGGGCTGTGTTAACTAAGCAGATTTCCCACGAGCTGGTACTTGTGATCTCACCTCACCACATAACCTCTATTAATACGTAAAAATTTACGTGGGGGCTGTGTTAACTAAGCAGATTTCCCACGTGCCTCACGTATTTGCATTTATCTCAAAACGTAAAACTTCAATGAGAATAATATTTGGTAGGTAGGCTTCAATGAAATTGCTTCTCAATATAACAGCTTATTGTAAATATGACTTTAGTAAGAGTGGGCGTTTACTGAAAGCTGAAAACTAAAAAATCCAAAGTTTTCCGTTAATAGTAATGATACAGAAAATATTTTTATAACAAGATTTATAGATATTTTAAATAGGGAATTAAATTCGTTAGAAAATTGGTTATATACACGTTTTCGATCCGACGTAAAATACCAAAGATGTTTCGAATACGGAAATTCCTCCCTCCGAAAAGTCCGTTTTCAGCCATTATCTTTCTTTTCAGATAAAACGCTTATATATCTAGTTTGGTAATATTTTGAATTTTCCTCCTCTAAAGAGTCCTCACTCTAAACCACCCCTATTCCACCCCCGATTTCAGCCATTAACTAATGCGATCTTCATTGAGGGAATCAAACAGTTAAATATCGGGTTATGGTATAGAAGAAATAAGTATTTTAGATTCATGTCCCCAATATCATCATTGATGACTTTATCGCACCACATATTAACGTGTATCTCACACAGTAAACATCCAATGAAAACAATATTTGGTATTTAAAATTGAAATAATGTGGTTCATGGTATAACAGCTTATTGCTAATATGGCACGAGTCAGCGTGGGGGTATACTGAATGCTGTAAACTAAAAGACCGTCACGCAGGGGCTGCTTAAACTAAGCAGATTTCCCTCGTGAAGTTTAGTAATAAATAGATAAATAGATAAATATGCATACTGCTAACACAACAACACCGTGAATAAATACAAACGGAAATAAATGTTTCATCCAATTTCAATAACCTGCCGACAGGAAGCGTTAGGTTAGAAAAATAAACAAACCGGTCGGCCTGCCTCAGACCTGAAAGAAAAACAATTACTGAAATATATCAGAATATAACACATTCATTTTATTGAGAACTATTTACTATATCTACTAGTGTAATTTATAATGAGTCAGAATAATTGTTATCTCAATCAATAAAATTTTAGTAGTCCAAAACTTTAAGATGGGGGGGGGGTCATCAGGGAATATTTGCATGTATCTCGTATAATAAAGGTCTCTTGAATACAATTTTTAGTATTTAAACTTCCAATAATGTGATTTATTATGTAGCAGAGTATTGTTTACGTAACATGACTGGAAGTGGCGGTTTGCTGAAAACTAAAAAATGCAAATATCTCGGTTAATATTCAAGATAGAGAAAAAACGTATATAACAATATTTATAGTAAATTTAATTTGCAATAAGATTGGTTACATACAATTTTTCGATCCGATGCATAATAACGGAGATATCTCGGATTTTTGAAAATCCCCCCTCTAAACCTCCCTCCCTCTGGTCCGATTTCAGCCATTAACGAACTTGATCTGTCTTTTTACATAAAACGGTTAAATATCGAGTTTCGTAACGATGAAACAAAAATTGCGACCGCTAGAGCGTTAACAGACAAATATATATATATATATATATATATATATATATATATATATATATATATATAATTTTGAACGGACCTCATTTTCGTCATCTCCTGGGTAGGATCGATGGACATTTGAAGAAATTTTTCGAAAATCGCGTCATGAGTACGACCTCAATAGCTGATTTCTCTTAAGGGAAATCTGCTAAAATAAGATATCCCGCTAATGGAAATCGTCTAAAAGTTAAGTGATAACGAGTACATTGCGAAGCTATTAAAAATAATGTAGAAGCTTAGATGGAAACCAGATGACACAGTTCGATTGGAAATGGTGTCCTGATTACGACCGCAGATGAAATTCTGCTAAAGTGGAAAGAAACTTAAATTCTTGGCAAATGTATTAGAAGACATAATAATGTGATGTTGATTAAAGGCCAAAATAATGATGACGGTCCAAGGGCTGGAGGAGGCGGCGTATTGATTTGTCCCCGATTCGTTGGCCAGATAGAGTCTTTCTTAGCAAACATGTATATATATATATTATTTCGTTTGGGATTTTAGATTTTAGACCTTTAAGATTCTTAGCCGCACCCGACCGAGACTCGGGATTCGTGACCAGAATGTTTAACGTAGTGAGTGATCAACTAAACCTATCCAAGGAGGACCTGGAATGATTTGTCTCCCGTATACTGGCGGGTCCCATTGTACCTGGAGGACCTGTGTGCCTGTGGACGGGATCTAAGAGTCATAATCGTTAGTGATCCTGGCTTTCAGACCTATATACTCCTGTAATTTCTGCCGATTCACAAGCACCGCGACATTAGCGCGCTCTGGTAGCGAACTCGTGAACTAATGTCTCCCCTCTTCGGCGATAGGAACCTGAACTTACTTTTACCTTCAGCTTACTGAGTACGACCACCGTCCCCCCTATATTGAGTTTGGTAACGATCAAACAAAGGTTGCCGAGAAATATATTTTTTTATAATAGGTTGTCCGGAAATTTTTTCAACTCATAATGAATAAAATTGTTATTTTTATTTATACTATATGTATCCTCTATACATTAACTGTTCTCACATTTATTAATTTATCGTTATCAAGTGACAGTATGTCTAGTTTCTCAGGAGGACCATCAGGTTACGACATATTATGCCCTTCCTTTTAAAAAAAGGATAAATGCAGCCCAAACTGCAAATACGATTCGTGCTTTGTATGGCGGCGATTCAGTTTGTGACAGCACTGTTCAGAATATGTTTTCGTTGTTCAGGTCAGGGGATATCAACCTGGAAGATTGTTCCAGGGCTGGTGGAAGGTCAACAATCGATATTGAGGATATTACGGCTGTTGTTGCAAACAATCCACGTATCACTGACAGTGAGATACTTGCGGAATTTAATTCTTCCAAATCGATGTTTGGGTTCCCATCGAGCTCAGAGAAAGGAACATCAAGGAATCAATTTCCACTTATGATATTTTACATAAGAGAATTGCGAAGGATTCCTTTTTGAATAGTGACTGGTGACGAAAGTTGAGTTCTGTACGTAAACACTACCTGCTACGTTAAAAACATGGGGATTGCCTGGAACAGCACCGCTAGCAACGCCAAAGGCCGGTTTACATCAAAGAACAATTCTGCTCCGTATTTGGTGGGACTGGAAGACACCAATCCACATTGAGTGTCTTCCAGGAAACCAAACCATCACTAGGAATGTTCGCAACTCCCAGTTAAATCCTCTGAAGGCAGCATTAGAAAAAAAAGCTTTTAGAAAAACTGCCAGAGTTGACAAATAGGAAACGTGTCATATTCCATCAGGACAATGCTCGACCTCAAGTCACTTGAAGGATTCAACAGCACTTATTGGAGGTTTATCTCATCCACCCTATCCGCCTGACATCCTCTTTCGGATTACCACCTTTTCCGCTCCCTCCAAACTGGTTTGCAGTATAAATTCTATACTAGAGAAGAATACATCAAAGGGACCTTAGGTTGTTTTTTTGGAAAATCTCCCGAGTCGTTGGGGAAGGATTTGTTTTTATGTTTTTAATATTAACGTCCACTTTTTGCAACCAAGGCTAATTGGGACGGGTTATGTACAGGTTACCACCTTTTTCTAGCCAGGGTGGGACTAAGGATTTTATTTAATGAATTCCGTTACTATATAAATTCCTCTGCCCAGGCAGAAGCCGAACTCGCCACTCTAGGTTTACCATGTGAGATTAAAGGCAACGCTTTAACTCACATGGCCAACCTGAATTGTCCAGATTGTTCTTAAAGATATTTAAGAAAAAATAAAGATTAAAATTCATTAAAAGTTTAAATTCTTTAATAAAGAGGCTCTTGCTCTCCAAGGTAGAATCATAGAATATTTGAGGAGCCTTTTCGAAGGCAAATTTGCTAAAAACCTTGTTTGACAACGTCCTTGGACATTTTTTCAAGGATGCCTGAATAACTAGTGAGCCCTGGAGCATCCCAGACTGGAAAGAGGGCTCAGTACACATTTCCTTGAAGAACACTCCAACTTTAAACACCTTAAAATTACATTACACACACTCATGAGTGGAATGAATACCGTTCAAGAGGAATTCCTTCAAAGTTAGACAAGCACCATCTCAAAGAGGATCAATAGAGCTTTAACTCGTGAAAGAGGATTGGGGTTTCCGTTCGATTTTCTTCATCATCATCAAGGCGCTTCCTTCGACCGTACCGACATACTCAAAGGATCACAAAGGACTGCTCAAAGATATTTCAGCTGGTTTTCTGTAGAAATATCCACCACGCAGGGGCTGCCTATACAAAGCAGATATATGACACACTACTGATCTCATTTCACCTTATATTCTTTATTTCCAAATAAAGTTCCGATCAGTAAACTTGTTGGTTAGTGGAATTATAATTGATGATGTTATCATACAACGTTTAAGCATGTATTTCATCTGGAACAGATGTTGAAAACACCATTTACGATTGAAATAAGACATATCATGATAAATTCGCTTACCGTAAAAGTGCGATGACTTGAAACATTCCTGGTTGCTTCAAATTGAAAATGCAAAAATCTCTGTTAAGATTAAAAATAGAGAAAACCCGTAAAGAATATTTACAGGACATTAAATTTACAACTACATTGATCCTGTATAATTTTTTGATCTGCCTCCTGGAATGGAGATATTTCGAATTTTCGATGTTCTCCCCCTCTAAACCCCTCACATTTCTGCCCGACTTCAGTCGATAACGAACTTGATATTTAGCTTTACGCGAAACTCGTAAATACGGGTATATAGTATAGTGGTGACGATCAAACAGGGGTGTTTGACAGGGGGTGACTGGTGCGGCTTTAGGCATGGGTACATCTACCACTACCGTCAGCAAGCTGAAGGGAAAAATAAGTGCGTGTTCGATCCTCCGCCAAGGGATAATTCACGAGGTCGCCAACAGAGTGCGCTAATATCGCAGTGCTTATGGATCAACGGGAGCCTAAAGAGTACATACGTCTGTCTCGGGATGACTGGCGATTATTATTATCTGAACTCATAGTTCTCGTCAACAGGGTTGCTGTACTGGCCACAGACTCTCCAGATAAAATGGCCGGCAGTCTATTGGAGACAACTCATTCCAGGTCCTCCTTGGATAACGGAGTTTGTTCGTCTATTCTGGCCAGTTACTACGTAAAAACTATGATGATGAATCACTCGAGTTTTTCTCGGGGGTTGGCTAAGGATCTTAAAGGTCTTTAATGCCAACCAAACAAAAAAAAAAAAGATTAGGCCAAATTTACGACCGCTAGAGTGGAATGTACAATTTTGATTACAATTTGCATCATATGCTAGGTAAGATTGATGAATGTTTGAATACAATTTTTGAAAAATGCGTCTTGAGTACAATCTGAGTAGCTGAAGGGCTAGGTGAGGTAGTATTGACATGGCTGAGAATTGGACACACGCTACAAACACACTCCTTCTTAATAACTAGCCAATACAAAGCTGCGTGTATCTACTACAATACTCCAAATAAGTGTACTATAAGCTTAGTACATGCCACGTGTCTCTATCGGTGATTAGAGAAGAAATGAATCAAAAAAAGTGATATTTGTTAAAATGCTAGATATCAATATAATAAAACCAAATATAATTATCAGAAAAATCATAAAAATAAAATCTCAAAAATATCAAGATAGACAAGCGTAAAAGGTTATCTACATCCCAAGAGATATCATTATGTCGATAATGGCATATCTTTTGCCAAAGCCTCAGAATTCGGCCAAGGAAAAAAATGGTCAAGGATACTCAAAAAGTCGAGTGAGTGAGAGTGTTTGTGGGTGTGTGTGTGTGTGTGTGTGTGTGTGAGAGAGAGAGAGAGAGAGAGAGAGAGAGAGAGAGAGAGAGAGAGCAGTCAATAGATGTTTTTTCTTCTCAACTATAGTTTTTGCCCTCGATTGTTCTCGGCTGTTCTTCAAGGCATATACAAAGATGGCGGCTTGTGGTAGAATTGATGTTATTGGGCGGGCTTCTCGGAGAATGTGGAGTACAAGACAGCGGGTAAACAGCCTAGAGACGTCTTGTCTCACATTGATCGGCCTCAAGTCCTTCCCTCTCTCGAACCTCTCGAGTCAAGCACTACTGCTAATCGCCACTCTCACAACAATGGGACTGGCTTATCAGTAAGCTTATCTCATCATCATCACCATCATCTTATCGTCAACAACTTAGAAGTATGTGGAGTACAAGTCAGCAAGTATCCAGAATAAAGACCTCATGTTCACATTGATCGGCCTCAAGTCCTTCCCTCTCTCGAACCTCTCGAGTCAAGCACTACTGCTAATCACCCACTCTCACAACAATGGGACTGGCTTATCAGTAAGCTTATCTCATCATCATCACCATCATCTTATGGTCAACAACTTACAAGTATGTGGAGTACAAGTCAGCAAGTATCCAGAATAAAGACCTCATGTTCACATTGATCGGCCTCAAGTCCTTCCCTCTCTCGAACCTCTCGAGTCAAGCACTACTGCTAATCGCCACTCTCACAACAATGGGACTGGCTTATCAGTAAGCTTATCTCATCAACATCATCACCTTATCGTCAAGAACTTAGAAGTATGTGGAGTACAAGTCAGCAAGTATCCAGAATAAAGTCCTAATGTTCACGTTGATTGGCCTCATGTCCTTCCCCCTCCCGAACCTCTCGAATCAAGCACTACTGCTAATCACCCAATCGCACGACAATGGGAATGGGTTATCAGTAGGCTTATCTCATCATCATCACCATCATCTTATCGTCAACAACTTAGAAGTATGTGGAGTACAAGTCAGCAAGTATCCAGAATAAAGACGTCTTGTCTCACATGGATCGGCCTCAAGTCCTACCCTCTCTCGAACCTTTCGAGTCAAGCACTACTGCTAATCGCCATTCTCACAACAATGGGACTGGCTTATCAGTAAGCTTGTCTCATCATCATCAACATCATTTTATGGTCACCAACATACAAGTATGTGGAGTACAAGTCAGCAAGTATCCAGAATAAAGACCTCATGTTCACATTGATCGGCCTCAAGTCCTTCCCTCTCTCGAACCTCTCGAGTCAAGCACTACTGCTAATCACCCATTCTCACAACAATGGGACTGGCTTATCAGTAAGCTAATCTCATCATCATCATCATCTTATAGTCAACAACGTAAAAGTATATAGAGTACAAGTCAGCAAATATCCAGAATAAAGACGTCTTGTCTGACATTGATCGGCCTCAAGTCCTTCCCGCTCCCGAGTTAAGCAGTACTGCTAATCACTCACTCTCACAACAATGGGACTGGCTTATCAGTAAGCTAATCTCATCATCATCATCATCATCATCTTATGGTCAACAACGTAAAAGCATATAGAGTACATTCAGCAAATATCCAGAATAAAGACGTCTTGTCTCACATTGATCGGCCTCAAGTCCTTCCCTCTCCAGAACCTCTCGAGTCAAGCACTACTGCTAATCACCACTCTCACAACAATGGGACTGGGTTATTAGTAGGCTTATCTCATCATCATCACTATCATCGTATCTTCAACACCTTTGATGTATGTGAAGTACAAGTCAGCAAGTATCCAGAATAAAGACGTCTTGTCTCACATTGATCGGCCTCAAGTCCTTCTCTCTCCCGTGTCAAGCACTACTGGTAATCACCACTCTCACAACAATGAGACTGGCTTATCCGTATGCTTATCTCATCACCATCATCTTATCGTCTACACCTTTGAAGTATGTGGAGTACAGGTGAGCATGAAGCCGACATAAAGTTATCAAGTCCCATATTGATCGACCTAAGTCCTTCCCTCTCTCGAACCTCTCGAGTCAAGCACTACTGCTAATCACCACACTCACAACAATGGGAGTCTCTTATCTACATCATCATCTTATAGTCAACAACTTCAAAGTATGTGGAGTACAAGTCAGCAAGTATCCAGAATAAAGTCCTAATGTTCACGTTGATCGGCCTCAAGTCCTTCCCCCTCCCGAACCTCTCGAATCAAGCACTACTGCTAATCACCCAATCGCACGACAATGGGAATGGGTTATCAGTAGGATTATCTCATCATGATCACCACCATCTTATCGTCAACAGCTTTGAAGTATGTGGAGTACAAGTCAGCATGTAATCAATATAAGTTATCAAGTCCCATATTGATCGACCTCAAGTCCTTCCCTCTCCCGAGTCAAGCACTACTGCTAATCGCCACTCTCACAACAATGAGAGTCTCTTATCTGTAGGCTTATCTCATCATCATTTTATCGCCAACAACTTAGAAGTATGTGGAGTACAAACCAGCAAGTATCCAGAGTAAAAACATCTTGTCTAACCTTGTCGACCCCAGTCCCAACGAATAAGGTACAGTACAAAAAAATATTTTGAAGAAGAGAACGTGGCTACTAAGAGTGGATATATGACCTTGAAGTGGATTCCAGTTGCTTTCTGCACGATACATCCGCAAAAAAATGCTATTGATAATTTCATTTCGACGGTCAAAAATTAGAAAGAAAAATCTCTGTATCTTTCAAAAATCTTCATAAGCTGATTATAGATGGGTATTTTCCTCAATGATTAGGAAGACTTAAATGCATTTGTGTGAGTGTATATATATATATAAGTACAACACTGAGTTAATTAAGTAGGTTGGCACTGGTAATGGACTTGGTTTCCAAGGGTTGGAATAATTGATGGCCACCGCTAAGACAGTATTAACGGAGTGAAGTATTAGGTTGGTTTATTGTGCCCTGGGGAAATCGTTTCTCTTATTAGCCATTCACAATATCTCTATACTACACTCTCCCGACTTCATACTCCACACAATATACTCCGTCCTCAGCCATTGTATCAATGCAAGGTAGATATCTCGTCTCATATTAAACAGAGGACGATAAATTAGCAGTACAACAATGAACTGTAAATAAGCTGATATGTCAATCCTTGGTGAATAAATCATGCATGAGAGAAAAACCATTATACCAATGGACTGATGATATCCCGTCACATATCAATCAGTTGACGAATTAATGAGCAGTTACACCAATGAACTGTATATAAGCTGACATGTCAATCAACGAAAAATTAAAAGTTATCATGTATGACAGAAAAACTACCATATCAATGTACGTCAGATATCCAGTCACATATCAATCAGTGAACGATAAATGAGTAGTTACACCAATGAACTGTATATAAGCTGACATGTCAATCAACGGAAAATTATAAGTTATCATGTATGACAGAAAAACTACCATATCAATGTACGTCAGATATCCAGTCACATATCAATCAGTGGACGATAAATGAGTAGTTACACCAATGAACTGTATATAAGCTGATATGTATTTATATCATGTAGGATAGAAAAACCATTATTATATCAATGGATGACAGATATCCCGCCACATATCAATCAGTGGACGATAAATGAGTAGTTACACCAATGAACTGTATATAAACTGGTAAGCCAATGAAGCGCAAATAAAAAAATAAATAATATAAAAGTTATATAATGTCAGAAATTATAGCCATTTTATCAATGCATGACAGATATGCAATCACGTAACAATCAAAAACAAAAAGGACGATAAATGAGCAGATACACACAAGAACTGCATGTAATCCGATTTATAGATCCACGGTAGTTTGAAGTATTATCATGCGAGAAATAATAATCATTCTATAAATACATGACAAATATCCCATTGCATTGAGTAGTTAGACAAATGAACTTTATATATGCTAATATATCAATCAAAGATAAAAAAGAAATTATACCACGTACAAGAGAGACGCTTTAATAGCAATGCATTACTATCCTCCATCACAAATCAATCAGAGGCCATAAATGATCATTTACACCATTGAACTATATAATATAAGCTAGTATGCCAGTCCTCGGTAAATAAGAAGTTATATCATGCACTTCAGAAAATCCATTATATCAATAAATGTCAGATATCCCGTCAAATATCAATCAGTGGACGATAAATGAGCAGTTACACCAATGTACTGTACAAAAGTTGATTAATAGATCCAGGGCACTGATATCCAGTGAATGAAAGGTATCCAGTCACAGATCAATCAGGGGCCGTAAATGTTCAGTACACCAATAAACTGTATATAAGCTAACGTGTCAAAACAGTAAATAGGAATTTATGTTCTGCAAGATAGAAAAACCATTATATCAATGCATGACAGATATAAAGTCACATACCAATCAGTCGACGATAAATGAGCAGTTACACCCATGAATTGTATATAAGCTGACGTGCCAATAATTGTTAAATAAGAATTTATATTCTACACGATAACCCCCATTGTGCCAATGCATGGTAAATATCCCATGAAATATCAATCAGTGGGCGATAAATCATCAGTTAGACTAATGAACTGTGTATAAGCTATGTCAATCCACGACAAATAAGAAGTTATATCATGCAGGATAGAAAGAAGAATTGTATCAATCACGGCTGATATCCCGTCACGTATCAAGCAGTTGACGATAAATATGCACTTACACCAATGAACTGTGTATAAGCTGTATGTCAATCTACGGCAAATAAGAAGTTATATCATGCAGTACAGCATATCCATTGTATCAATCAAGGCAGATATCCCGTCACATATCTAGCAGTTGACGATAAATATGCACTTACACCAATGAACTTTATATAAGCTGTATGTCAATCGACAACAAATAAGAAGTTATATCATGCAGTACAGATTATCCATTGTACCAATAAAGGCTGATATCCCGTCACGTATCAAGCAGTTGACGATAAATGTGCAGGACACCAATGAACTGTGTATAAGCTGTATGTCAATCTACGGCAAATAAGAAGTTATATCATGCAGTACAGAATATCCATTGTACCAATCAAGGCTGATATCCCGTCACTTATCTAGCAGTTGACGATAAATGTGCAGCACACCAATGAACTGTGTATAATCAGTATGTCAATCTACGGCAAATAAGAAGTTATATCATGCAGTACAGAATATCCATTGTACCAATCAAGGCTGATATCCCGTCACGTATCAAGCAGTTGACGATAAATGTGCAGGACACCAATGAACTGTGTATAAGCTGTATGTCAATCTACGGCAAATAAGAAGTTATATCATGCAGTACAGAATATCCATTGTACCAATCAAGGCAGATATCTCGTCACGTATCAAGCAGTTGACGATAAATGTGCAGTACACCAATGAACTGTGTATAAGCTGTATGTCAATCTACGGCAAATAAGAAGTTATATCATGCAGTACAGAATATCCATTGTACCAATCAAGGCAGATATCCCGTCACTTATCAAGCAGTTGACGATAAATATGCAGTTACACCAATGAACTTTATATAAGCTGTATGTCAATCGACAGCGAATAAGAAGTTATATCATGCAGTACAGAATATCCATTGTATCAATCAAGGCAGATATCCCGTCACTTATCAAGCAGTTGACGATAAATATGCACTTACACCAATGAACTTTATATAAGCTGTATGTCAATCGACAACAAATAAGAAGTTATATCATGCAGTACAGCATATCCATTGTACCAATCAAGGCAGATATCTCGTCACATATCAATCAGTTGACGATAAATGTGCAGTACACCAATGAACTGTGTATAAGCTGTATGTCAATCTACGGCAAATAAGAAGTTATATCATGCAGTACAGAATATCCATTGTACCAATCAAGGCTGATATCCCGTCACGTATCAAGCAGTTGACGATAAATGTGCAGGACACCAATGAACTGTGTATAAGCTGTATGTCAATCTACGGCAAATAAGAAGTTATATCATGCAGTACAGAATATCCATTGTACCAATCAAGGCAGATATCCTTCATATGAACTGTATATGAAGTGTTATATTAATCCACGGTAAATATATAGTATATCATTACAGAGAGAAAAACCATTATTTGTATTCACGCCAGATATCTCGTCACATATCAATCAGTGGACGATAAATGAGAAGTGCACCAATGATCTTTATACTATACATGATAGTTTCCTTTAAAATGTTTGTAATAAATACATATTTTATTTCAATAAAGTTGGAGTGTGCCATATATCAGATGATATATAGTAACTACATAGCTGCAAGGAAGGGGTGATGTTGGTAAATTTTAATGTTAACTCAAGCCAGGAAAGAGGATGATCCTGATGTGAGGCCCAGGAGGAATATTTCATGGGGGGGGGGAGGCCTCCGGACATCCTTGCATTTACACCCCCCACCCACTCACTTCTACAGACCCAGGATTAAATAAATAAGTCCATCCTGACCCCAGGAAGTAGATAGTCCCTTACTCAGGTTCTGCCCAAGGTATGATCTCATCTCACCTTCCAATCTCAGTTACTTCTTTAGTAAGGTCACTATGTACATCGGGCATAGAACCGTGAGCTCACAAGATTTGTCCTCGTATTACAGCAGAATGTGGAAAGCTACACAAGTATTTGTCATCAAAACATTTTAAAATGCCAAGCGTTTTCTTTTTGCTACAAGTTGTGTTTGTGCTCCATGTTCTATTTCCTTAATTTTGTTCTTTATATTCTTTTTTGCGTACAATCTTTTGTTTAATTTTTAACTGTTTTTCACCGCCCTTGAAAAGTGCGAATCTACTAAGAGTTACTAAAAAACATTAAATAAATACAAATTGAAAATTATATGGGAAAATGATTATTTATTCTTACCAAGAAAGAACTACAGTGCGGTAATATGGAGACATACGGTGCATAGACCTTGTGCTAGCCGTGTTGATCACCGACTTAAAAAAAAAATTATACTATATGTAATATAGTATAATTAAAAGTATTTATATAAATATTATATAACTATATCCTTGCTTTATATATAATACAACGACGCGGACCAATTTTTATATATGTATAAAATGAAAAGAATTCCATTTATGAAAAACCAATAGAATTTTACAAATAAAAATTAAAAGAGAAAGAAGTGAGCCTACTTCTTCTTGAGAGAGCACTCGTTCATAAAAGCAGTATTTTATTTATTTTTAATATGCCTCAAAAACATGGCTCATTAAATAGCTTTCAAGCCAAGGCGAGTGGCAAGGGAGAGAATATGGATGGAGAGAGAAATGGAAGAACTAAGGAGAAAAAGGGGAATGAATAACCAGCAGAAACTCAACATATATCTTCTGCATCATCACCATTTCAATATTGTAACCTCTAATCTATATATTTTCATTGTATATTATATGTACTATCAAGCAACATTTTTCAATAGACTCATTTGTTTTATCACCATCTAACCACATTTATACAGTCCACTCTCATTAATACCAGCACTTGCATAAACCCAAATAGAGAGAAGGTAATATTCATTTCCAAATGAATTACCCCATCGCATTATACAGGAACAATGCTGTAAAAGACTGCAGTTTGTGAAGAATGTTAGGATTGAGGACTGGCTGCCCCTAACTCAATGCATTATGTTGGATTCGTTAGGATTAATCAACATCATATTTATATATAGTTTTAAGTTATTATTTATTGGTACGGCTCCATGGTACCTACCACTAACAACTCGCGAGCAGGAGTTGTTCCCTGGAAAAGTGATTTCACAAAGGGGTAACATTGAGTGGCCACCACGAAGCCCTGATTTAACCCCACTTGATTTTTTCTTGTGGGGGTCATCTCAAGAGTATTGTTTTCGAGAATAATCCACGAACTTTGGAAGATCTGAAGAGAAATATTGAAGAGAAGATCAAATTGATTCCTCAACAACTTTTTGGAAAAGTCTTCAATAACGCACAAAGCTTGAAGAAAGCCGTCAAACAAAAGGGCGTCATTTAAGTAATGTCATATTTAAAAAGTGAAATTTCCCTCTTTGTTAAAATTTTGGTATCAATAAATAACTAATTACAAATAGCATTTTTTGTTAACTGTTGTTGGAAATAGTTGGATCGTTCTGAGACACTCTATATATATATATATATATATATATATATTATATTTTCTTTATATTTTTATTAGCAGATTTCCCTTAAGGGAAATCAGCTATTGAGGTCGTACTCATGACGCGAGTTTCGAAAAATTTCTTCAAATGTCCATCGATCCTACCCAGGAGATGACGAAAATGAGGTCCGTTCAAAATTTTATATATATATTTGTCTGTTAACGCTCTAGCGGTCGCAATTTTTGTTTGATCGTTACCAAACTCGGAATTTAATCGTTTTATGTAAAAAGGAAGATCAAGTTCGTTAATGGCTGAAATCGGTCCAGTGGGAGGGGGGGTTTAGAGGGGGGATTTTCGGAAAATTCGAAATATCTCCGTTATTATGGGTCGGATCGAAAAGTTGTATAACATCAATCTTATTGCAAATTAAATTTACTATAAATATTGTTCTATACATTTATTCCCTATCTTGAATATTAACCGAGATATTTGCATTTTTATTAAATTTGGGCCGATACCGGATTTTTGAATTTCGGCCCTTTCCCGTAACTGTTGGGCTCTTGTATGGAGATTTCTCTATTGTATAACTTCATGTGGGAAATCTGCTTAGTTTACGCAGCCCCTGCGTGACGGACTTTTTTAGATTCTTATTATATTTTTTTAACTTAATTTTTATAACATTAACAATTACTTTTATTTTATTATTTGTTTTTAATGTAATGTGATTGATGATTTAGCTGTGTAGCCAGTAAGTAACTGTCGGTGAGCAGACACACTTAATTCATTAATAAAGTGTTTTTCTTCTTCTATTTATATATTTTTAGCAGATTTCCCTTAAGGGAAATCAGCTAGCTATTGAGGTCGTACTCATGACGCGATTTTCGAAAAATTTCTTCAAATGTTCATCGATCCTAACCAGGAGATGAGGAAAATGAGGTTCATTCAAAATTAAAAATATATAAATATTTATTTGTCTGTAACACTCTAGCGATCGCAATTTTTGTTTGATCGTTACTAAACTTGCCATTCAAACGTTTTATGCAAAAAGACAGATCAAGTTCGTTAATGGCTGAAATCGGGCCAGTGGGAGGGGGGATTTCGAGAATTCGAAATATCTCCGTTATTATACGTCGGATAGAAAAATTGTATAGAACCAATCTCATTGCAAATTAAATGTACTATAAATATGTTACATACATTTATTCTCTATCTTGAATATTAATCGAGATATATGCATTTTTATTAAGTGTAACGGACGAGCTATGGTCGCTTCTAATCGTTCTCGCCGAAAGCTAGTTGGCCGTTTCCGTAACTGTTCAGCATTCGTATGGAGGCGGACTTTTGTATTATTCTTTTAATTTTATTTATGAAAAGAAATTTAACGGAGAGCAGCGACACTCTAAGCGACTGCAGTGTAAATAGCAAGTCCCGGCGACTTAAGTAGGGAGTCGGATAAAGGAGTGCTCAGACGGAGGCCTGGATTCAATATCGTCGACTTAAGACCTACCACCAGCAACCCCCTACCCCCAGCAACCCACCCCATTGCTAAGGTGTAGCATATTGCAGGAGAGCAGGCTTTGCAGCTCCTATATGTACAGTCACACCAGGCCAATCGAACAGAATTCACCAATATTCCTCTATCTCCAAAGGGCTCTCTTAGCACGCAGCTTCAAATATATTCTAAATGTCTGTTACGCAGGTGATGCGTGATCTAAGCAGATTTTCCACTCCCTGGTATGACTCAATACTGATTTCATTCGCTATATCTCAATACAACCTTTAGATGATTTGGTGATAAGGTGCAAAGACAGACAGTTGGCAATCCTTACTTAAGTCCACTGATAAGCTGATAGATAAGAATGTGAGTGTAATGATAAGTTTAACCCTTGATGAGTTTAAATTTGATCCATTACAATGTGTAGATGGTTTGGTGATAAGGTGTCTAGACGGACAGTTGGTGATCCTTATCTGAGTCTTCTGATTGATAAACATAAAGTGCCGATTGTTATGATAAGTTTAACCATTAATGTGTATAAATTGTATTGAACACTAGTTGTAGATGATTTGGTGATAAGGTGGCTAGACAGACAGATTGTGATCTTTAACTAGCTCACTGATACGCTAATAGATAAGCACATGCCAAGTACAACGATAAGTTTAACCCTAAATTACCTGAAGGTGGAGTGGTGATAAGGATTGATAAGCTGATAGATAAGAAAGTGCCCATTGTTGTGATAAGTTTAACCATAATGTGTATAATTTGTATTGAACACTAGGTGTAGATGATTTGGTGATAAGGTGTCTAGACAGGCATGTCCTGATTCTTACCAGAGTCCACTAATAAGCTGATAGATTAGCATATGCCAAATACAATGATAAGTTTAACCCTAAATTACCTGAAGGTTGAGTGGTGATAAGGAATCATAAGCTGATAGATAAGAAAGTGCCCATTGTTATGATAAGTTTAACCATTAAGGTGTTGTAATTGTATTGAACACTAGGTGTAGGTGATTTCGTGATAAGGTCTCTAGACAGACAGGTGGTGATCCTCCTCACTGATACGCTAATAGATAAGCATATGCCAAATACAATGATATGTTTAATCCTAAATTACCTTTAGGTGGAGTGGTGATAAGAATTGATAAGCTGATAGATAAGAAAGTGCCCATTGTTATGATAAGTTTAACCATTAATGTGTTTAAATTGTATTGAACACTAGGTGTAGATGATTTGGTGATAAGGTGTCTAGACAGACAGGTGGTGATCCTCCTCACTGATACGCTAGTAGATAAGCATATGCCAAATACAATGATAAGTTTAACCCTAAATAACCTGAAGGTGGAGTGGTGATAAGGATTGATAAGCTGATAGATAAGAAAGTGTCTATTGTTATGATAAGTTTAACCATTAATGTGTATAAATTGTATTGAACACTAGGTGTAGATGATTTGGTGATAAGGTCTCTAGACAGACAGGTGCTGATCCTCTTCACTGATACGCTAATAGATAAGCACATGCCAAATACAATGATAAGTTTAATCCTAAATTACCTGTAAGTGGAGTGGTGATAAGGATTGATAAGCTGATAGATAAGAATGTGCCGAATGCAATGAGTAGTTTAATCCTTAATGACTTTAAATTGTATTGAACACTAAGTGTAGATGATATGGTGATAAGGTGCCTAGTCCTCCTCACTGATACGCTAATAGATAAGCATATGCCAAATACAATGATAAGTTTAATCCTAAATTACCTTTAGGTGGAGTGGTGATAAGGATTGATAAGCTGTCGAGAATGTTAGTCGGTGATTGCCGTGGGAAGTAAATTATTCAGTCAGTCATAGCTCCTTTATTGCTCTTTCCCGAATTAAGGTAATTCTCACCTTATTACCTTATTATAGTCTACCTTATTCACCATAATGCTCTATCATTAGATTTGATTGAATGTTGGCCAAGGAAGTCTCCGCTTATTGTGATCTTAATCTAAAGTGCTGCGCTTTGCTGCGCCAAGAAGAAATATAATTTTTTTTATAAGTAACATAATTTTATTCTGTACTTGCAAATTACATTTT
Organism: Riptortus pedestris; assembly: GCA_019009955.1. NCBI lineage: Eukaryota > Metazoa > Arthropoda > Insecta > Hemiptera > Alydidae > Riptortus > Riptortus pedestris. The sequence goes on from CM032232.1 coordinate 143,931,491, forward strand.
AGCAGATTTCCTTTAAGGGAAATAAGCTATTGAGGTTGTATTCATTACTCGATTTTCGAAACATTACCTCAATTGTTCATCGATCCTACCTTGGACGAAAATAAAATCCGTATATAAGCATCCTTTTATTATTTTTTTTTTTTTACGCTTTACCTATCGTAATTTTTGTTTGGCCGTCAACGGAATAGAGCCATTTAAAACCAACGCTCAAGTTCGTTATTGGCTAAAATGGGACCAGCTGGGATTTATAAGGGACGTATATCGAAAATTCTGTCTCAGAGGGAGCCCTGAGGATCCTGGCAATATGTCTAGCAAACCGTCAGCCAGAAACATGAACGTAAGGTCAGGCAGTACCTCAAGGCTTTGACTCTAATATTCTACGGTTCTTGTTCAGCCCATTTTTAGCAGATTTCCCTTTCTTCAAAAGTCATCAATCCTACCCAGGAGATGACGAAAATGAGGTCCGTTCAAAATTAAATAGATCGTTCTATGTTAAAAAAAGAAGAAAAAAAAGTCCGTCACGCAAGGGGCTGTGTAAACTAAGAAGATTTTCCATGTGAAGTTTACCAATAGATAAATTTGCATAATGGTAACACAATACCACCCTGATTAAATACAAACGGTAATGAGAAATATTTGAGTTAATTAAAATAAATTCCCAACTGAAACAGCTTCTGAATTTTAATAAGAATAATTTATATTTTAATAACTCAAATTTTAGTAGTCCAAGAACTAAAGAGGGGGGGGGGCGGATGAACAGAACGTATTTGCATAAATCTCACAAAGTAACGAAGGTAAGGTAAGGTTAGAAACGACAGGTAAGGTTAGAAGAAGCTTCCACCTGAGCCGAACAGTTATGGAAACGGCCGACCTAATCCGAACTATACCCGACCACAGACTTCATAAAAATGCAAATATCTAGGTTAATATTCCAGATAGAGAATAAATGTATATAACAATATTTATAGTAAATTTAATTTTTCGATCCGATGCATTATAACGGAGATATTTCGAATTTTCGAAAATCCCCCCTCTAACCCCCCCCTCCCACTGGTCCGATTTCAGCCATTAACGAACTTGATCTGTCTTTTTACATAAAACGGTTAAATATCGAGTTTCTTAACGATCAAACAAAAATTGCGACCGCTAGAGCGTTAACAGACAAATATATATATCATTTTGAACGGACCTCATTTTCGTCATCTCCTGGGTAGGATCGATGGACATTTTAAGACATTTTTAGAAAACGGCGTCATGAGTACGACCTCAATAGCTGATTTCCTTGAAGGGAAATCCGCTAATAAAAAGATCGAGTTAGTTAATGTTTAAGTGTTTACGGATAACTGACAAGATCGGTTCTATTAGTTTGTGATGAAAGCTAGTTCGGCCGTTTCCGTAACTGTTCAGCTCTCGTATGGTGATTTCTCTATTGTATACCCTCCGCAGCCCGCCCGTCACGGGACTTTTCTATTGGAGTCAGTAGTGTGCAATCCAACTGGATTACTGATTGGCCTTCGGAGTGAAACATATTATTTTATATGGCTGATATTAAAATCTTGGTGAGTAAATAGTTTCCTTTGATGTGCTTCGAGAAGTAGGTCGGTATTTGAAGACGGCAGGCGAATGCAGACAGAGCCCGACTTCCCGATGAGATTTATTCTCCAAACTCCAGCCGAACTTCAAATATTAATTATGATCCTCTATTAACGGAATTTTCATCTTTATCGGGAAATTCCTGCGGGATTTATTAGGCTCGCGGGATGAGTTTTCCTGTTTGGGGGGCCCTTTATCCCATAGTCGAGAACTAGGTTATATATGTGCCGGAGAAGGCTCTTAAATATGCAGCCATAACTAATGCTCCTTGTGAAAATGGTTTCCTAAATAATCAAACTCATTGTGGAATTTGATAACTGAAATTCATTAATTAAAAACAAAATGTCCTACCTCCTCAATGACACGCTGGTGACGTCACCCCACATTATATTCCTTATTTCTATTTTAGTAAGATCTTTAATAAAATGTTCCCCACGCAGGGGCTGCGTAAACTAAGCAGATTTCCCACGTGAAGTTTTACAATATAGAAATCTGCATACTGGTATAACTCCACCGTGAGTAAATACAATCGGTAATAGCCTAAGTTGCAAAAAGTGGACGTTAATAAATAATAATAATAACAATCGGTAATGAGAAATCTTTCAGTTAATTTTAATAAGCTCCCAACGGAAACGGCTTCTGAATTGTAAATAAACAGATCTGCCAACCATTCAGAGCTGAACAGATCAATAGACAAATTCTTCACCGGAAAGAAAAACGTCTAATGAAATATATCTGAATATAATATATTAATTTTATTGAAAACTATTTATTGTATCTAGTACTGTAATTTATAATGCATCAGAATAATTTTTATCTCAACAGAAAGTATTGCTTATATCTTCCAAAGTAGAAGCTTACACCAGTCTCTACACCAATTTCACTAGAGTCAAACAGTTACGGAAAAGGCCGAACTAACTTTCAGCGGAATCGCACTAACAGAACCCACTATTGCCGAATATGAAAAATGCAAATATCTCGGTTAATATTCAAGATAGAGAATAAATGTATATAACAATAATTATAGTACATTTCATTTGCAACAAGGTTGTATCTATACATGTTTTCGATCTGACTTGTAGTAACAGAGATATTTAGAATTTTCGAAAATGGTAACTCACATACAAAGTTTTGTTTAATTAGGTTGTCTTTTGCTCTCATTAAAATTGTTGATTTCCGCTATAGATTTTAGCGTATTATCTCATTTATAATTCGGTATACATCAATAGTGTATATAACAAAAGTTAATCTAAATAATAAAATGAACAACTTTTCTAATGTGCATATTTGCCGAAAACCAATAGGAAACGAAATATCGCTATTTTTAATTTCAGGCCTTCCTTATAACCCCACTCCTGTTCGTTTCAGAGAATATTAATATAGTGTAAGTTGGGTTAGTAGTATTATGCATACCAAGTTTCATAATATTCGGTTCAGCCGTTTGTGCGTGAAAAGGTAAAAAACAAACAAATAAACAAACATACAGGAATGAAACAAAATGCAGTTATCGTGTCTATGAAATGTGAAACGAAAACATACCGTGAAATTTCGATAAAAAAAATCAATGTACAGACATTAACATTTTATATATATATATATTTCCCTTAAAGGACGAATTGAAGCGAATTAATTTAAACGAGACACGAGATTTTTATTCATTTGACTTCTTTAAGTAAAACAATCCCTTACGCAGGGCTTCATCTGGTGGTCATGTTTGGTCATTACTAAGATTTTTTTCATCGCTCGTTTCTTATAATCAGATTTTTATTTGGAAGTAGAGAATATATGTAGAGATGAGATCAGTTGTGTGTTATATCAACACGTGGGAATTTATAGGTAAAAGATATATTTATTTTGAACAAGTCACGTGCCCACATATTCCAATTCTTTAGTGGGAGCCTTCCTCTAGCACGTATACATAGATCTGAAATAGGATTGATATGGCTGATAAGAGATGTCAATAATGGAATGACAGCCCGTCCCTACGAATGACAATATGCAAATGCCCTGTCATAAGAAGAGCGGTGAACACGAGCTTTAAGAAATACGATATGGCTCCAGCGAACAGACAATACCTGAAGCTAACGAGCGAATATTTCACCAGCAGACATCTGGTTAGGTCCCGTATTGTCTAGATGACAATCAGCTGTTCTGAAGGAAAGGTACCTATGAATATCAGTAATCAGAATTCTAATTTATTGCTAGACAGGCGGACTAACTCGAACAAGGGTAGACATTTATAGTCATAGGTAAGTAAGACTAAAAGTACTTTATATGCATGTGCGAATTTTTTCTTCAAATGTCCATCGATCCTACCTAGGAGATGACGAAAATGAGGTCCGTTCAAAACTGTATATATATATATATATATATATATATATATATATATATATATATATATATATATATATATATATATTTGTCTGTTACCGCTCTAGCGGTCGCAATTTTTGTGTAATCGTTACAAAACTTGATATTTAGTCGTTTTATGTAAAAAGAAAGATCAAGTTCGTTAACGGCTGAAATCGGACAAGGGGGAGGGGGGGGGTTTAAAGGGGGAGAATTTCGAAACTTCGAAATATCTCCGTTACTATAAGTTGGATTGAAAAAGTGTATAGAATCAGTCTTATTGAAAATTAAATTTACTATAAATATTCTTCTATACAATTATACTATATCTTGAATAAAAACCGAGATATTTGCATTTTTTTCTGTTTTCAGCCATTCGTAAACCCCCACTTCTACTAGTGTTACATAAATAATGCTCTGTTATATAATAAAAGATATTAATTGAAGCCTAAATACCAAATATTGTTTTCATTGAACTTTTACTTTGTGAGATATATGCAAATACGTTCTGTTGACCCCCCCCCCCTTCTTTTGTTTTTGGATTACTAAAATTTGAGTGATTGAGATAAAACTGATTCTGATTCATTACAAATTACACCACTAGCTTTAGTAAATTGTTTTCAATAAAATTAATATGTTATATTCAAATATATTTCATTAATTGTTTGTCTTTCCGGTCTATCTATGCAGCACTAAGAGGTGGGCTTGCCTGTTTGTTTACAATACATCCTTGTATTGTACATTTACTGAGCATTCACGGTTGTGTTACCTGTATGTACGAGTATATTTATCTATTGTAAACCTTCACGTGGGAAATTGCACTCATCTTCTCAAAGATAACTGTACTGCACTGTCCTTTACATAAAAACGGCACAACACGGTTTTTGACATCAAACACTTTACCGCGCTGCAACTAAAAGGCACTGTCCATTGAAGCTGCACTGAACGCACTGTTGATCACTTGGAGAGAGCTGAGAACAAACTAAGTGCTTTTTTTTTTTTTTTTGTTTTTTTTTATCTGAGATCCAGCTCGTCCAGTAATGATGGTAATAAGGTGGTGTGACCCACCAGGGGTGAGAAAGGATAGTTACCCTTATACTGAACTGTAGTTCCATTTGAAGGGGGGTGGTAATTGGTAGTGGGTGTGATGGAACTAATAAAAGGTGGGTGACCCGGTAGCTGGCGTTACCGGGTGGGTTGGTCTAAGTGTTGGGCCGAGCTGTACGCTTTTATAGGGGAGCGGTGACATCAAAGGAATCTGTCTCGAAGGGACTAGGCGCTGGGTCTAGAACAGTCTCGGCCCCAGTAGACACTTCGGGCGCCAATAGTCCTTCCTCCAATAGTCCTATATATATATATATATATATATATATATATATATATATACTAGCTCAGATACCCGGCTTCGCACGGGAATTCATTTGAGGCTGAATGGTGATGGTATTTTTTAGCAGGCTTTACTTTGCACAATATTTTGACATTTACCCGTCCCAGTATTTAGGATTGATACCCGTCGTTGCTGTGGATTTGCTAATAATAGAATTATTTGTTCCATAAGGCTTCACTGTTTTCGATATTTTTATATTTCCCGTCTCTTATTCATGTAAATATGGTGAATTTTTTTTTCAGGCCTCCCATATAACCCCCCTCCCGTTCGAACCTAAAAATTTTAATATAACTTATAATCATGGAAGAATTATTGCTAATTGACATACCGAGTTTGGTTAAGTTCGGTTCAGCCGTTAGTGCCCAATAAAATTGTTGGCTCCCGCTAAAGTTTTAACGTATAACTCATTTATACTTAGGTATACGACAAAAGTGTATATAACAAAAAATACTCCAATTAACAAAATAAACAACTTTTGTTATGTTTATATTTGCGGAAAAACCAATAGGAAACGAAATATCGCTATTTTTAATTTCAGACTTCCTTTACAACCCCCACTCCTGTCCGTCCATAGAACTGTTGGTATGGCTTATTATACGAAAGGCATTAGTGCTAATACAAATACCGAGTGTTTTATTTAGTTCGGTTGAGTCTTTAGTGCCAAATGAAATTGTTGACTCCCGCTATCATTTTTAGCGTATAACGTCTTTATAGTTGAGTATACGACGATAGTGCATATGACAAAAGCGTCTCTAAATAACAAAATAAACAACTTTTGTTATGTGGATATTTGCCAAAACCCCAATAGGAAACGAAATATCACTATTTTTAATTTCAGGCCTCCCTTATAACCCCCACTCCTGCCCGTCTCTAGAAATGTTAATATGGCTTATTATAAGGAAAATGTTAGTGCTAATTCACATACCGAGTTTGGTTTAGTTTGGTTGAGTTCTTTGTGTCAAATCAAATTGTTGACTTCCGCAGTAGTTTTTAGCGTATAACTCATTTACGCTTCCGTATACGGCAAAAGTGCATATAACAAAAGTTACTCTAAATAACAAAATAAACAACTTTTGTTATGTGCATATTTGCCGAAAAACCAATAGGAAACGAAATATCGCTATTTTTAATTTCTGGCTTCCCTTATAACCCCCACTCCTGTTCGTCCAAGAGGATATTAATATAGCCTAAAGTCTAAGTTGGGTTAGTAGTAATACACATACCAAGTTTCACAAAATTCGGTTCAGCCGTTTATGCGTGAAAAGGTAACAAACAAACAAACAAACAAATAAACAAACAAACAAATAAACAAACAAACAAACAAACAGACACCAAAGAAACAAAATGCAGTTATGGTGTCTATGACATGTGAAACGAAAAGTTATCGTGAAATTTCGCGAAAAAAATCAATGTACAGACAGAGGTTACAATTTTATATATATATAGATATATACATATACAGGTGGTAACCTGTAGCTACCCCGTCTTGATGAGCCTAGTAGCATACAGTGGACGTAAATAATAATAAACAATAAACATAACAATTCTGAAAACCGAAACGATTTTAGATAACACTACTTCCTTTGGTTCTTACTAGGAAGTACAACGGTGAATATATATCAAATATAATACACTCGTCAGCCACTGGTCACTATAAATATCCCGAGCAAATCCCAGCTAGGGGATGAATAAATTTATAAATAAATACCACACTATAAATAAGTAATGGGAATAGTAATGATCTGATTGGTTGTGGCTGATAAAGGGGAATGTTCACACCATTTCCCACGCAATTTATTTCTTTTCCCTCACCTCCGATGAAAAACAGGAAACTCCTCTTCTGTGTGTGGGGGGGGGGAGTTATTGGTTTTGCCTCCCCCCACCCACCACTTCAGTTTGCTCCGTTAAATTCACCGTGTATAATTCAATCAGGGAGAAAAAAAAAAAAATTCCTTTTTCCATCCCCGCATTCAGTATTACTCACTCACTTAATTTTTCAAAGTAATAAATATTGTTTACACTGCGTGTTATGTTGTATTTAAATTAACGCACGTGCGGCTGACCACTAAATATAAACTCTTATATTAAAATTCATTTCTGAATTGGGTGACCGCTGATATTTGTGGGATGGTTTTGGATCGGTAAGAAAGTAAAATATTTTTGTTAAACCTTGAATATTATCTGTTCCTATGCCCCTACAACCGCGATTCACCTTTAAACAAGAGAGAATTTAAATGTACAAAATTAAATAAATATTACAAGCTTCCTCCCCATCAATTTGGTTTCCGAAAATCCCATTCCACCGTCCAGCAATGCCACAGAATAGTCGATTTTATCGCCTCCTCATTCGAAAACAAGAAGTACTGCAGTGGAGTCTTCCTTGATATCCCAAGCTTTTGATAAGGTGTGGCACCAAGGTTTATTGTCCAAATTAAAAAATACACTCCCTTTCACATACTACCTCATCCTTAAATCATATCTTTCCGACAGACATTTTCCAGTTTCATTTGGTTCCTCATTTCTCCCTTATTCCCCAACTGGCAGGTGTACCACAGGGAGGCATCCTAAGTCCTATCTTATTCCTTACCTATACTGCCGACATCCCATCAGATCCCGAAACTTCCCTTCTCACGTATGCAGATGATACTGCAATCTTAACGACCAACTCAGACCCAAATATGGCATCGGCATCTCTACAAGAACACCTAGCTCTGTTAGAATCCTGGCTGACTCAATGGAGGATCAAGGTCAACAGCAGCAAATCAAGTAAAATTTACCCTCCGACGTTCCATTTGCCCTCCAGTTACACTCAATAGCACACAAATTCCACAAAAATCACAAAATTAAGTATCTAGGACTCAGATTAGACAAACGACTAACTTGAAAACCCCACATCACATTAAAAAGACAAGAACTGAATCGACGGTACAGACTTCTACTAAGACTGCTTGACAACAGATCTAAACTATCACTGCGCAACAAACGACTGATTTATACAACAGTACTCAGACCAATATGGACATACGGACTTGAACTTTGGGGTTCCACTAAACCTTCAAATTCCTACAAAATCCAAACCCTCCAATCCAGAATACTCCGCAAAATTACAGATTCCCCATTTTATGTATCCAATTTAACTCTCCATAATGACCTCAACAGTCCTTTTGTCCATAGCCTCGCCAAATCCCGACATCAGAAATTCCACTCTCTCCTTCCCGCACATCCTAATCCTCTAGTCGAATCACTTTCATCTACCCATATTCCAGAAAACCCAAGAGAACGTCTGACGCGTAAGTGGCCCAGAGATGTTCTTGTGTAGTGCACACAATAACTCCATATAGTACAATCCAATGTGGCTATTGTCAATGGACAACTTCCCACCTCAAGCCAATTGTTATTATCATTCATATCATTTGCTTGTAATATTTAATATTGTTGCAAATAAACGAATAAATATATTTAAAAAAATATTACAGTACACAAAATAAAATCTAAAATAAATTAGTAAATTTACAAAAAAAAAAACAAAAACGACAAAGAGGTAAAATAGAGGTAAATTAATAATCTTATATTTACCAAATGAGAAAATCTGCTATTGAGGTTGTACTCGCGATTTTCGAAATATTTCTTATATCTCAATCGATCCTACCCAGGAGATGACGAAAATGAGATGCGTTCAAAAATTGTATATAAAAAGTGTATATAACTAATCTTATTGCAAATGTAATGTTCTATAAACATTTATTTTTTCGTAACTCTACTAAGTATTAAGCGTGTACTTTCTCGAGTTCAGCCTTCAGTAACCTCCTCCCCCTTAACGCTCTAGCGGTCGTAATTTTTGTTTGATCAGATTTTAGCAGATTTCCCTTAATGGAAATCAGCTATTGAGGTTGTACTCATGACGGAATTTTCGAAATTTTTCTATCTAGTAGATGACGAAAATGAGGTCCGTTCAAAACTGTATATCTATCTCTCTCTCTCTCTCTCTATATATATATATATATATATATATATATATATATATATATATATATTTGTATGTTACCGCTCTATCGATCGCAATTTTTGTTTGAACTAAACTCGGAATTTAATCGTTTTATGTAAAAAGGAAGATCAAGTTCGTTAATGGCTGAAATCGGACCAGTGGAAGGGGGGTTTAGAGGGGAGGATTTTCGAAAAGTCAAAATATCTCCGTTATTATGCGTCGGATTGAAAAATTGTATAGAATGAATCTCATTGCAAATTAAATTTACTATAAATATTGTTCTATACATTTATTCTGTATCTTGAATATTAACCGAGATATTTGCATTTGTATTCTGCGTGTGGTCGGCTATGTTCGGCCTTTCCGCCGAGAGCTCTGGCGGCCGTTTCTGTAACTATTCGTCCCTCGTGAATAGGTTTAGAGGTTTCTTACTAGTACAGTTGTTATTAGGCAGATTTCTTTATTGTAAAACTTCACGTGGGAAATCTGCTTAGTTTACGCAGCACCTGCGTGACGGACTTTATTTATTTAGAAATAGAGAATATATGGTGAGATGTGATAATTAGCGTATCAAATTCCAGTGCGAGGGAAATGTAATACATAGATAATATGATATATATGAGCCACATCAAAGGAAATATTCTGAATCTCAGTAGCGTACATAACTATATATATATATTATAACTAGACAAACGCTGACTCCTGAGACTTGAGCTGAATGTCTTTGTTTATTTTTAGCCTCAGCTGATAGAGAGCATAAAGAAACAGATGGAGAAGCAAACATATTCCGTTCCTTTGTGGAGTTATATAGGGAAGGAGAGAGAGGAGTTTGCTGATAGGGTATGAGGCAAAGCTACAAGGTTGCCAAATTGTGTTTGGGCTCTGAGACTACTTCAACAGTCTCTCAACCAACATATGTATATATATATAAATTGTAACTTCTGTCTATACATTAATTTATCTCACAAAATTTAACGATAATTTTAGCAGATTTCCCTCAAGGGAATCAATTATTGAGGTCGTTCTCATGACACGATTTTCGAATCGGACCAAGAGGAGGGGGGTTTCGAAATATCTCCGTTACTTTAAGTCGGATCGAAGTGTATACATAAATTTTATTGCAAATTGTATTTACTATATATATATATATATATATACACTTCACCCAGGAATGGAAGAGACCTGCTGGCTCCCCCCTCCAAGCCGCCAGTCTCCGTGAAAAGACTACTGTACTACCTGGATCACAAACGTCGTCACTTCATCTTAGCCGCCTACCGTACAATGTATTAGTGAGTTGACCTTAGCTTTTCTTGCCCGGCGACATATATTCCTCATGAATTACTACAGTAAATAATAAAATTCAACCTGAATCATCTTATTGGCAATTATTATTAATATTGTGCTAATTTTTAACCCACAAAAAGTGTGGCAATCAAAAAAATCTATATACTTTTTATTACTTTACAAAGCCGAATTAATAAAAAATACGGTTTTGTAAATCTAACGATATTCTTCACATTTCACTATTATTGTAATTCATATTTATTTTATAGTTTTACAATTTTTTATACAAGACATTTATCATTCACAATAACTCATTAAAGAATTTAAATAAATAACGTTAAAGAATTACAGATGAAATGATTGTAATTAAATAAGGTAACGTTAAATAATGATACCACCGTATAAAAACTAAATAAAAACAATGATTTATTAATATTAAAATTAAATTTGTTTTGTGCTTATAATATTATTTTATACAGTTTTTTCCAAGAGCAACATCGCCACAGCTGCGAAGCTCCAAATAAATAAATAATATTATTCTGATTCACTACTGCTAAGCTGCAAATCATCTTCCGACTCGCTCCCATCAATGGCGATTATCATGCTGTCCACAAAATTTTCCATTTGTCCATCTTTTAGCCAATATTCCTCTTCTAAATTGTGGACGTGCCGACAATAACCAGCCCAGTCATCAGCTGTTATTGATCGTAATCCTAAAGGATATGAATAATTAACGGACTTTAACGCCGATATGTCGTAAAATAGTAAAATGTGTTATTGTGTAAAATTTATTTCTTACCTTCATTTATTAATGATTCCAGATTAGTCATTGAGAGGTCACCGCTTACATTTCTTTCACGCACAAATCTCTTCAGCTTAGCCCAAGCCAGTTCTATCGGATTTAAATTACACATGTAAGGTGGTAATCTTAGAACGTTATGTTCATATGCCTCTAGGATTTGGTCAATTTTAAAAACTCTTTTTCTAGGTGCTATATTTTTGACCATGTCTAGAAGCATATACCGCCTCATGCTCATAACCGCAACTGCACCATTCTTATTAAGCCAGTCTACCATTTCTGTCTTGTTTGAAGAGCTGGTTGGTGGCTTATTTAATTGCAAATTATGATATGGGGCATTATCCATTATTATAACAGAAGAGGCTGGCAACTTTGGAAGCACTTTTTCCCTAATCCATTTGGTAAAATTTCCACCATTCATTTGCCCGTGGTAATCTCCTGTTGAGGTGCCAGCTCTAAATACAAGTTGGCAATCAGGTAAAAATCCATTGTTAGACCCAATACCAACAACAATAAAGCGTCTGGTACCTGCTAAAGAGGATGTAACCCCCGTAATACCTGGGCATTGCCAACACTTTCCCATGGTTAAATCAGTGTCCAACCACGTCTCATCTATGAAGAAGATTGGACGTCCACATTCCCGATATCTTCTTATTGCGTGAAGATATCTTCCTCGCCAGTCAACTATGTGAGGCCTTTCTATTAAAATTTTTCGTCCACTTTGGGATTTCCTCCAACTAAATCCCATATCTTTTAGCAATTTCCGCAATGATTCGCGGCCGAGTTTAAAATTTATACTTTTCCTCAATGAAGTGAGAAGTTTAGGTACAGAAGGCACAATTTTTTGTCTCACATAAAAATCCTCTATTGTCCGTCTAATAACATTTCTATCAAAATTATCTACCGTAATAGGACGACGGCCTAGGGGCTTCATTGGCGATTGTAAATTTCCTTCTGGATACTTCTTTTTCTCTGATGCTATTCGTTTCACTGTCGCCGGAGAACATTTTGTATATAAGTTCGTCCTCTTTTGAGGGCTAGTGAACGGAGCCAATAAATCATTTTTTCTTTTTTCTTCGATGCAAGCCTCCAAAACATTTCCAATAACTCTCCTCTCTTTACTATGAATAATGTGTCGCTTCTCAGCCCTTTGAGTGGATGGACCGGGTCGAGACATATTCACAACAAAACAATTTAGAAGAAACTACTTGCACAATACCGGGCAGGTTAATGAGTTCCGGGCATGAATGTTTTCAGGTCTGGATTATACGCCCCCTTCCCTTGCTCCTTCGGCCACGCCCCTTCTCCCACCCTCCGGCCACAAGGCTCTTCAATTATTGGGCGTACTATATATATATATATATATATATATATATATATATATATATATATATATATATATATATATATATATATATATTGTTATATACTTTTATCTTGAATATTTACCGAAATATTTGCATTTTTCGTTTTCAGGCTTGAGCAAACCCCCATTATTACTCATGTTACATACACAATACTCTGTTTTATAATAAACCACATTATTCGAAGCATAAATACCAAATATTCAAGAGACCTTTATTATACGAGATACATGCAAATGTGTTCTGGTGACCCCCCCTGTCATAAGCTCTTGGACTACTACAATTTGATTGATTGAGATAAAAATTATTATGATTCATTATAAAAAAGTCCGTCACGCAGGGGCTGCGTAAACTAAGCAGATTTCCCATGTGAAGTTTTACAATAGAGAAATCTGCCTAATAACAAATATTTATAGTAAATTTAATGTGCAATAAGATTGGTTTTATACAATATTTTGATCCGACGTATAGTAACGGAGATATTTTGAATTTTCGAAAATCCCCCCTCTTAACACACCCTCCCACTCGTCCGATTTCAACCGTTAACGAACTTGGTCTTCCTTTTTACATAAAACGATTAATTACCGAGTTTGGTGCCAAAAATTGTGACCGCTAGAGTGTTAACAGACAAATATATATATATATATATATATATATATATATATATATAGTTTTGAACGGACCTCATTTTCGTCATCTCCTGGGTAGGATCGATGGACATTTGAAGAAAAATTTCGAAAATTCCGTCATGAGTACAACCTCAATAGCTGATTTCCCTGAAGGGAAATCTGCTAATACAGAAGTAGTTATAGTAGTTTTCAATAAAATTAATCATATGTATAATCAATCGTAAACTTTCTCTGCACATGATTAGTGTGCAAATAAAAAATAATACACACACACACACACACACACAGGTGTGTATATATATATATATATATATATATATATATATATATATATATATATATATATAAAGTTGATTGGACTTTATTTTCGTCTTGCCCTTGGTAGGATGGATGGACATTTGTTATTCGAGATAAGGGATCAGTAGCCGATTTCCTTTGAGGGAAATCTGCTTAAACGAGCACTAATATAAAGGCGCCCTTTGATCCAGTAGCCGCGTAGGCCGAAACGAATCCCATCCTTTGTCTGTGTGTATGATGAGCATAATTCCGGGATATGGCCGGTCACTCACTTTATCCATTTCCTCTTCCATCCACATATCCTGTTGAGAGAGATCGGACATCATACCAAAGTGATAGAAAGTAAGATCATTTGCCGTATAGTTGCCGTCGTCTAAAATTATTTTCTGTATTTCCCACACAGTAAAATCGCAATGGAAACCATACGTCAAATAATTGCTTCGATGGAGATACGTTAATACATACATGTTTTCTCTATGTTCAATATTAACCGAGATATTTCTATATTTTGATTTTCGTCCATTAGAAACCACCCACTCCTACTCATGTCATATTAGCTAAAGGAAAATCAGCTATTGAGGTTGTACTCATGACGAAATTTTCGAATTTTTTTCTTCAAATGTCCATCGATCCTACCTAGGAGATGACGAAAATGAGGTCCGTTCAAAACTGTGTGTGTGTATATATATATATATATATATATATATATATATATATATATATATATATATATATATATATATTTGTCTGTTACCGCTCTAGCGGTCGCAATTTTTGTTTGATCGTTACCAAAATCGATATATAGTCGTTTTATGTAAAAAGTAAGATCAAGATCGTTAACCGAAGAAATTCGACCAGTGGGAGGGGGGGTTTAGAGGGGAGGAGTTTCGAAAATTCAAATTATCTACGTTACTATACGTCACATCGAAAAATTGTTCAGAAACAATCAATTAAATGTACTATAAATATTGTTATATACATTTATTCTCATCTTGAATATTAACGGAGATATTTGCGTTTTTTAGTTTTCGGCCTTCAGTAAACCCCCACTCCTGCTTATGTCATATCAACTATATGCTGTTATATTATGAAGCACTTTATTTGAAGCCAAAATAACAAATATTGTTCTCATTGAACTTTTACGCCATAAATGCAAATACGGGGCGCAAGTGGGAAATCTGCTTAGTTAACGCAGCCTACAATAAATGAATTGAAAAGATTTTCAATTTATCAAGCATTGCCATATGTATTTGTTAACATAATATTCAAAGTGTTAAGTGTTACATGTAGAATTATGTGTTGTAAAACTTCGCCTGGGAAATCTGCCCAGTTTACGCAGGCCCTGCGTGGTGGTCTTCATTTTTGAATAGCATATATCCCAGGGCCGTGGAACTCAAGCTACTAACTACTAAATTGTTTATTTTTCTTACCATGAATATATGTGTTAAATTCAAATGACAATAACTTGATTCCAAGCCTGTATTTGGTTATCCCAAAGCGGAGAGATATTAATGAAGTTAGGCCGATAAGTTATGTGTTGTTCTCTCGGGAGATTGCGAAGACCTCTTACTCTACATCTCTTTATCGATTCCTTAATGGAATCTAACTCTTACTCACAAATAGATTACTTCAAAAACAACAATCACTTTCACATTTATTTCCTGCTCGGATTATCATTACAAATTCTATGAAATATATAAATTTATTAATAAAATGCTTAGCAGATCTCTGCGAGAGAGATTGTAAAGAAGACTGGAATTTCGAAAAATATTTTCAAATGTCCATCCATCTTACTTAGGGGATGACGAAAATTAGGCCAGTGAAAATGTTGATATATTTTGTTCAAATAATATATTACCAATATATAGAACCAATAATATTTCGAATTTGATGTTCAATAAACGTTATATATAAACTCAACCGCAAAGAGAAAAAAACCGGACACTTAGATTTAGTCTTATAATTTTGTTAAATACTTAATATATATGTATATTAATCTTTTTAATTAAAATAATTGGTTAATTTATAGGTTATTTAAACAAAATCTGCCAAAATTGAATAATTTTTATTGATTATTTACAAAAAAAGTACAAAATAAAATAAAAAAAGATAAATTAACACATTTAAAAAAAAATTATTCTTCATTTTTATTAGTGAATGGTCGACTTTCGAGCGTTTCGGCAATGTAACCTCCGGCCTTCTCTGGCCAAGGCATCAGCTCGCTGAGTTTTATCTAATTCTTTACTAATCCTGAAGGGATTAGTTCAATGGACTTAGACTCTACTTTCTCTGTAATAACTAGAATACCCACATAAAGAAACACATTGCTGAAAATTAGCTTTTAATACGACAAATATGATGTGTCCGTTTTTTTTGCGGTTGAGTGTATATGATTTCTCTACCTTCAATAATAACCGAAGAATTGTTACATTTTAAAATCCTTTTTAATCCTTCTTAAATTAAATTTTTTAAATCCCAGCTAAACCGTTTTACTGTATGTTTATGTGCGTGTGTGTGTGTGTATTTGCGCGTGTGTTTGTGTGCGTGCGTGTGAGTGTGTGTGCCTGCACGCGTGTGTGTGCGTGTGCATGCGCGCGTGAGTGTGTATGCATGTTTGTATGTGTGATAAAGAAAGTGAGAGCATATGATTGTAAATATTTTAGGTGTTAGAAATCTTCATTTTATTTACATACTAATTTATATTTATTTGATTTTAGTTTAGTTTTTATCCATTGAAATTATATAATTGTTTACTTGATTTTATTAGTCTTTACAGTTTTAGCAGATTTCCCTTAAGGGAAATCAGCTATTGAGGTCGTACTCATGACGCGATTTTCGACATTTTTCTTCAAATGTCCATCGATCCTACCCAGGAGATGACGAAAATGAGGTCCGTTCAAAACTATATGTATATATATATATCTATATATATATATATATATATATATATATATATATATATAGACATATATATATATATATATATATATATATATATATATATATATATATATATATATATATTTGTCTGTTAACACTCTAGCGGTCGCAATTTTTGTTTAATCGTCACCAAACTCGGTATTTAATCGTTTCATGTAAGAAGGAAGATCAAGTTCGTTAACGGCTGAAATCGGACCAGTGGGAGGGGGGGTTTAGAGGGGAGGATTTTCGAAAATTCGAAATATCTCCGTTATTTTGCATCGGATTGTAATATTGTATAGAACCAATCTTATTGCAAATTAATTTTACTATGTTATATACATTTATTCTGTATCTTGAATATTAACCGAGTTATTTGCATTTGTATTCTGCGTGTGGTTGCCAGTAGGCTATGTTCGGACTTTCCGCCGAGAGCTCTGGTGGCCATTTCCATAACTATTCGTCCCTCGTGAATAGGTTAAGAGGTTAGGTTAACTGTTTTTTGGGGCTAGAAACTACTGGGTTATTAGACCCTAAATAATGTTTTTTTAGGTTTAGAAGTTTCTTACTACTACAGCTGTTATTAGGCAGATTTCTCTATTGTAAAACTTCACGTGGGAAATGTGCTTAGTTTACGCAGCCCCTGCGTGACGGACTTTTTTTGAACTTAATGTTTTGTTTTTGTTTATTCGTTTTATTTGTTATTTTGTGTTTATTGTTGTTTTTCGTTGTTTGGTCATTTGATTTCGTTCTATTCTTTAGTTGAGTTTTATTTAGTTGCGTTCCGTTATTTAGTTGTGTTTTCTTATATTCTTGCGTTCTGTTATTTAGTCGAGTTTTGTTATTTGTTTGCGTTCTTATTTTGTATTATTTAATTTTTTCTTGTTTCTATTTTCATTTTGTATTTTGTTTATATAAATTGTTTTTGTTGTTTTTATGAGCAATATCGCCTCGCTGCGAACGCTCCAAAATAAATAAATAAACAATAATAACCGAGATATTGACATTTTTTTTTTAGAATTCAGAATTCTATCAGAGCTCTAGGATTAGGATTCCCACTTTAAAAATCGGAAAATATATCATGAAACGTCTTATTCCAAGCGTAAATACCAAATGTTGATGAAGGTAGAGAAAAATATTGGTTTCAATGGTCCTTCATTATGTGAGATACTTGATAATAGTTGCAAATAGTAAATAGTTTGTGTGATGACGCCACCGATTAAGAATTCATCGATCACCCACTTCTGAAGGTTGAACACAAGAAAGTACGAATAACAAGCATATTTCAGTTACGTAAAAATGCAAAAGTATAACAATTGTAGAGTATCAATAGCTTTACATGATTGGTTCTATAAAATTTGAGGATCCAGCTAATTATAACGGAGATACATGTGAATTTTCGAACACCCCCCCCACTCCTATTCCAGGTCCGATTTCACTCAATAACATATGATATCAGGCGCTTACTGAAACAGTTAAAGTCCGTCACGCAGGGGCTGCGTAAACTAAGCTGATTTCCCTTGTGAGGTTTAGTAATAGAGAAATCTGCATACTGGTAACACAACATCACCATAAGTAAATACAATCGGTAATGAGAAATCTTTCAGTTAATTTTAATAAACTCCCAACTGAAACGGCTTCTGAATTGTAAGAATAATTTATATTTTAATAACTCAAATTTTAGTAGTCCAAGAACTAAAGAAGGGGGGGGGCGGATGAACAGAACGTATTTGCATAAATCTCACAAAGTAAAGAAGGTTAGGTAAGGTTAGAAACGACAGGTTAGGTTAGAAGCTTCCGCCAGAGCCGAGACTTAGAAAACGGCCGAATTAACCCGAACAACACCCGACCACAGACTTCATAAAAATGCTAATATCTAGGGTAATATTCAAGATAGAGAATAAATGTATATAACAATATTTATAGTACATTTAATGTCCAATAAGATTGGTTATATACACTTTTTCGATCCGATGCATAATAACTGATATTTTTCGAATTTTCGAAAATCCCCTCTCTAAACCCCCCCCCCTTCCTCTGGTACGATTTCAGCCATTAACGAACTTGATCTGTCTTTTTACATAAAACGGTTAAATATCGAGTTTCGTAACGATCAAACAAAAATTGCGACCACTAGAGCGTTAACAGACAAATATATATATATATATATATATATATATATATATATATATATATATATATATATATATAATTTTGAACGGACCTCATTTTCGTCATCTCCTGGGTAGGATCGATGGACATTTGAAGAAATTTTTCGAAACTCGCGTCATGAGTACGACCTCTATAGCTGATTTCCCTCAAGGGAAATCTGCTAATAAAACAGATACGAGTCCGTCACAGAGGGGGTGATTAAACTAAGCAGATTTCCCTCGTGAAGAAAAATATTAGATAAACCAACATACTGCCAACACAATAGCACTGACAACATCAAGTGAATAAATACAAACGATAATAACAAGCCTACAGACGGGAAGCACCTGAACCGTAAACAAATAGGTGTGCCAACTTCTCACAGGAAAGAAAAACAATAACTGAAACATATCAGAATATAACATATTAATTTTATTGAAAACTATGTACTATATCTAGTACTGTAATTTATAATGAATCAGAATAATTTTTATCTCAATCAATCAAATTTTAGTAGTCCAAGAATTTAAGACGGGAGGAGGGGTTCACAAGAACATATTTGCATGTATCTCGTATAATAAAGGCCTCTGCAAAACAATATTTTGTATTTATATTCCTAATAATGTGGTTAACTATATAACAGAGTATTGTTTACATAACACGAGTAGAAGTGGGAGTTTACTGAAGGCTGAAAACTGAAAAATGCAAATATCTCGGTTAATATTCAAGATAGAGAATAAATGTATATAACAATATTTATAGTAAATTTAATTTGCAATAAGATTCATTCTATACACTTTCTCGATCCGACTTATAGTAACGGAGATATTTCGAATTTTCAAAATTCTCCCCCTCTAACCCCCCCCCCTCCACCTGTTCCGATTTTAGCCATTAACGAACTTGATCTTTCTTTTTACATATTACGACTAAATATCGAGTTTGTTAACAATCAAACAAAAATTAAAACCACTAGAGCGTTAACAGACATATATATATAATATTAAAAAGACTTCATTTTTGGCATCTCTGGTAGGATTGATTGACATTTGAAGGCAATTTTCGAAATTCGAGATGAGTACGACCTCAATAGCCGATTTCCTTATGGGAAATCTGCTAATATTTCGAATTTTCAAAATAACCCACAAAAACTCCCCCCCCCTCCCACTGGATTTCAGCCTTTAACAACCTTGGTCTTTAGTTTTGTATAAAACGCTTATATAAGAGTTTGGTATTGATCAAACAAAAATTGCGACCGCTAGAGCGGTACCGGACAAGTGTGTATATATAATTTTGAACGGACGGCGTTTTCTTCGTCTACTAGGTAGGATCGATGGATGTTTGAGGGAACTACAATTGGAAAATCGCTTCGTGAGGACAACCGCAATAGCAGATTTCTCTTAATGGAAATCTACTAAAAATCGGAATCCGTTCAGCGCAGAGCTTTGACAGTTGAATTTATTTTCTCTAATCGTAATTCTACATTAAGGAACTTCGCGGAGTGCGCTTGTAGAATACCCCAAGTATCGAATTCTGTCGACGGTGTGGCGAATGGTGTAGTTTTTGGTGGGTTTTGTTGAGAGAGAGAGTTGGTGTAGTCCCACCTCTGCTTCCAGCTCCATTGTCAACCCACTCCTGTCAACGTTGATAATGTCAATCTTCTGATAGTGTCACTCTTCTCTTAGCTACACACTTACGACCAACTTTCTTCTCTTTTGTCGGAGCTAAATTTGCTCCAAGAGTTTACTTAGAAGAAATTTGTTGTAGAGCAAAACGGCCTTCTTCTGCCCGAGCGAATGGATTAATTTCTATTTATATCTTAATTTAATATTGATTCCTTTAATGTTTGGATACTGATTGATTTACGTCAGAGGTGAGCTCAGACTGCCCCAAGCATTTTAATCTGCTCACTAATTAAACAAACTTCAGATACACGGATCAACGTTTTCCTTAATATTTTCTGATCTCATTGGAATAAATAATTGAAATTTTAAAATAAATGGTAGCTTGCAGAAAACTGCCAAAACCATTTAAACATTTTAGTATGTTTATTATTTTTTATTTTGGCCCATCCCCTAGCTGGTAGACACAGAGCATAGTTTATTAGCTGTTACAATTTAATTGCCTCTAAATGGCGTCTCTCGAAATCTGCACTTCATTTAAAATTATTAGTTGACACGATGTGTCAACATAGTACTGATAATATTGAATTAAGAATTTTTTCATAATTGGATTTTACACATAGTAACCGAAGTCAATTAAAATGGACTTTTTTACGTCGATGATACTGAGCAAAGTCTAGACCTTAATTCTTGATCCTGACCACGAGAAAAGGAACATGAGTAGCTAGTTGCTAGCTCGCTAGAAGGGCAATTTGGGACTCAGCAGATCCATTTTAAGGAAAAATTCCAAAATTTTGACGACACTGTGGGAAGAAGCAGCCGTGGAAGTAGGATCAGATGGTAAATACACTAATATTTTATATTAGTAGGGTAATTCAAAGTAAAAATAAGATAAATCCCAGGTGATGGTATTTCTATAAATTTGTAATTATTGATTTATATTCAAAAATTGATTTGCACTCACTTGCTTTACTCTCTAGTTACGCAAATAATTATTAAAAATCGTAAATTTATCACATTATTTCTTTTACGAAATTGTCTTTTTTTTAAACAACCTACGGTTACACAATTATTTAAAAAAAAAACAACCAACCATTGTACATTTTTACACAGTTCCAAAGATTCAGGTGAAAACCGTCTCGAAAATTCAGATTTGGAATTGGAAGTGTTACGAGGGCGTATTGAAAAGTAAGGTCTCCTATTTTTTTTTTTTTTTCATAGAAAATTTAATTTATTTACAACTTTGGTTACATCGTTGGAAGGGTTGAATATTTACCTATTTTTCTACGTATTCGCCTTGACGATCAATAACTTTTTGCATTCTGTTTACCAGCTTTTTAATGCCGGTGCCGTACCACTCTCCCGCCGCGTCACGAAGCCAACTGACGACTGCTTCTTGAACTTCCTCATCAGACTTGAATTTCTGTCCCCCAAGGTGTTTCTTGAGAGCGGGAAACAAGTGGTAGTCGCTGGGGGCAAGGTCCGGGCTGTAAGGAGGGTGGTCGATGGTCGACTACCACTTGTTTCCCGCTCTCAAGAAACACCTTGGGGGACAGAAATTCAAGTCAGATGAGGAAGTTCAAGAAGCAGTCGTCAGTTGGCTTCGTGACGCGGCGGGAGAGTGGTACGGCACCGGCATTAAAAAGCTGGTAAACAGAATGCAAAAAGTTATTGATCGTCTTGGCGAATATGTAGAAAAATAGGTAAATATTCACCCCTTCCAACGATGTAACCAAAGTTGTAAATAAATTAAATTTTCTATGAAAAAAAAATAGGAGACCTTACTTTTCAGTACGCCCTAGTATATCAAAATCCCCTACATACAATTTGTAAACAGACATGTAATACACATCAATTTGCTCTGTTGTTTTATTTATTTATTTGAGATGCTGCTACAATGGCGATTCATCTTTTGACATGTTTGAATATAAGTTTAAAAAATTAGATAAATATTAAAAAATTGTCAATGCTAAATGTTACAAATGTACAAAATAGATAGAACCATGCCGCTACAATGGTGATTAGTAACATGCTAGAATATAATTTCACAAAATTAAATACATATTAAAATTTTTACACAGCTAACATTTACAAATGTATAAAATGGACAAAACTAAATATAAATTGTTACTATATTTACAACATGAGGAAAAAAAGGAAATAAAAATAAAACAAACAAAAAAAAACTAAAAGAAAAACTATAAGTACTTAAACTGGAAGAAGAGAAAAACTTATATTCCACAGTGCTTGCTATACATAACTTTCATAATTGTAGATAATAGGTTTTAGCAGATTTCCCTCAAGGGAAATCAGCTATTGATGTTGTACTCATGACGGAANTTTCGAAATTTTTCTTCAAATGTCCATCGATCCTACCTAGTAGATGACGAAAATGAGGTCCGTTCAAAACTGTATATATACATATATATATATATATATATATATATATATATATATATATATATATATATATATATATATTTGTCTGTTACCGCTCTAGCGGTCGCAATTTTTGTTTGATCGTTACCAAACTCGATATTTAATCGTTTTATGTAAAAAGAAAGATCAAGTTCCTTAACGGCTAAAATCGGACCACGGGGAGGGGGGTTTAGAGGGGAGGATTTTCGAAAGTTCGAAATATCTCCGTTACTATTCGTCGGATTGAAAAATTTTACAAAATAAATCTTATTACAAATTAAATTTAATATAAATATTGCTATATATATTTATTCTCTATCTTGAATATTAACCGAGATATTTGCATTTTTCAGTTTTCAGCAAACCGCCACTTCTACTCATGTTACGTAAACAATACTCTGCTACATAATAAATCACATTATTGGAAGTTTAAATACCAAAAATTGTATTCAAGAGACCTTTATTATACGAGAAACATGCAAATATGCCCTGGTGACTCCCCCCCCCCCCATCTTAAAGTTTTGGACTACTAAAATTTTATTGATTGAGATAACAATTATTCTGACTCATTATAAATTACACTAATAGATATAGTAAATAGTTCTCAATAAAATTAATGTGTTATATTCTGATATATTTCAGTAATTGTTTTTCTTTCCGGTGTGACGCAGGCCGACCCGTTTGTTTACATTTCTAACCTAACGCTTCCTGTCGGCAGGTTATTGAAATTGGATGAAAAATTTATTTCCGTTTGTATTTATTCACGGTGTTGTTGTGTTAGCAGTATGTATATTTATCTATTACTAAACTTCACGAGGGAAATCTGCTTAGTTTACGCAGCCCCTGCGTGACGGACTTTTATATTTCATCAAATAATCCATTATTTCTTAAATATTTAAAAACATCATCTATAAATTGGCTACTGTCGGCCAAGTAGTTCGCATGCATTTGCGGGTCATGGCTACGATTTCACTTGTGTGCAGTCAGTTAGTATGTGTTTTACAGTCAGCGTTCTGTTGCAGTAGCGACATATAGGTTCATCTTGTCTGCTCTGGAGATATGAATGGTTTAGTCTAGTGTGTCCTGTGCGTAGGCGTGTAAGTACAACGTGTAAGTTGCTCTGTTGTGACGAATGATATTCTGAGGCAGAGCATAATCTTCCTGCCATGCGACCGAACCGACACTAACTTTTGAGAGAGGCATGATTCTTACTCGGCAGTCAGTTGGATGGTGGTTTCAATTCACTGCGTCCAGGATGCATCTGCCCTCACCATCCATCTTTACCATCCAACCTCCATGCAACCATCTAGCATCCTCCAGCCCGGCCTTACAAGAGTTATCCTGGATAGATGGAGGGACATGAATAAAAAATGATAGTTGAATTTGTGGATTTAGAAAAGTCCGTCACGCAGGGGCTGCGTAAACTAAGCAGATTTCCCACGTGAAGTTATACAATAGAGAAATATCCATAGCAGAGCCAAACGGTTACGGCAAAGGGCGGAACTAGGTTTTCGCGGGAAATTCAAAAATCCGTTATCGGCCCAAATTTAATAAAAATGCAAATATCTCGGTTAATATTCAAGATAGGGAATAAATGTATAGAACAATATTTATAGTACATTTAATTTGCAATAAGATTTATTCTATACAATATTTCGATCCGACGCATAATAACGGAGATATTTTGAATTTTCAAAACTCCCTCTTCTAAACCCCCCCTCCCACTGGTCCGATTTCAGCCATTAACGAACTTGATCATCCTTTTTACATAAAACGATTAAATTCCGAGTTAGAGCCTTAACAGACAAATATATATATATGTATATATAATTTTGAACGGACCTCATTTTCGTCATCTTCTAGGTAGGATCGATGGACATTTGAAGAAATTTTTCGAAAATCGCATCATGAATACGACCTCAATAGCTGATTTCCCTTATCGGAAATCTGCTAAAAAGCTTTTGATACCGTTAACTGGAAACTGATGTTTAATTGCAATAGCATATGGATTGGAGAGGCAGACGATTAATTTGGAATATTAATGAAAATCGGAGTACACGAATCATTATTAATGAGTATGAAAGGGAAACTAGAATTAGAAAGATGTAAGACAACGTTGGCCTCTGTCACCTCATCTGTTCATTATGTTTATTGAAGAGGCAATAATGAAAAGTCCGTCACGCAGGGGCTGCGTAAACTAAGCAGATTTCCCACGTGAAGTTATACAATAGACCAATTTCAAGAGAGCCGTCAAGGAAATGGACGAACTAGCTTTTGGCGGGAAAGTCACTCTCGTCCGTTAGGACGTTAGCCGCCCAGATTTAATAAAAATGCAAATATCTCGGTGAATACTCAAGATAAAGAATAAATGTATATAACAATATGTGTAGTAAATTTAATTTGCAATAAGATTGATTCTGTACTATTTTTTGATCCGAAGTATAGTAACGGAGATATTTCGAATTTTCGAAACTCTTTCCCTCTAACCTCCTCCCCCTCATTCCGATTTTAGCTGTTAACAAACTTGATCTTTCTTTTTACATAAAACGACTAAATATCGAGTTTGATAACGATTAAACAAAAGTCCGTCACGCAGGGGCTGCGTAAACTAAGCAGATTTCCCCTGTGAAGTTTTACAATAGAGAAATCTGCATACTGGTAACACAATAACACCGTGATTAGATAATGAGAAATCTTTCAGTTAATTAAAATAAATACCCAACTGAAACGGCTTCTGAATTGTAAGAATAATTTATATTTTAATAACTCAAATTTTAGTAGTCCAAGAACTAAAGAAGGGGGGGGGGCGGATGAACAGAACGTATTTGCATAAATCTCACAAAGTAACTAAGGTAAGGTTAAAAACGCCAGGTTAGAAGAAGCTTCCGCCTGAGTGGAGAAATGACGGAGATGGCCGACATAATCCGAACTATACCCCACCACAGACTTAATAAAAGTGCAAATATCTCGGTTAATATTCAAGATAGAGAATAAATGTATATAACAATATTTATAGTACATTTAATTTGCAATAAGATTAGTTCTGTACAATTTTTCGATCCTACGTATAGTAACGGAGATATTTTGAATTTTCGAAAATCCTCCCCTCTAAACCCCCCCTCCTACTGGTCCGATTTCAGCCATTAACGAACTGGATCTGTATTTTTACATAAAAGGTTTAAATATCGAGTTTGGTCACGATCAAATGAAAATGGCGACCGCTAGAGCGTTAACAGACAAATATATATAAATATATATATATATATATATATATATATATATATATATATATATATAGATATATATATATAGATATATATATATATATAATTTTGAATGGACCTCATTTTCGTCATCTCCTGGGTAGGATCGATGGACATTTGAAGAAATTTTTCGAAACTCGCGTCATGAGTACGACCTCAATAGCTGATTTCCCTTAAGGGAAATCTGCTAAAACAAAGTTTGCTAAATCTTTCGTATGGAACTGTATTACAGGAGAGGAAGTTGTACTCTCGACAAAAGGAATATTATAGATTGGAAGCAAAGGAAATTCGGATCTGGCGCAGACTCAATAAAATAATTTGTCCTCAAAAAAATCCAATGTGGAAGTACTAAATGCGTTAAGCGAAAGTAAATGCCTTCATAAGGAGAGTGAAACTTACTTCTTGGGAGTAATGTTTTTATCAGAGATGTGTTTGAAGGTAAGTTCTTTGGGCAGGAAGGAAGAAGGAGGCATAGAAAATTCTATTTTATTTATAGTTAATAGGCACTGAACTCGCGAGTTATTTGTGCCCTGTGGCCAAAGGTCCATTTTATGTTTCTTCTTTTCTTCAGAAGTTCCTTCTCCTAGGTAATATCGTCTTCATTCTTTATCCTTCTCTCTTATGTTGTATCTCTCTTATTTTCCTCTATTCCTGATCCTGTGACAACTAACAAAAACAAAGCAGTAGCTTTTTAGCAGATCTCCCTCAAGGGAAATCAGCTATTGCGTTCTTACTCATACGCAATTTTCGAAAACTTTCTTCAAATATCCATCGATCCTACCCAGGAGATGACGAAATGAGGTCCGTTCAAAATTATATATCTATATCTATCTATGTATCTATACTGCTAAAAAATGAATAGGGATATTGGCTGTTTTGTGGTATTTATGGGGCCTAGCTTTTTTTTTTTTTTTTTTTTTTTTTTTTTTTTTTTTTTTTTTTTTTTTTTTTTATTTATAAATATCATTGATATTTATTAGAAATTATTGTATTTTTTCCCCCATAAAAAAGAAATTTGATTAAGATCGATTTAATTAAAATTAATAGGATAAGAAAAAATAACTAATCTAAGTCTATATATATATATATATATATCTGTTAATGCTCTAGCTGTCGCAATCTTCCTTTGATCATTACGAAACTCGGCATTTAACCGTTTTATGTAAAAAGACAGATCAAGTTCGTTAATGGCTGAAATCGGACTAGAGGGAGGGGGGGTTTAAAAGGAGGAATTTTCGAAAATTCAAAATATCACCGTTATTATGCATCGGATCAAAAAACTGTATAGAACCAAACTTATTGCAAATTAAATTTACCATAAGTATGTTATATTCATGTATTCTCTATCTTAGATATTAACCGCGATATTTGCATTTGTATGAAGTCTGTGGTCGGGTATAGTTCGGATTAGCTCGGCCATTTCCGTAACTACTCGACTCAGGTGGAAGCTTCTTCTAACTTTACCTGTCGTTTCGTACCTTACCTTACCTTCGTTACTGGGTGAGATTTATGCGAATACGTTCTGTTCATCCACCCCCCCCCCCCCTTCTTTAGTTCTTGGACTACTAAAATTTGATTATTTATAATATAAATTATTCTTACAATTCAGAAGCCGTTTCCGTTGGGAGTTTATTAAAATTAACTGAAAGATTTCTCATTACCGCTTGTATGTACTTTGTGTTGTGTTACTAGTATTCCGATTTTTCTATTGTAAAACTTCACATGGGAAATCTGCTTAGTTGACGCAGCCTTTGCGTGACGGACTTTTTGAAAAATAGGTCTATTCAATATTATGTATATCTACATATATGTCTGTTACCGCTCTAGCGGTCGGAAGTTTTGTTGTATCGCTAATAACCTCGATATATAAGCATTTCATGTGTATAGAAAGATCAAGTTTTTTAACGGCTGAAATCGGGCTTGAGGAAGGGTGGATTAGGGGGTGGGAAGCTTTGAAAATTCGAAATATATCCGATATTATGAGTAAGACAGAAAAATTGTATAGTCAACTAATAGAAAATATAATAATTTATAAATGTTGTTATGTACATTGTTTCTCTATATTAAATATTAACCGAGATATTTCCATACCATCGTTTTCGGCAATCAATAAACCCCCACTCCTACACGTGTCATATTAATATACGCTTATGTAATGAACCACCTTATTTGAATCCTAAATATTAAATATTGTTCCCATTGAAGTTTTAGTTTTAGAGGTAAAAACAAATTCGTGACACACGTGGGTATCTGCTAAGCAGCCCCTGCGTGACGGACTTTTTATAATTAAGTTGATATGTAAATATTTATTTCAGAGTCTTGTTTACACATATGTTGGGGTCGTATTTATATTACTTTATATATCCCGCAATTAATAAGAATTTACACAGTTTTCTTCTAGAGTTGCTATCATTCCCCAGTATTTCAGACAGTACTTCTGATATACCAAGGGACTTTCTTATAACCTCCTATCTTCTACACTCAAATTCCTATTTTGAAGACAACACACTACTTATGAATGGCTATAGTAATACGAAAAGAGCTGCTTCCGATATTCCGAACACAATGGTTACAACTACAAGACTTAGCCTTTAGATCAGGTATGGACAATCTCTCACATGTTGCGGGTCAAACTTTAGTATGCAAATATGTTCGCGGGTCGCGTTTAAAAGTAGTGCATTTTAAAGTAGTGTTCATAATTTTTAACGAAAGATATCAGACATGAAATTATAGTACAATGCAGTTATAATAGAATTTATTAAAATAAAAAAATGAAATGAAAAAAATGGGCAGAGTATTATAATTAAATCGCAAAATTTGGAATTACAGGGTGCCTCAGAAAGATCCAACTATTTTGAACAACAGTTAAAAAAAATGCTATTTGTGATTAGTTATTTATTGAAATTTTAACATAGAGGGAAATTTTACTTTTTAAATATGGCGTTACTTAAATGACGCCCGTTTCTTTGATGACACTCTTCAAACCTTCTGCGGACGTTATTGAAAACTTTTCCAAGAAGTTGTTGAGTTCCAAAAAGTACGGTCCAATTTGAAGCTCTTCGTGGACAATGCAGCCCAAACTGTAACTTTGGGGCTATGCAAATGGGCCTCGTCGATAAACAAAATGTTGTCCAAATCATTAAATTTCTCTAACATTATGTTTACATAATTTAACCTCAGAACATAATCATTTTCAAACTCGATTAGCGCCAACTAAAAATGTAAGAACTGATCTTGCTAGCGTCGCCCCTCCCCCACCTCCGCTCCACGTATTTAGCATCTCGTTCACTTGGAAAATAGTTGGACCGTTCTGAGACGTTCTGTATTACAAACGACGAAACTTAAATAGTGACAGCGAAAACAATGAGACACTTGAGCTTGAATTTGTGAAACTAATCCATCGATGTTTTTATTAATTCCACTAATACAAAGACGTAAAGAATTTTCCAAATTATCGTCAGTCAGCCTTGTACGATGTTTGGTTTATTAACTTTCACCATTGATAAGAACTGCTCGCATTTATACTACTATACTGCCAAACGCACAAATCTCTCCTCATCCTCATTTGGAGTAAGTAGTGTAATACTTTTACATCACTCTGATCTGAAAGTAGTTACTTTCGCTACCGTATGTAAGTATGGAAAGTGGGTCTTTTTATAATAACTTGAAACAGCTGTTCTCTTTCCCACTCTAGGGAGGGAAAAACTTGTCCCTCCCTTTAATGAAGTTACAGTTTCCAACGCTAGGTTACGCTAGCGTTTCTATTCGAAAAACGATTTATATTTTAGTTATTTTAAAGCACTAAAGATATTATTGGTCGATTACTTATCATTAGAAAATATAATTACACTAATTTAACTTAGTTTTATTATAAAATTCGTTTATGTCATTTAAAAGAGTTCTGTATAAATCCAAATTTGTGACATTGTTGTCATTTGTTATCAACTAATCGATTGTCGCAGCTACATCTCATGTTTACAAACCACTTACTTTAATTATACAAAATGGCTGGGAGCATACCAAAAAATTTAATGAAGGAAGCCACTAAAATTGTTGAGTTGTAAATGTTTGAATTTGTTATAAATTTATTTCAAATAATAAAGAATTGTGTTTGAAAGAGTTATTAAAGTTATGTTACTTGTATGAGGTTACTGCTCTAAATCAGCTGTTCAGAAATAATCGATACTACAGAATGCAAAACAAATCATTTAATATGATAATACTTAATAATTACGAGTTTAAATTATATTTCGCATTTTTTGCCTCGTGATGTAAAGTATCGTTCATAACTCGGGCGGAAAGTGAGTTTCCAATGCTCGATCTAATTTCCAGTAAAACACGATCTCGCATATGAAACAGTCACTTTCCGCCCTTGTAATGAAATATACTATTGTTTAATTGGGTTTTTCAAAAGGTCTCGCGGGCCGGATCGAACCTTACCGGAGCTTGCCCAGATATGCTTTATACCAGGGGTCTCCAAACTACGGCCCGAGGGCCACATCCGGCCCGCGGACAGATTTTGTCCGGCCCGCGGAGAGCTAGCATACTTGAAAACTCCTTTTAGAGAACATATTTTTTATAGCAAATTAAATTTAGTTTACTGAAGTATTCTAATTTTATGTTGAATAATTATTAATATGACATCTACATTGATATGGTCATGGGCTAACTACTCATAACATTGTTGTAGGCTTATTGTTATTGTTTTTGTGATAATACTGCGATTTCAATCCGCGCTTCATAGCTTCGAATTTTTCTGTCCGCAAACTTCCTGTATATTTTGAGTAATTTTGAAAATGTTTTGTTTCATAATGACGTTTAATGTTATATTCTTTGAGAACGGCTATGCTTTCATTGCAAATCAAACATAGCGCCTTGTTACTGGACTCAATTACGAAATACTGAATGTTCCACTGATCTTTGAATTTTCTGCATTCACTATCAATTTTTCGCTTCTTTTCCATACTACTAAATCACACACAAAAGCAACAATTCAAATCAAAAATATGGTTTTGGCCCTCGGAACTTACTGGAGTAATCAGTATGGCCTTAAGGCTGGAAAGTTTGGAGACCCCTGCTTTAGATCATGACGAGTCCTTAATACGCGCGCGCGTTCACACGCAACTTTTCCCAGAACTCGCTGTCGAGTCTTCCATTTTGCCAGTATAAGCTGTAGAGTGCTTCATGTATATTTTATTCTGGCATCCGCCGGTGTAAAGATTAATCCCTGGAGACCCAATCCACAATAAAATGGCTTTCAACACATCAGAGTGAAAACGCTAACACAAATTAAAACGAATGAGTTTTCACCGCCGAGTGCTATTGTTTTGCTTTGAACATTAGCGCTCGCTTTTATTTTTCTCCGTAATCTATGGATAGAAGGGGTTTAGTTAATGTTTCAAATATTTTGGCTGGTCATTATATACTTTTTTTTTAATTGAAATTTTAAGTTATGGAATACACAACTCAGCTGTTTATGATTCAGTAATCTATTTTAGCAGATTTCCCTTAAGGGAAATCAGCTATTGAGGTTGTACTCATGACACGATTTTTGAAAAATGTCTTCAAATGTCCATCGATCCTACCTAGTAGATGACGAAAATGAGGTCCGTTCAAAATTTTATATATATATATATATATATATATATATATATATATATATATATATATATATATACACACACAAATATTTGTGTGTGTGTGTGTGTGTGTGTGTGTGTGTGTGTGTCTGTGTTAGCGCTCAAGCGGGGCTAAACTAATCATTTGATAATTTTATGTAAAAAAAAAAAATGTTCAAGTTCTTTATTGGCTGAAATCGGACCAGTGGGAGGGGTGGGTGGTTTAGAGGGGAGGGCTTTCGAAAATTCTTAATATCTCCGTTATTATGCGTCGGATCGAAAAATTGTACAGAACCAATCTTATTGCAAATGTAATGTTCTATAAATGTTGTTATGTACATATATTCATTATCTTGATTATAGACCGATATATTAGCTTATTTTTAGCAATTTACATATTTATTTTTAGCTGGTGGTGGGGGTGATGAATCAGGTTAATCACAAACACTTTTTTAAGGCTCCTCACAATGTATTTCTTAAAACGCTTAGCGCTTTCAGGAATTTAATATCCATCCTCAGAGCTCAGTAGCAACACTATAGGCACGCCCTACGCTCTGACGCTCTGAGGATGGGAATTTAATACCCGAAAGCACTAAGCGTTTTAAGAAATAAATTGTGAGGAGCCATAAAAAAGTGTTTCTGATTAACCCGATATATTTGCATTTTACAGTTTTCGGCATTCAATAAAATAATGAAAAATATATACACAAACATTGTAATTGCAATTCTTCTTTAACCTTTACAGAAGTCAATATTTAAATATTTTATACAAAATCTAGATCAAGATTGTCAATAGTTTAAATAGAGCCAGATAATGAGGTAGGGGTCTTTCTGTTCTTGTCATGAGGTATGAGTGTCCAATCCTGAGTCTCGTGAGTATAACTTCGTCTCATCTATTGTCACTTTTGCTGGATGGCCACTCGCTCCATTTCTTGTAGATGATTTTCTGATATTCTATTCCAACATGTTTGCCATTTATCTAATGTTGTCTGTAGTATTTGTAGATGTGGCAGGGTCAGTCAGTTAAAGGAGATGGTATCTGTGAACCATGTTTGGCTTGAGCTTCCTACGGTTTCATGACCCGGGCATAATTAAACTTTAAAAGAGAAAAATGCTTTAGAGCATAAAAGAAAACGTTATAGCGACTTAAATCCTCGGGAAAACCAACATTTGATTTAAGGCGAAAGAGAGGGAGTTTTTCAATTTTCCAAGTGCGCTGGGCAAATAGACAAAGAAGACAAATTGTGATGAATAGGATGGCGGGGCTTATTAGAATTAAACAGCTGGTTAAATACCGCCATGTTTGCCATGCCGGATAAATAAGGTGTGGAGCTCGTAAGGTAGAATTTAGGGGTGTTTCACCTTATGTACGTTGGCCCTCTCATTTTGGAAGATTTCTTAAGGGAAATCTACTACTGGGGTTGTAATCATGACGTGATTTTCGGAAAATTTCTTCAAATGTCCAGTTGACGAAAATGAGGTTCATTCAATATATATATATAGAGATATATGTGTGTATATATATATATATATATATATATATATACATACAATAATATAACAGCAGGAACCACTCTAGAACATCTGACCATAAATCTACCATTTCCAGTATACAAAGCTTTATTTCCGTTAAGGACATAGAGTAATTACGGACTAAAATTAAATTGTCCGTCACGCAGGAGCTGCGTAAACTAAGCAGATTTCCTAAGGAAGGTTTACAACAAATAAATCTATATACTGGTAACACCACCGTGAATGTTAAACGAATTAATACAAACAGTAAGAAGAAATGTTTTAGTCAATTTACAAGTTAATAACATCTTGAACGGAAAGCGTCTGAATTGTAAGCAAATAGGGCAGCCAACATCCCAGCACTGAATAGACAGAATCTAGACCGGAAAGAAGAACAATTAATGAAATATCTGAATATAAGATATTACCGCTCTAGCGGTCGCAATTGTTGTTTGATCGTTACGAAACTTGATATTTAGTCATTTTATGTAAAAAGAAAGATCCAGTTCGTCAATGGCTGAAATCGGACCAGTGGGAGGGGGGGGGGCTTAGAGGTGGAAAATTTTAAAAATTAGAAATATCTCTGTTACTATACGTCGGATCGAAAAATTGTAAAGAATCAATCTTATTGAAAATGACACGTACTATAAATATTGTCTGATACTATTACTCTCTATCTTGAATATCAACCAAGATATTTGCACTTTTCAGTTTTCAGACTTCAGCAAATAGCCAACTTCTACTCATATCAAAGAAAAAATACTCTGTTATACACTCAACCGCAAAAAAAAAACCGAACACTTAGATTTAGTCTTATAATTTTGTTAAATACTTAATATATATGTATATTAATCTTTTTAATTAAAATAATTGGTTAATCTATAGGTTATTTAAACAAAATCTGCCAAAAGTGAATAATTTTTATTGATTATTTACAAAAAAATACAAAATAACAAAAAAATAAATTAACACATTTAAAAAAAAAATATTCTTCATTTTTATTGCAGTGAATGGTAGACTTCGCTACCCCAAGCGTTTCGGCAATGTAACGTAAGCTCCGGCCTCCCATCTAAGTTTGAAAGACCCATTATTCTGGACCGAAATAAAAATAAAACATTAATTAAAGAAAATGCTTGGTTAATAATTAAAGATGTTTAAATGCGCGAAAAACTACTTACAGTTTAGAATAGATCAACTTCAGGACAAATAAATCTAATCTGAGTTTTATCTAATTGTTTACTAATCCTGAAGGGATTAGTTCAATGGACTTAGACTCTAAATTCTCTGTAATAACTAGAATACCCACATAAAGCTGAAAGTAGCTTTTAAAACGACAAAAATGAAGTGTCCGGTTTTGTTTTTTTTGCGGTTGAGTATACTTATAATAAACTACATTTTTCAAAGCTTAAATACCAAATATTGTTTTCAAGAGTCCTTTATTATACGAGATAGATGAAAATAGGTCTTGTGACCCCCCCCCCCACCCATTTTAAGCTCTTGGACTAATAAAATTTGATTGATTGAGATACACATTATTCTGATTAATTATAAATTACATTACTAGATATAGTACATAGTTTTCTATAAAATTAATATGTTATATTCTGATATTTTTCAGCTATTCTTTGTCTTTCCGGTGGGCCGTTGGCCGAACTGTTTGTTTACATTTGAGACGCTTCTCGCCGGGAGGGAAAAGATTCTTATTACTGTTTGCATTTATTCACTTAATGTTCACGGTGGTGTTGTGTTAGCAGTATCTAGGTTTATGACGGACTTTAGCCTAATCGTAACCAAACTTGATATATGATAATTTTATGTAAGTCAACTAAAGATCATGTGAATTACAATATAACGAAGTGGCTGAATTTTAGCAGATTTCCCTTAAGGGTAATCAGCTATTGAGGTCGTACTCATGATGCGAGTTCCGAAAAATTTCTTCAAATGTCCATCGATCCTACCCAGGAGATGACGAAAATGAGGTCCGTTCAAAATTATATATATATATATATATATATATATATATATATATATATATATATTTGTCTGTTAACGCTCTAGCGGTCGCAAGTTTTGTTTGATCTTTACCAAACTCGGAATTTAATCGTTTTATGTAAAAAGGAAGATCAAGTTCGTTAATGGCTGAAATCGGACCAGTGGGAGGGGGGGTTAAAGGGGGAATTTTGAAAATTCAAAATATCTCTGTTATTATGCGTCGGATCGAAAAATTGTATAGAACCAATCTTATTGCAAATTAAATGTACTATAAATATTGTTCTATACATTTATTCTGTATCTTGAATATTAACCGAGATATTTGCATTTGTATCCTGCGTGTGGTCACCAGTAGGCTATGTTCGGACTTTCCGCCGAGAGCTCTGGCGGCCGTTTCTATAACTATTCGTCCCTCGTGAATAGGTTTAGAGGTTAGGTTAACTGTTTTTTGGGGCTAGAAACTACTGGGTTATTACGCCCTAAATAATGTTTTAGGTTTAGAGGTTTCTTACTACTACAGTTGTTATTAGGCAGATTTCTCTATTGTAAAACTTCTCGTGGGAAATCTGCTTAGTTTACGCAGCCCCTGCGTGACGGACTTTTTAATATCAAAATGGCGAAGGCAACTTAAACTTATGTCTCTCAGGTAAATTATAAACCTCGCCCGTTGAAAGTTATCTCCAAAAACTTTTTTGGCGAAGTTGGTGCGATTTTTCTCCAACCAATAAAATTCCGTGGTAAAATAATTGCTTCCTCCACTTCAAAACACATTTTTCAGCCATTGCACTATTGAAATCTTGTATCTCATATTGGTGAAATTTTGATTTTGAGCAGTGTTATAATTTTCCTGTTGATGAGTTTCGTGCCGACGTCCAAACGCCACTTCCCTTTCTGCCGGGAACCAATCAATGTTTTAATCAGAACATTCCTCTCCCAGATACATTGAATATTAGATGAACTATAAATATCTTTCACTCGCGATTCCATTTTCATTAATTATAGTAAAAAAAAAAATGCCTTTTACAAACCCGGAAAAGCCCGTCAAGCACACGATGGTGATGTCATCAAATGATGATGTCTCCTGTTCAAATAATAGAGCAGAGCAATTAGGAATACTGATTGAATACTTCTTATTTATTCGCACAGACAGCGATATCTGGAACATAAAACGTATTGACGTATTGAAATTGCACTGAAAATGCAAAAAAGTCCGTCACGCAGGTGCTGCGAAAACTAAGCAGATTTCCCACGTGAAGTTTTACAATAGAGAAATTTCACGAGAGGCGAGCAGTTAAGGAAACGGCCGAACTAGCTTTTGGCGGGAAAGTCACCCGTCCGTTAGCCGCCCAGATTTAATAGAAATGCAATATCTCGGTTAATATTCAGGATAGAGAATAAATGTATATAACAATATTTATAGTAAAGTTAATTTGCAATAAGATTAATTCTGTACAATTTTTCGATCCGACGTATAATAACGGAGATATTTCGAATTTTCGAAAATCCTCCCCTTTAAACCCCCCACAGGTCCGATTTCAGCCGTTAACGAACTTGATCTTCTTTTTACATAAAACGACTAAATATCGAGGTTGGTAACGATCAAACAAAAATTGCGACCGCTAGAGCGGTAACAGATATATATATATATATATATATATATATATATATATATATATATATATATATATATATATAATTTTGAACGGACCTCATTTTCGTCACCTCCTGGGTAGGATCGATGGACATTTGAAGAAATTTTTCGAAACTCCCATCATGAGTACGACCTCAATAGCTGATTTCCCTTAAGGGAAATCTGCTAAAAAATTTCGAAAATTCCGTCCTGAGTACAACCTCAATAGCTGATTTCCCTTAAGGGA
Source organism: Riptortus pedestris (assembly GCA_019009955.1). Classification (NCBI taxonomy): domain Eukaryota; kingdom Metazoa; phylum Arthropoda; class Insecta; order Hemiptera; family Alydidae; genus Riptortus; species Riptortus pedestris. Next base: position 143,968,547 of record CM032232.1, read on the forward strand.
AATCCGCTAAAAGAAATATCTCTTTTAATATTAACCGGACACTTAAGAAATTTAAGAAACCAATTACCAGATGAACAGGTCTGTAAAAATGGATTATGTACAAAAAGCATGTAATGCTTAGGACGATGCCCTCAATCTGAAAACTACACTTTCACAGATAAGGTTCCATCTTCAGTGCCTGCTGAAAAAAAAAATCACTTAGAAAAACATTGATAGCATGGCGAACAAGTTGTAAAAAACACCAATTAACCATAAAAAATAACATACTATAACGTGAGTAATATAACATTTAAATTAAAACCAGCAACTAATTCACGAGATATAAAACTTTCATGCTTCTACTACATCTTCTTCCGTTTTAGCAGATTTCCCTCGAGGGGAAACAAGCCATTGAGGTTGTGTTCGTGGAGCGATTTTCAAAAAATATCCTCAAATAACCATCGATCCTTGCAAGGAGAAGACGAAAATGGGGTCCGTTCCGTATATTTATTCGTCTATTAAAACTCTAGGTGTCGCAATTTTTGTTTGATCGTTACCGAACGCGATATTTAATAGTTTTATGTAAAAAGAAAGATCAAGTTCGTTAATGGCAGAAATCGGGCAAGTGTAAGAGCGGGCTAGAGGTAGAATTTTGAAAATTTGAAATGTCTCCATTCCTATAAGTCGGATCGAAAAATTGTACATAATCCAATCTTATTTCAAATTAAATTAACTACAAATGGGGCGATATATATTCTTCATCCATCTCAAATATTAACTGAGGTTTTCCCATTATTTTAATTTTCAGCCCTCAATCGCATGTTACGAATAAGCCAACATATCATGAACCGTCTTATTTCAAGGTGAAATACTGAATATTGTGTTCAACAAATCGTTTCTAGATGAGATATAAGTCCCGCTGCCCTCTCCCCGTCTTTGGTTCTTATATTTCTAAAATTAGAGATATTGAAATGAAATTTATTCTGGTTCATTATGACAGTACAATAGTAAGTAATTTTCAACAGAATTGATATATTAAATTGAGGTAAATTTCTGTAATATTTTTCCTTTTGCAGTCAAGAATATTTCTATCTGTCAAGACTGATGGAGAACGAGTGTACAATATCATATTACCAAATGCATAGATTGCAGATTCTAATTCTCTTAATAAAAACAAATAAATAAACACAATATAGGTGGTGGACATGAAAATGAAGCTGATACTCATTCATAGCAGTGGACGTTACTTGGCAGCAACGTGAGGCAGTTCCTGAGGATAGCGGCGAACATCAAAGAGAAGATTTGCTCAGGGAGGCGGCGGACATCAAAGTTGGTTTATGATTCGGGAATCACAAACTAACTTTGATACCCGCGGCTTTCTTATGAACATCGCCAGAGAATGCAGCCATCTCATCAGAACTTCCTGAACGGGCAGTACTTTGGATTATCGAGTATATAAAATAATATTTGGTGCAGGCGCCAGAGGGAGTTGAGTATGCAAAATGTGACGACCGCATTCTATCAATAGTTCAGAAAAAGCTAGCTCATTATGATTCTCCATGTTGCCAGGAGGTTTTGGTCCATTTATTTTTTATACCTCTTCCCCTTAGATAGCAAGAAAATGGACAGAAGAAATACATTGGGACCATTTTAATTATTGTTGTAGTCAACTAGTCAATTGAAAAATAAATATAAAAATAAGCAGTCAGCGGACTGCCGGTAGAAGTGAAAACTCCTTTAGCTTTGATCGCTCAATTTTGGCATTGCTGAGAAAATTTTTTTACGAAGTCTTATTTTAAAAATATTTTTAGTTATTTATCAATAAGTAACAGTTATGTTCTATTTTACATGAAAAAATGAAATGACAAAAATAATAGTGATAAAAAAAAAGCTTTACAAAAATAAGTTAAGTACACTCAGAAAAATCAATTTCTATCCATAATTTCAACAACTCTTGCACCATCATCACTGCCAGCATCATCACCAATTTCTAAAAGTGATACGATCGGTATATGGTAGCTAAAGTAGGATACAAACAGTTTTGATTCGAATTTATTTAAATATCGGAATTTATTTAAATATTCGAATTTATTTATTTAAATATTCGAATTTATTTAAACTTCGGATTAAAATATCTATGAAAGTAAAAATGGTAGATATATAGTATCTGTGAACGAAATGATGCTGGTTTTGTCCTCTTTAAAATGGCATGCGAACGAAAACTCTAGCTAATTTGGTTCAGGAGTTATGAAGAAAAGAAGCTCCTTTAGCTTTGAGTTGAGTACTAGCGGTGGCGGTGGCGGTGTCGCGATTTCATACTTTCTTCCTCTCCCGCAAATGCTTCCTTAAGGGGTGCACAACGTGCCTAAAGAAGTTTTCACTTCACAAAAGTTAAAAATAAAAAGAAGAATTATTGAAAAAAAATTATGTTATACAAAAATGCAAATTTTAACATAATTCATCCACAAAAATACATATCATGAATCTTTTTTATTTTGACACCGTTATTAATTCAAGTGTTCCACGACATACAATTTAGTTGTATTTTTTTTGCAAGAACTAGCCTTTGGGTGACAATTTTATGTAGTTTTGCAAGGCAGAATCAACAAATGGTCGCTTCATCATTTGCCGATGCTACAATTAACCATTTCTTTATTCAGATCTTAATAATGTATAATCAATAGGCTGTCACATATGCTGAAGCTCTTAACAAATGTAAATGTAGAGCATCTCTTGTAGAAATTACTTTTAATAAATTTAATCCGAAGCTGAGTTCTTGAGAAATTAATTTATACCGAAGTTCATCAACATTTAATTTTCTTTTTTTCTGAGAAAAGATAGGTGCAAATGATTTCTAATCCTGTTAACTGTTCGGCTCATTGGTATGGATATCCTAAATGCCGCAAAGCTTTTTGTACGATGAATTATGTTAAAACTTGCTTATTGGTATTAAATAATTTTTTTATCAACTATTCTTGTTTTTATTTTTAGCTATTTTATTTGTTTTTTCTGACTAGCTATAAGCATATTTAATCATAAGAAACAATTGGATATTACCACTAAAACAATCATTAAAATGGTTACAATGCATTTTGTTCTGTCTGTTGTATTTACTTGCTATCTAAGGGGAAGAGGTATAAAAAATAAATGAGCTAAAAAAACCTCTTGGCAAAATACAGAATCATAATCTGCTAGCTTTTCTGAGCTCAAAAATGTTTTCAGAATGGTGTCATCATATTTTGCAAACTGAACTCCCTCTGACGCCTGCACTAATTGTCAAATCCGTCGTTGAAAAAATGGTCAACACTTCCACTAGGTTTTAAGAATTTATTTCAGGGCCAGCTTTCGATGCCCTGCCTCATCATCAGAGAGTGCTCTGTTAAATCAAGGCATACGCAATAAAACCAATGATTTTTGAAAGACAACATAAACATAATTCATAACCTTTAAAAAAACAGCATAACAAATTCAAAAATACACTTGCAAGGGGGAGTGCACGGCCTTTTGAACGAAAATATTTTAGTGTTTAGTACCTAATGAAAAACCAATTCTATTAAAGCGAGAGAACGCACTTCTCAAGCGTTCGTCTAAGAAAAAATTGTTAAAGTTTGCCTGAACATCTTGTTTTATTCCCAAGACGCCAATTTTGATGAGTCCCCCGTGGCTCAGGGGATAAGGGCTTTCCTTTTATTACTGCAAATCTCGAGATCGAATCTCGCCGGAGCAACTATTTTTATTTTTTGCTTCTAGGACGTTTATTTAATATAAATAAATAAATAAACATTTTTTAAAAAAAATTTAGCGTCTTTCATATATTTAAAGAAATTCGAAAATTTAATATTATAAAAGAAATATATTATTAATTGAAAACATAAGTATATAAAAATTATCAATAATAACACAGATATATTAATAATATTTTTAAACGGTTTTATTTATCTTTACCGATTTATTTGATATTTTATTTTACAATTAATGAAGATATTTAAAATTTTCTAGCTTTTGACATAAAAATATTCTTTAACAGTTTTATATTTTCGAGCTATATTTTCATTATGCTTGGCCTTGGATCACTGACGTATATTTCTATCATCAAGTTAAAAATTGTATGAAGTGTCTCCACAACTGCTCGTATTTTATCGAACAGAATCGCAAAATATCGTGTAGTATTAAAATACATTCTACTCTTCGACACCATTGTCATCAAAAATAAAATTGTTAACTTGATTGCACTAAAATATTTTCGTTCAAATCGGTGGGGGAAGGCCGTGTACTCCCCTTGTTAGTCAACAAAACACAACATTTGTCAAAAAAATATTCTATAAAACAACAATGCATTAATATAATTTACAAATTATAAATCTAGAATATGAATAACCCCCCCCCCCTATATGCCCCAAAAACCCTTTATAAATAAATACATAAACAACAAGTACATTTGAAAACACCCACATTTCTCTATCAACCAGCGATTTTTATTTATTATAGTTTTTTTTTGAGGCATATAAAACAAATTATTTATTTATTCATATTCTAGATTTATATGTTGTAAATTATATAAATGTTCTAGATAACCCGGCAAACGTTGTTTTGCCTTATAAATTATTTCTAGTTTCTAGATAAATTCTAGTGTAGACAAAAAGTAACTTACTTATTATAAGTGTGTAAGTATGTGGTATATGCGTGAAATAGTCATGGAGCGCTATGAACGATAAGGGAATATAAAAATAACAAACACCAAACAATATTATTTTTAAGTTATAGTTTATAGCCGTTGTTGGTTGGAGCTCGTGACACATGTTGAGTACTTTTAAGGTTATGTAAATCACTTGTTTAACTAAAACTTTATTAACTAAACTAATCGTGCCAAATACACTTAAAATTAATAATTTTATTATTATGAATAAAATAGTAATAATTAATAGTTAATATGAGAGTAACTAAAAGAAAATAAACATTTTTCTGTAATCGTTGAATAATGGTAACATTACTAAACTGAAATGAGTGAAGAAAGTGAAACATTTTGTAATAGAGTGAAGAAAGTGAATTGCCTTCTTAATTAGTAATAAGTATAAATTAAAAAATAATTTGAAGTTGGAAATTAAATACTTTTAAATGTTTCTTAACATTGTAAGAATTTATTTTAACAAAATAAATTGAAATGTGAATGAATTATTGGTGGAAATAATCAATTTATTTTAAAATTTAAATATAATAATAATTACCTTCCTTGTTTATAACCTGCACTTGTTTATAACTGCACTACTTCACAATCATCACTAGTTGTTTTATAACTATGCTTATAACCTTTCACAACCATGCTTATAACCTACCAACAACATACCATAATCTTCACAACATCCTAATTTTGTTCATATTCTGGCTAGATCTGATCATGTATTACACGATTACAGAAAAAATTTAATATTACACTCGTGACGAAAGTAGAATTTACAACTCTCGTGAAATTACCACACTCGCTTCGCTCGTGTGGGTAAACGTTTCACTCGAGTTGTAAAATGATCTACTTTCGTCACTTGTATAATAAATAACTATTATTTTTATTATTAAAGTTTAATCCTGATATATGCTTAGTGTTACCAATCTTAGATTCTTAAAATTTGCCTCGCCTTTCTGGTGCGTGAAATGCCACACTATACCGGTGTCACTTCTAAGTAAACAGGACGGAGTAGGGATGAGACTGAAGCCGGTCTCCTGTTTCACTCACAATAAGACTTCTTTCTCTCACTCCATACACAGTTTTCGGCCATCATTAATAATAAAATAAATGTTTATTTTCATAAAAAAAATTTTAGATTTGCCATAAGCTAAGGGAAATTTTTAATCGAAGTACAGTTAAAAACACTATAATTGATCAGTTATCGAGCGGGATAATAATGGTTAAATTACTAAAATGGCTATAAAAAAATAGGGGTTGGTGATAAAAAAGTAAAAATTTAGGGTTGTATGTATTTTTTAATGCCACATTATAAAACAATAAAAACCAAAAATTTCGTCCAAAAATTAAAAAAATAAATGCTAAGGGTGAACAAGCATTATCAATTAGGGGTATGAAAAATAGATAGTAGCCGATTCTCAGACCTACTGAATACGCATATAAAATTTGGTAAAAATCGGTAAAGACGTTTCGGAGGAGTACGCTAACTAACATTGTGACATGGAAATTTTATATATTAGATTGTTGTTTTTTAGAAAAATGTTTGGACAAATGTTGTGTTGACTAAGTGTATTTGTAAGGTCTTGTTTTAATGGTTATTTCTTAGGTTTTTGTTGTCTTTTAATAAATTATTGGTTTTATCGTCTATTTCTTGATTTAACAGAGCACTAATGATAAGGCAGGACCTCGAAAGCTGGCTCCGAAATAAATGCTCATAGCCTAGTGGAGGTTTCGACAATTTGTTCAACCATGGATGTACACATCAACTTACCACCAGTGAAGAGATTCAAGTAATTGTTAAATCTTTCATGAGATACCGTCATTATTGGTTTATAATGAATACACCTGGCATTATGCTTTCGATGCACCTGCACCATTTTCAAACCTGTCGAAAGTAATACTGAGTAATTGTATATAAGTCCCCGTTTTATTTAGTCTATTTTTCTGGCAGCGGTTGTTTACATTTCATCTGGAGAAGCTTGTTTATTTCGTGGTGAAAGGTAACGAATTTTTACCGATATAGTCCTGGGAGCACCTAATAAAATCTTCCTTTAGATGCCCACTTTGATTGTCCAGTTCTCGGAAACAGGCCTTAATAACAGGAAGTCTTCACACCAATTTCTTTATTAAAGCATAAGACCTTTCGCCAGTAACCTTCCATCATCAGGTGCTGACAAACAATACAAGAAATAACACGTTTAAGGCCGTGCGGTGTAGCCAATAATTGCATTTGGATTGTTTTAATTTGTACTAACATCAGTTTTACAAATTGCCTTCGCTTAAAAATATTAAAATCAATCAAATGAAACTAAAATATTATAATTTAATTAATTAAACATATAGTTAAAATCAGATAAAACATAAATAAATATATACATAATTCGAAGATAAAAGATATAAATTTTTGAATTCTTTTAGATCTACCTCTTTTGGGACATTTTCGTGTTTTTCTTTTTCCACATGGAGAAACAATGAACACATCCTGGACTCCAGGAACCTTTTCTGTAATTTTTGGACGTCACACTAACATAAACGATCCAACGAATCTTTAAGCCCAAGACAATTTGTGTCGGTTTTGCAAATCAAAATAATTTGAAATTCTATTTAAGTAAGTTGGAAAAAAAACAATAAAGCTGCCCGGTCAATGGGGGATTAGTAAAATCGTTCCTGGAGAATTTGGGGCTTTTTACGTGAGTAGAACGTTCAGAAAATTGAGGAAAAGCTGTCAGGAGCATTTGTCTACTATGGATTCAACTTTTTTGCACCATAAGAAAAAAGAAAATCACGAGAATGCCCCACACGAGGTAGCTCTATTGGTTATTGAGCAAGACTATAAAATAATTCCATAACTGGAACCCCTTTACATTCAGCTGGAATGACGGAGGGGTGTCTGCCTAAATGTGCAACTGGAAATGCATATTTCTGTCCTGCTGAGTTGGCGTGGCTGTGTCTCTGATAGTCGCTAGTAGTGGCCCTAAAGCCCTACTATCTGTTATACATCAAAGGTACGATAATTGTTTAATTATAGCAATTTTGTCTGAACCGAAGGGCTATGATTGAACCCGATCGGCCATCCCGTGGTGTCTTAGGATGTTAAAGTCCCGTGGTGGGATTTTAGGATGTTATTTTATTCATTAAATAATATCCTAAAATCCCACCCTGGCTAGAAAAGGGTGGTAACCTGTAGATAACCCGTCCCGATTAGCCTAAGTTGCAAAAAGTGGACGTTAATAAATAATAATATAGCAATTTTATTTGCCAAATTGATGTATTTCATCTTCAAGTATATATTTATTTATGTTTTATCTGATATTTTTATTAATGAAATTATAATATATTAGTTATATACGATTTACTTTGAATTTAATATTTTTAAGCTAGGTCATACAAACATTAGACAAATCACACAAGTAGTCGAACTTGCTAAATCAGTTACTCAAAAAAGAACGCACGACAACACATATTGTACACACAAAGGTATTCAAGCCCAGGAAAAACATTTGATACTCAATTCTTCTTGGTCTGCCACGACTCACAACAAACTTCGAGAACTGAAACATCGTGAATTGTCTTCCTCGAAATGGCTGATTAGAAGAGAAGAAGTAGTTCTAACGAGGTTAAGAATTGACCATTCACAACTGATTCACACTTACTGGAGAAGACGAACCCTACTGCCAACACTGTAACTGTAGGCTTACTATAAAACATATACTTACGGACTGCTATCTAAGGACTCACATAGACCTACCATACAGTTAGACTGAATTACTACATGACTGTAGCCCGTTTGTAGGCCGAGTATTACACTACTTGAAACCTAACAACCTTTTTCAAAAAAATATAATGTAGGGCAATACTGAAACTAATTGCAGAAATGAGCTTGCTTACGTAAATATAATTAAGTGACTACATATATATATATATATATATATATATATATATATATATAAAACTGAAACTGATATATAAAACTGATTTTATCTGATATTTTTAATTTCCCCATCGCTAAATCGAATCACGAATTGCGATTATTGTAAGAATAATAATAATAATTAACAGTTTGACTGCCCATTCCGCCTCGTGAAGCGCGGTGAAGAGGGGATGGATGCCCGTCACGCCAAAGGGCGGGAACGGTTCCTACCGCGTTCCACGAGTTAGTGTGACTCGCATCTGCCTGAGAGCGTTTATCGCACGGGCGTCGCACCAAATTTCAAATTTTGCTAACGCTCTCGGGCATGATGGGTACCTAAGATGGAAATTCCTTCCTAGGTGCCCGTCACGCCCAAAGGAGTAATTTTTATTTCCTCCCTTTTTTAACCCCCACATTAGATTTGCAACAAATATCATTGGTTTTTTTTTAAATATTTATGCATATTTCAAGTCAAATAACACGAAAAATGTAATGGGCCTCCAACCAAATTCACTTATTTTTGTGGGCAGTCAAACTGTTAAACTAAGGCAAATTGTAAGACTGATGTTAGTAGGTAGTTTGTACTTAGCTTAAAGCATTTCACATATAATTACTTTAGGTAACTACCGCAGGGCCTTAAAAATGTTGTTTTTTGTTTTGTTTGCCAACACCTGACGATGGCACGTTAGTGCCGAAAGGACATGAGCTTAAATAAACAAATGTTTCGGAAGACTTCTGGTTATTAAGACCTTTTCCCCAGATCTGCACTCCCAAATCCAGCAACATAAAAACTATAATTCTACACTTTAATACATTAAACTCAACTTTGTCCTAGGCTAGCCTAGCACTTGGAGCCTAAGCTCACGTTTAGCACACGCCTAGCCCAAGAAATCCGAAAGATCGAAACGAGGTCATCCCAAACATGTCAACGCACTGAAAGTGCACCCCGAAACATACCTGTTACAGTTAAGTTTCAGTGTTAGAAGTGGGGCTTTGGTGTCGATCGTTTTCGCCATATGGTGACACATGAGCAACGCGAACGATTGGATTGTAAGGCAAACTGCCTTGTCCAATGCTTGTTTCGCTCCAAGTGCTAGCCGAGGACAAAGCTTAGTTTAGCAGAAATGTATTAACGTGCATTTCCAACACTCTTCGGATAAGGCACTGTAGCCAAGTTCGTTCGACACACGCTCTTTTTGACAGTCAGTTTGGCAAACGTCTTTAGACAAACGTCAACAGAATAACTATGATTCTCTTAAAGGCATATTTATTACATTTTAATAATTTTTATTTCAATGTCAAGAGTCTCATAGAAAGATAATTTTTTTTTCTGTCCCAACTCTATTGAAAAAACACAAACTTTTTCGTTGCATAATGCATACTACCTCTTCAGGGGCCACTCCTTTTAGTTATGAAGTGCTCGCCTTCTCATGGACTAGTACAAACGAAACCAAAATATTACAGTGGCTGTAATGTATTGTTCATCACATTGAGCCGTCTACGTCCTGACTATTGGATTACACAATACAGGAACGTATACACGACTACTGAACAACTTCTGTCAGGCTGTGAAGCTGGTGTCCTCTCATCAAAAGCACAATCCCAGGTGTACTCGAAGATCAAACAGCAATGGCGGAATACGCCCACACATATATGACAATAGTATAAAAAATGTATTTAAGTTAAGTACTTTAGTTTGTATTAATTACTTCATGTGTTTTTATTTTTATTTTTAAGAAACTTGACACAATTATACCAACCCCTTTCACAAAAAGAAAGAGCGCAATTAAAAATGCCTCCTTTGTGCTGAAAAATTCTTAATTATAGGTTTCTCACTTAATTAATTCTCTTACTTCTGGAAATTCTTTTATCTGTGTTCTTCCTGCCATTTTTTTTTATTTCAGAATTAAAGTCGATTATAACTTCTTTTTTTTTTTACAAATGCATTAAAACACATCTCTTCAATTCACTTATTTTAGCCTTTAAAGTGATAGAAAGAATAGAGTAACTTTTTAATGAATAGTCTTATTATACAAAATGAGTTATTTTGAAACTGTATCTTCTAATTAAATATTAGTTATTATAATTATTTATTTTATTGTAGAAAAAAAAATTAATGTGATTTTATATATTTGCATGTTTTATATAGTTGTTGTATTTTAAGAGTGAGAAATTCAGAAAAGGCTGGCCTAACCTAATATATAAGATAAGTATATAAGGACCTTTTTAATTTCTTCTTAACAATTTCATTGTTAAAAATTGGTTATGCTCGGTTAATAACTATTTACCACTTATATTTCAAGAATTAATTATAAAATTGTATAAAAGGCTGTCACGCAGGAGCTGCGTAAACTAAGCAGATTTCCCACGTGAAGTTATACAATAGAGAAATCTCCATAATCTCCATACGAGAGCCGAATAGTTATGTCAAAGTGCCGAACTAGCTTTTGGTGGGAAATTCAGTCTTCCGTTACCAGCCCAAATTTAATAAAAATGCAAATATCTCGGTTAATATTCAAGATAGAGAATAAATGTATAGAACAATATTTATAGTAAATTTAATTTGCAATAAGATTGGTTCTATACAATTGTTTGATCCGACGTATGGTAACGGAGATATTTCGAATTTTCGAGAAAAAAAACTCTCTAAACCCCCCCCCCCTCCCATTGGTCCGATTTCAGCCGTTAACGAACTTGATCTGTCTTTTTGCATAAAACGTTTAAATATCGAGTTTGGTAACAATCAAACAAAAATTGCGACCGCTAGAGCGGTAACAGACAAATATATATATATATATATATATATATATATATATATATATATATATAAATATATAATTTTGAACAGACCTCATTTTCCTCATCTACTAGGTAGGATCGATGCACAATTCAGAGAAATTTTCAAAAATCGCGTTATGAGTACGACCACAATTACCTAGCTTAGAGAAACTATGAGTTAATTAAGAAGTCATTCATACAGTGCTTGCGTAATGTAAGCAGATTTTCCACGTCTGCTGATCTCATTCATATATTCTCTATTCCTTAATAAAAATCTGACGAATTGGAGGGGGGGGGGGTTCAGAATAACCAAATAATTGTTCTCTTATAATAAAAAACTTGGACTTGAAACTGGAGCTACTAACTGGACTTAATTTAATTTAAGCTGAATGGGTTCATGAATGGGAAGTGTTTGATACAGTTCTTTTAATTGAAAATATAAACACACACACATATCTAAGCCGAAATCTAGTATAGTGTACATCAAAGTTTTCCTTTGGAGAAATCTTCTCAAATTGTATTGAGAGTATATGACAGGTAACCCTGATAAGTTTATATGTTCTTAAATAGATTTAGGAACGAGGATTGATGTTCTTACTATCCTAGGGGATAAAAGGCTGAGATCCTAGCATTGAATAATGCTACTATCTTAGCATAGGTGATAAATAGCTACTATCCTAGCATTGGATAAGGCTACTATCCTAGCATTGGATAAGGATGTCATCCTATCATTGGATAAGGCCACTATCATAGCATTGGATATGGCTGTCATTCTAGCATTGGATAAGGCTACTATACTAGTATTGGATAATGCTACTATCCTAGCATTGGATAAGGATGTCATCCTATCATTGGATAAGGCCACTATCCTAGCATTGGATATGGCTGTCATCCTAGCATTGGATAAGGCTACTTACTATCTTAGCATAGGTGATAAAAAGCTACTATCCTAGCATTGGATAAGGCTACTATCCTAGCATTGGATAATGCTACTATCCTAGCAGTGGATATGGCTGTTATCTTAGCATTGGATAAGGCTCTCATCCTAGCATTGTATAAGACAACTATTCTAGCATTGGATAAGGCTGGCATCCTAGCATTGGATAATGCTACTATCCTAGCATTGGAATAAGGCTTGGCATACTAGCAAATGTGGGGATAAGGCTACTATACTAATCATTAAGCATGATATTACTATCCTTAGCATAAGGCTGTGTATTTAAAAAAGGCTACTATCTAGCATCGGATTAAGGCTACTATCTTAGCATTGGTTAATGCTACAATCCTTATTAAATTGGATAAGGTTGTCATCCTAGATTGGATAATTGGCTACTATCCTAATAATGTTTTGGATATAATGCATTACTATTCCTATGCATTGGATTTTAAGGCTGTCATCCTAGCATTGATTGGGTTTTTAAGGCTACTATCTCAGCATAGGTGTGATAATAAAAAGCTGATATTCTAGCAGTGATATAATGATACTATCCTAGCATTGGATAAGGTTGTCAGCTTAGTGATAATCCTGATATGACTAGATTGGATATATGGCTACTATCCTAGTAATTGGATAAGGTTGTATTACTTTCCTAGCATTGGATATATATAAGGTACTATCTTTTTGGTCATCCTAGCATTGGTTTAAGGCTACTTACCTTCTCAGCATAGGTGATAAAAAGCTGAATATTCTAGCATGGATAAGGCTGTTCTTGTCAATCCTAGCATTGTTTAAGTGGCTTAACTATCCTCAGCACATAGGTGATTATAAAAGAAAAAGCTGACTATACTAGCATGGATGTGAATGATACTATCCTAAGCATTGGATAATGGTTGTCATACTAGTTTGGTTGATAAGGCTACTATCCTAGTATTGGAATAATAGGCTACTATCCTAGCATTTGGTAATTTAAGGCTTTGTCATCCTAGCATTGGTTTGAGGGCTTAACTATCTCAGCTATAGGTGATTTATAATGATATCAATACTAGCATTGGATAAGGCTGTTTTATTCCTAGCATTGGATAATATAAGGCTACTATCTCCGCATATGTGATATATAAAAAAATTTCTGGAATATCCTTATTTGCATAGGTAGGATAAGGGCTAAGCCAATATTACATATGTGATAAAAAAGCTGATATTCTAGCATTGTGATAAGGCTGTCATTCCTTTAGCATTGGTTTAAGGCTACCTATCACTATAGCAATTGGATAGTGCTACTATCCTAGCATTGGATAAAGGTTTGTCATCCTTAGCATTGGAGGATTGGGCATCCTATCATAGTATTGGATAGGTTGTACTATCCTAGCATTGGATAAGGCTGTCATCCTAGCATTTGGGTTTAAGGCTACTATCTCAGCACAGGTGATAAATAAAAAAAGCTGATATTCTAGCATTGGATAAGGCTACTATATCTCGCATATGTGATAAAAAAGCTGATATCCTTGCATAGGAATAAGGCTTACCTATCTTAGCATATGTGATAAAAATAAGCTTGGATATCCTTGGCATAGGAGGATAAGGCTAGGTATCTCTAGCTTGGGGATAAGGCTGTCACTTTGTCATCCATGTAAGCATTTGGGATTAAGGCTACTATCTCATCACGGGTGATAAAAAGCTGATGTCCTAGCTTATTTTGGATAAGGGCTTAGCTATTCTAGCATTGGATAGAAAAGGCTACTGCCTCTAGCAATTGTGATAAGGGCTTGCTACCTAGCTAACCTTGCATTGGAATATGATAAAGCTACTGCCTCTAGCATTGGATAAGAAGGCCTGCTACCCTAGCTGTGGATTTAGGCTTGTTATTTAGCATTGTATATATCTGATGTCCAAGTATTGGATAGGGCTCCCTGTCCCTTTCTTTTCTTTGTCAATCCCTAGCATTGGAATAAGGCTACTGCCTCTAGCATTGGATAATAAGGCCTCCTCTGTTGTTGCTACCCTAGCATTGGATAAGGCTACTGCCTCTAGCATTGGATGAGGCTGCTACCCTAGCAGTGGATATGGCTGTTATCTTAGCATTGGATACATCTGATATCCAAGTATTGGATAGGCTGTCTTCTAGTCAATTGTCATCCCTAGCATTTGGATATAATAAGGCTACTCTGCCTCTAGCATTGGATAAGGATGTCATCCCTAGCATTGGATAAGGCTACTATCCTAGCAGCGGATAATGCTACTATCCTAGCATTGGATAAGGCTGTCAACATAGCATTGGATAAGACAACTATCCTAGCATTGGATAAGGCTACTTTGTCAATCCTAGGTTATTAAAATAAGTGGCTTCTTGTCATTCTAGCATTGGATTAAGGCTATATAATATCCTAATGTATTGGGTAATGCTACTATCCCAGCATTGGATAAGTGCTACTATCCCAAGCATTGTAGAATTAAGGGGCTGATATCCTTGCATCAATTGGATAAGGCTTTACTCTTACTACTCAGCATAGGTGATAATAAAAGCTGGACTAGTCTAGCAATTGGATCTATAAGGCTACTATCTGCACATAAGGTGAAAATAAAAAGCGATAATGATATCCTGCACTAATTAGGATAAGGCTACATACTTTCTTAGCATATTGTGATAAAAGCTGATATCCTCTTGCATAGGATAAGGCTGTATCCTAGCATTGGGGTAATAGTTTCAGCTTTGGATAAGGCTCTGTTCTATTCCTAGCATTGGATAAGGCTATACTATCTCAGCACAGGTGATAAAATAAGCTGATGTCATCCTAGAAGCATTGGATGAAGGCTACTATCCTAGCATTGGAATTAAGCTACTGCCTCTAGCATTGGAGATAAGGCTGCTACCCTAGCATTGGATAAAGCTACTGCCTTAGCATTGGATTTACAAGACTAAGGCTACTATTCTAAGCTTTGGATAATGCTGTATCCTAGCATTGGATTATATGGCTGCTTCTTTTGTAATCCCCTAGCATTTGGATATATGGCTACTATCCAGCCTTGCAAGGCGGATAAAGGCTGCTATCCTAATCAGTGGGATATAAGGCTTCCTGGTCAACCTAGCATTGGATAAGACACAACTATCCCTAGCAGTGGATAAATAAGGCTACTTACTTTGTCATCCTATTATTGGATAGATAAGGGCTGTTAATTCCCTAGCATTGGATAAGGCTTTACTATCCTAGCTATTGGATAATGCTACTATCCCAGCATTGGATAATATGGCTACTATCCTAGCCATTGGATATATATAAGGCTACTATTCCTTTCAGTATTGGGATAATATGGGCTGGCATCCTAGCCATTGGAAAAAATATTAAGGCTACTTACTATCCCTTAGCATAGGTGATTAAAAAGCTACTATCCTTAGCATTGGATAAGGGCTACTATCCGTAGCATTGGTGCTAGAATAATGCTACTATCCTAGCATTGGATATAGGTTGTCATCCTAGGATTGGATAAATTAAGGCCTACCTATCCTAGTATTGGGAAATAATGATACTATCCTAGCATTGGATAATGGCTTTTTTGTCATCCCCTTATAGCATTGGATAAGGCTACTATCCTAGCATTGGAGATAAATATAAGGCTGGCCATATTCTAGCATTGGATAATGCCATCTATCCTAGACCAGATATTGGAATTGGATAAGGTTGTCATCCTAGATTTGGAATAAGGCTACTATCCTAATATTGGATAATGATACTTTATCCTAGCATTGGATAAGGCTTTTCTGTCATCCTAGCATTGGTTAAGGCTACTATATCAGCATAGGTGATAAATAAAAAAGCTTGATATTCTAGCATTGGAGATAATGCTACTTATCCTATCATTGGATAAGGTTGTCATCCTTGGGATTGGTTTAAATAAGGCTACTATCCTAGCAGTATTGGATAAAAAGGCTACTATCCTACGCCATTGATATGGCTGTAAGGCTCTGTCATAATCCTAGCATTGGTTAAGGCTGTATAATACTCTATCTCAGCATAGGGATGATAAAAAGCTGATATATTCTAGCAATTGGATAAGGCTGTATCCTAGCATTCGGTTTTTAAGGCCACTACTATCTCAGCCATAGGTGATAAAAATGATCTGAGTATCCTAGCAGCATTTTTTTAATGCTTTTACTATTCCTATCATTGGGATAGAGATTATGGCTGTGTCAACTCAGCAATTGATAAGACAACTATCTAGCATTGGATAAGGGCTTGTCATCCTTTAAGCCATTGGATAAGGCTTACTATCCTTTTAGTATTGCCCCCCCCCCCCCCGATAATGCTACTATCCAAGCATTGGTATTTAAGGCTACTATCCTAGCTAGCATTGGATAAGGGCTACTATCCTAGCATTGGATAAAGGCTGGCATCCTAGCAATTTGGGTTAATGGCTACTTACTATCTTAGCATAGTTGATTAATGATTAAAAAGCTAGCTATCCTAGCATTGGATAAGGCTACATATCTCAGCATTAGTGAATAATGCTAAGCTAATCCTTAGCATTGGATAAGGTTGTCAATTCCTCCTAGCATATGTGGATAAGTCTGACTACTATCCTAAGTATTGGATAATGATACTTTTATCCTAGCATTGGATTATAAGGCTTGTCCTGTCATCCTAGCATTGGTTAAGGCTACTATCTAGCAGATAGGTGATAAATAAAAAAGCTGATTATTCTAGCATTGGGGGATATAAGGGCTACTATCTCAGCATATGTGATTAAAACAAGCTGATATCCATGCATAGGATATGGCTACTATACTTAGCATATGTGATAAAAAGCTGATATCCTTGCATAGGATAAATAAGGACTAGCTATCTAGCAAAATATTGGGTAGGTTATAAGTAGGCTCTGTCAATACTAGCAATTGGATAAGGTGCTTCACTATACCAGCACATCAAATTTCAGGTGATTAATCAAAAAAAGCTCAGATGTCACCTACATTGGATAAGTGATGAGGCTACTATTCTTAGCATTGGATTTTATACAATTAAAGATACTGCCTCTCATAGCATTGGATAAGGCCTCTCGCCGGCCTGCAACCCTAGCATTGGGATAAAGCTACTGCCTCCTCTAGCATTGGAATTATGGCTGCTAAACCTAGCTGTGGATATGGCTGTTATCTTTGCTTTGTATATATCTGATTGTCCAAGTATTAGGGATAAGGGCATGTTCATATCCCTAGCATGGATAAGGCTACTGCCTCTATGGCATTGGATAAGGATATGTGCCCTGCTTATCCCTCTAGCTATTGGAATTTAAAAGTACTTTATATTAATGCTACTAGCCTCTATCTCTAGCATTGGATAAGGGCTTGCTAGCCCTAGCTGTGGAGATAAGGATTGTTTATCTTTGCATTGGTATACTACTCTGTCATGTCCAAGAATTTTATTGGATTAGAGGCTGTCATCCCTAGCATTGGATAAGGCTACTACTGCCTCTAGCTATTGTAATAGGCTGGTGTCATCCCTAGCATTGGATAATGGCTACTATGCCTAGCACAGCGGGGATAATTGCTACTATCCTATAGAATTGGATAAAGGCTATTTGTCAACCTAGCATTGGATAAATATATATCCTATGGAAAAACTACTAGATTGTGGGTATAATGCTTGTCATTTCTATTATTGGATAAGTAGGCTGGTGCATCCTATAGCATTGGATAAGGATACCTTATCCTAGTATTGGATAATGCTTACTATCCCAGCATTGGATAAGGCTACTGTCATCCTAAGCAATTGGATAAGGCTACTATATTCAGCATTGGATAAGAGCCTGGGATATTCTTAGCACTGGGATAAGGCTTACTATCTATCTTAGCATAGGTGATTGATTAAAAAGCTACTATTCACTAGCATTGGATTAAGGCTACTATCCATCAGCATTGGATATAATGGCTACTATCCTAGCATTGGATATAAGGTTGTATCCTAGCATTGGTGTTAAGGCTACTATCTCAGCATAGGTGATATAATAATATTAAAAAGGCTGATATTCTAGCATTTATAATGGCTACTATCATCAGCAGAAATGTGATAAAAAAAAGCTTGTTATCCTTTTAGCATAGGATAAGGCTTCTCTACTATCTATCCGTGCATATGTGATATTAAAAAGCTGATTAATCCTATGCATTAGGAGATAAGGCTAGTATCCTAGCATTGGGTCAATAGTTCTATTAGGCTGGTCATCCTACCTAGCATTGTATAAGGCTACTATCTCAGCACAGGTGATAAAAAGCTGTGATTGTCCTAGCATTGGATATATCTGATGTCAAGTATTGGATAATAACTATTTTGCATTGGTTATAAATTAATAACGCTACCTGCCTCTTGCATGGATAAGGCTGCTACCCTAGCAATTGGATAAAGCTACTGAACTACACCTCTCTCTTAGCATGCGATAGATTGATTAAGGCTGCTAACACCTAGATGTGGATTATACGGCTGTTATCTTAGCATTGGATAAATCTGATGTCCTAGTATTGGATAGGGCTGTCATCCCTAGCATTGGATAAGGCTACTGCCTCTAGCATTGGATGAGGCTGCTACCCTAGCAGTGGATAAGAGCTACTTGCCCTCTCTAGTCATTGGTATTAATAAGGCTGACTTGTACACTAGCTTGGGTTTATAAGGCTTGTTTAATCTTTTAGCATTTGTATATATCTGCATGTCCAAGGTACTTTGGTAGGGCTTTGTATCCCTAGCATTGGATAATTAGGCTACTGGCCCTAGCTAGAATTGGATAAGGCTTTTTTTCTACTTCTTTTGTCATCCCTTAGCATTGGATAAAGGCTACTTACTTGCTAGAAGCGGATAATGCTACTATCCTATCCATTGGATAAGGCTCTTACAACCTAGCCATTGGATAAGACAACTATCCTAGCATTGGATGAGGCTGCTACCCTAGCAGTGGATATGGCTTCTCGATTATATGTCTTAGCATTGGAATATAAAATCTGATATCCAAATTATTTGGATATCCAAAGCCAATTGGAATATTGCCCATTTGGCATCTGTTCATGACTTTGAGATTGCCCCCTGAGCCGTGACTCCAGCCTGGTCGATGATTGTCTATCCTGAATACATTACCTCGCTGGTATCTGATTAGCTATTGGCCAGCCATCCTACACCTCATACACCAATAGATTGCCCACCAAGAGTCCTTCAAGCGGGTCTTACAGGCTTGTTAATATCTATTTCAGTAATTCCATTTATAGCAGGTTCCCTTAATGGAAATCCGCTATTGAGTTTGTACTCAAAGGGATATTCCGAAAGATAATTTCATATGCCTGTTCATTCCAAGCCGATAACAAAGGTGAGGACCTTTCATGTTAACACACGAATATGCATATGCATGTATGTTAGTGTGGGAACACTAGCAAGTGCAGTATTTGTTCAATCGTTACCAAACTCGAAATGTAAACATTTTAGGCAGTGCTTAAAGATAAAGTTCGTTAATGGACTGGATTTGACCAGAGTTGGGATGTTGGCGGGATGGTAGTGTAAATTGAGATTTTTTTGCGGTATTAAATTTTTTTGGGAAGGTTTTTATTTTTTTAAGGCTGTTAATCCGTACCCCTGATAACAAGCCCGTCATCACGCTCTCAGTTGATTTTTTTATCGTTCTTATTTAACCTAAACTGAAAGAGCACAATAAACTACTCCCTTAATAACTATACTAAAACTAGGTGAATAGAATATGAACTAAGTCAATAGCTTTACTTTAAATCACTATTTTTAAAATACCTTGTAATCAGTAGTCAGTAGGCTATGATTTTCTTTTCCTCAGTACTTATATTGTTTGGTTCAGAAAAGCATTCTTTTCTATAAAAGAAACCTAATGTGAGTCCATACTAATATTTTTCCAAATGGACAAAGAAAGAATTCCCTAGGATCTGCTATTATATGCTTGTATTATTAGATCAGAAGTCCGACAAATATTGTCAGATATTAATTTGGGTATGTTATTATCAATTCTCAGTTAAAAACCTACTATAAACTCTTTTTTAAATTTCATTGACAATCTGGCTAGATGCTCAAGACAAAAACTTAAATAAATTGCACATTAGCTCAATAGTAGAAGCATATCAAAGTAAATTACTTCTTCTATTAAGACTTTGAATAACTCCAAAATTTCAAATTATAGTCCGTTTGTTTACAAAAGGGGTAAATTTCCACAACTACCGGATTTTTTTTTCACCTCAGGAATTTCTAACAATAGGTTTTTTTGCCATTCCAAATAGTAAAAACCATGTTGTTTTTTTTTGCACAGCTAAGAACATCCAGCACTCACAAATTGTATAAAGTTTTCAATGAGAAAAATGTATTCTATAATATTTAATCCAAAAGAAATTTGCAACATTTGTGTAATTAAAATGTTGATGGGAGACTGCAGTGGTACATGTAATCATTGTAACTTCTTTGCCCTATTTACTCCCCTTTCAGAGACACAGTATTTACCAGTCAATCAAACAGCCAGCATATAATTCATACAACATCATAATAATCTGCTTAGTTTTACCCACAGCCTCCTCTGCGGTGACAGGCCTCACCCAATTACATTAGACATTAGTTTGTTTGCATCGAGAATGATATAAACTCAAACCGACCAAAAAAAATAAAAAAAAAAAAAAAAAAAACCGGGTGACACACCACACTTAGATTTAGTCTTTATTTTAATTTTGTTTAAATACTTAATACATATGTGTAATCTTTTTATTAAAAATAATTATTATATTATGTTAGTATAATAATTATAATTAGTTGATCTATAGGGTCTATTTTTAAACAAAACAAAATCTGCAAACCAAACAAAATTGGATAATTCTTATTGATTATTTATACAAATACAAAAAACAAAAAAAAAATACAAAATAAAAAAAAAAAGAAGATAAATTAACACATTTAATAAAAAAAAAAATAAATTATTCTTCATTTTTAGCAGACATTTCCCTTCTTTAAGGGTAGGAGAGATCAGCTATTTTGTTAGTGACATGGTATAGACCTTACGCTACCCTCCCAAGCGTTATCGGTTTTTCGGCAATGTAACATAAGCTCCGGACCTTCCTTTCCATCTAAAGTTGGAAAAAAAATGAACTCAATTATTCCTGGACCGAAATTAAAAAAAAATAAAACATTTAATTAAAAGAAAATGCTTGGGGTTAATAAATTAAAGATGATTTAAATGTGCGAAAAAAAAAAAAAAAAGAAAAAAAAAAAAAACTACTCATACACAGATTAGATAGAATAGATTCAAACTTTCCACGGACAAATAAATCCCTAATCTGAGTTTTTATCTAATTGTTCCCAATCCTGAAGGGAATTAATTAGTTCAATGGACTTACGACTCTACATTCTTCTGTAATAAATATAGAATACCCCACATAAAGAAAAACACATTGCTCAAAAATTAGCTTTTAATACGACAAATATGAAGTGTGCCCGGTTTTTTTTTTTGTTCTTGCGGTTTTTTGAGACTTGAGTTTTTTGAGAGTGATATATTATATTTTGAACGGACCTCATTTTTCGTCATCTCCTGGGTAGGAGTACGATCGAATGGCACATTTGAAGAAAACCTTGCTATTAGTACAATGTCTATAGGAGATTCTCTTTTTAGGAAAAAAAATTTGCCGCTAATATCGCGACGAGCGTGTTATAAGAAAATAGATTTTATATTATATTACAGGTGTTCTCGCAATCCGATTTTAAAATTTTAAAATAGTTGAGAGTATTATTCCCCCCCCCCCTCCCCCCCCCCCCCACCTTCCATTGTTTGGACAAATAGAGAAGTTACTAATTAATGAAAACTTTTCATAATTAAAAATTATAACAAAAGTTTTATAACTGGGAAGGAGTTGTTTGTTTACGGCGAGATGAGTTCAGCAAAATGTAATTACGAGTGCTACACAAGTTAGTCACTCATATGCTTCTCTTGGAATCTCGTTTCAGTAAAATAATGAAATTAAATTATTATGCTTTATTATACACTGTGGCATTTATATTTAGTTAAATTATGGTGTATTATTATAAAGAAAATTAAATAAAAATACTCATATTTATTTAACTTAAGGAAAATCCTTCTATGGTTGTTTTCCTCATTAGTCTCTTTTTGGGAACACAACAAATAAAAAAAAAAAATAAAAATAAAAAAAAAAAAATAAAAAAAAACCAGATAACGAAAAACAAAACAATATATATATAAATATATATATATATATATATATATATATATATTATATATTTATATTGTAAACGATTTACAGTTAATTTTTATTATTATAATAAATTTTAATTAATTTACCCGGCAGTCTCATATGGAACTTCTCAGGGCCATCATGCACGGCAGGAAAGCAAATCATAGTGTCCTACCGTCACTATATATAATAACTTAAATTGTTCAGTTTACTCACATATTCCGCAATAATATATTGCTATATCTTAGTCACCTTAGCTCAAATAGAAAATAATACTTAAAAGTGGCACTCACTTCTCAGGGTCTCGGCACCCGACTCCTTGATTCCACTGTCTCCAGATTCAGATTGTACTTTGGACTCTCAGGGCTGCATTCTCTCGGTCTATGGCTTCATTAAAGTAATTCCACTGTACCTTGACAAGTGGCTAATCCTCTCTTAAGGAGCCCTATTACTATCTAATCATATTTAAAATAGAGGACGGGCGACGGACTATTCTTTTGCATGCCTATGTGGCCTAGCCCGTTATAAATATATATATATATATATATTATATATATATTAAATAATAGATATATATAATATTATATTATTTTAGTTTATTGTGGTTTTGTATGTTTATGGGTTGAAAGATTTGCAATTTCATGGACTCACTTCTTTAACCCCCCACTCTCCTGTCTCATCCCTAAACGAAATTGTTTCTATAGCCTGGTCGATAATTTTGTTGTTGCAAAAATTTGTGTGTTTTATATAACCCACATAGGGAGTTTCGTTTAAGGTCGGTTTAGTCTTTTTTGTGCCCTTTTTAAAATTTGTTCACTTCCCGCTACAGTTTCCCAATCCCTTTTTTGGTATTGATGCTCGTTTTACACTTCGTTATATGAAAGTAAAGTATATATTCAAAAGTTACTCTATTATTTAAAAACTTTAATTAAACCACTTTTCCTATGAGACCTTTATCTGCAAATAAACCAATACGAAGTATTGTTCTTTTTAATTTCAGGCCTCCCTTATAGCCCCAACTCTTCTTCGTCTCAGAATATATTGGTATACCATATAGTCTAAATTGGCCTGAACATACCATTGATTTGGTCTAAACATGCTAGTTTCATGAAATTCGGTTCAGTAGTTTGGGCGTCAAAAGGTAACAAAACAAACATACACACTAAAGCTACAAAGCAAGTGCTCATATTGTGGACTATGACAGTGAAACGAACAAGGTTTGCGTGATAAATTTCAATAAAAACATCAATGTACAGTTGACCAGAGGAAACAATTTTTGTATGTATGTGTAATATATATTATATATATATATATTTATTTATTTTTGTAGAGTTATGTTATATATACACACTTACTAAAAAATTGTATATCTTCTGTCCCTGTACATTGATTTTTTTTTTTTTTATTGAGATTTCACGACATTTTCTTTTCTGTCATGTTGTTAATGCTCTAGCGGTCCTCAATTTTTGGTTTTGATCGCCAGAAGGGGAGGAAAGGGGAAAGAGGGGTGGGAATGAAAGGAAACTCGATATTTAAGCGTTTTATGTAAAAAGAAAGATTAAATTGATGGCTGAAATCAGACGCGGGATGGGGTTTTGAAAATTAGGATATCTCCGTTAATGTATGTTGGATCGAAAAAGTGTATAGAATCAATCTTATTGGAAATTTAATGTTTTATGAATGTTGTTATACATTATATATTTCATATCTTGATTATTACCCGATGTATTTGCATTTTTTAGCAGATTTCCCTTAAGGAAAATCAGCTATTGAGGTCGTACTCATGACGCCGAGTTTCGAAAAAAAAAAATTTCTTCAAATGTTCAATGCGATCTACCCAAAGGGAGATGACGTAAAAAAAAAAAAAATGAGGTCCGTTTTCCAAAATTATATATATAATATATATATATCAATATATTATATATATATAGATAGTTATTTATATATATATATATGTGTGTGTGTGTGTGTGTGTGTGTCTGTTAACGTTCTAGTGGTCGCAATATTTGTTTGATCGTTACCCCAAACTCGATATATTTTTAGTCGGTTTTTATGTAAAAAGAAAATATCAATTTCCGTTTTAATTTTGTTGTTGGTTTTTTAACGGCTGAAAGAAATCGGACCAGTGGGAGGGGGGATTTAGAGGGGAAGATTTTCGAAAATTCGAAATAACTCCGTTTTACTATACGTCGGATCGAAATATTGTAACAGAATCAATCTTATTGCAAAATTAAATTTACTAATAAAATATGTTCTATACTACATTTATTCTTTATCTTGGAATATTAACCGAGATATTTGCATTTATATTCTGCTTGGTGTCGTCGGCAGGACTAAAGAAGTCGGCTATGTTCGGGACCTTCCGCCGAGAGCTCTGGCTGCCGTTCACCTCATCCCGCGCCTTCGTTTCGTAACTATTCCGGTCCCTCGTGAATAGGTTTTAGACGGTTTTTCTTACTACTGCAGTTGTTATTATGCATATTTATCTAAGATTGTAAAATTTTCACGATGTGGGAAATCTGCTTAGTTTTACGCAGCCCCCTGCGTCCGTGACGTACTTTTTATTAAATCTGGGTTGGCTATGGTCGGACGAGAGTGGACTTTCCCGCCAAAAGCTGTCTGCCCCAGTTTGGCCATTTCCTTGAATTATTCAGGCTCTCTTGAAATTTATCTATTGTTTTTTTAAATTTAAAACTTCACATGGGAAAAAATCTGCTTAGTTTACGCAGCACCTGCGTGAACGGACCCTTTTTATTAAATCTGGGGCGGCTAACGGACAGACGAGATGTGTGGGGAAGGAGAACGAGGAGTAAAGGGAGTTGGAGTGACTTTACCGCCAAAATCTAGTTTGGCCATTTCCTTGACTTTCCTTGACTAATATTCGGCTCTATTGTAAAAAATTTCTCTATGTAAAACATACTTACGGAAATCTGCCTAGCTTTTTTGTAATGCGTACGAAGCACCCTCGTGATCGGACGAGTCTTTTTCCCAGTTTTAATGCGTTTATTTTATTAGGCCGTATTAGGCGAGTTTTTTTTGTTTAGGTCTAGGCAGTATTAGGCGAGTTATTCCTACTTTGTTGATTTCTGTCTTCAGTAACTACTCATCGGATTTTTTCATATAAATAGTGAATATATGGTGAGATTAGATCAGAAACGTGTTATCGCAGTGGGAAATCTGCTTAGTTTACACAGCCCTTGCGTGGCGGATTTTTTTTTCTAATATTCGTTGTTTGTTTTTTTTATTTTATTTATTTATACAGGAGCACCCGCATCTTGGCGATTTGGCTCAAAGTCTCACAATGTAAAATGAAAACAAAATTATAGAAAAACAACAAAAACTGAAACAACAAATAAAAATTAAATACAACAATTAATCATTAAATACTTGTAATTAAAAGACAAGTAATAATAAATAAGACATAAATATACATTAGAATATAAACAAACATAGATAAACATTTAGACTAGAAATAAAGTCATTCAACAATTTTTTTTAAAATGGTTTTAATAAAAATTATGTTATTCCTATTATTACTAGTACATTTATATTTTTTTTTTTTTTTTTATTTATTAGTTTTGTTCCCCGATGGTTGTGATTGGCCATTATTAGGATGATATATTTACTCCTTCATGTGCTATTACCTATTTTTGTCCAAAGAATATAATAAAAGTTAACCCTTTCTTTTAAACTCTTTTTAGGTATGCTGTAGAACTATTCCTATTTTGTATTTATATCTTTTTGTAAATGTTGATGTGTTTTAGATATGTTAGTATTTGTGGAATAAATTGCCTTCTTTCAGTTAATAGTCGTTGTTTTAGGATACGCTCATACATATTGACGTTTATAACACAAGGCCCATGAATTATGTTGATATACAAATTACAACAAAGCTTTGGCAACTCCTGTCATGTGAACGGGCTAATGGAAAATCTCTAAATATATCCTTTACAATTGTTGCATAATTTGATCTCGTTTGGCTTCGTTACGCAACCCTTTTATTAATTTTCTCCTGTGTAATAGCAGGCGTTATTTAGAACCATTAATTTGTTTAATGAATTGAAAAACTGTCAGCCAACAAAAGGGCCGCCATTCCTAACTCGAATTACACACTGATGAGGCACATTCCAGTAGTCTGTTTTCTATTTTAGCAGATTTCCCTTAAGGAAAATTTGCTAAAATTGACTTTGAACTAAAACGTCCGTCACGCAGGGGTTGCGTAAGCTAAGCAGATTTCCCACGTGCAGTTTTACAATAGAGAAATTTCACGAGAGCCGAAGAGTTAAGAAAACGGCCGACCTAGCTTTCCGTAATTGTTTTTCTTTGTTTGTTAGAGGTTGGCAGACCTGTTTGTTTACATTTCAGACGCTTCCCGCCGGGAGGTTTCTTATCAGCGTTTATGTTTATTCTCTTAATATTCAAGTGGTGTTTTGTTATCAGTATGTAGATTTATCTATTGTTAAACTTCATGAGGGAAATCTGCTTAGTTTGCTCACCTCCAGCGTGATGGAATTTTTTTTAGTTATGAGACTTCCGTCAATCCCCACTCCTAATCATATTACATAAACTATACTCAGTTGTATAATGAACCACATTATTAGAAGGTTAAATACTAAATATTGTTTTCAAGGGGCCTTTATTATTCGAGATACATGTAAATATTAAACCTGGACTTCTAAGACATGTAATATCAAGATTAAATTACACGGCCTCTATACATATACTTCTTACTACAGGAAAGTCCGTCACGCAGGGGCTGCGTAAACTAAGCAGATTTCCCACGTGTAGTTTTACAATAGAGAAATTTCACGAGAGCCGAAGAGTTAAGAAAACGGCCGACCTAGCTTTTGGCGGGAAACTCACTCTCATCCGTTATCCACCCCGATTTCAATCAAAATTGCAAATATCTCGGTTAATATGCAAGATAGAGAATAAATGTATATAACAATATTTATAGTAAATTTAATGTGCAATAAGATTGATTTTATACAATTTTTCGATCCGACGTATACTAACGGAAATATTTCAAATTTTAGAAAATCCACCCCTCTAAACCCCCCCTCCCACTGGTCCGATTTCAGCCATTAACGAACTTGATCTTTCGTTTTACATAAAACGACTAAATATCGAGTTTGGTAACGATCAAACAAAAATTGCGACCGCTAGAGCGGTAACAGACAAATATAAATATACAGTTTTGAACGGACCTCATTTTCGTCATCTCCTAGGTTGGATTGATGGAAATTTGAAGAAAATTTTCGAAAATTCCGTCATGAGTACAACCTCAATAGCTGATTTCTCTTAAGGGAAATCTGCTAAAAGCATATGAGTTTGATGCGAAAAACGTCAGCCACGCAGTGAACTAAGCAGACTTCCCACACACTGGATGTCACACTTTTGATCTCATCTCATGAATATTATCAATTTTGTATTCAGTGGCTATTAACAGATTTCCCTTAAGGGAAATCAGCTATTGAGGTTGTACTCATGACGCGATTTTCGAAATTTTTCTTCAAATGTTCATCGACCCTACCCAGGAGATGAAAATGAGGTCCGTTAAATACTGTATATATATATATATATATATATATATATATATATATATATATATATATATATATATATATATTTGGCTTGTTAACCGCTCTACCGGTCGCAATTTTTGACTTATCGTTACCAAACTTGATATATAATCGTTTTTATACAAGAAGAAAGATCAAGTTCCCTAATGACTGAAATCAAATCGGGGGAGGGGGGGGTTTAGAGGGGGAGAATTTCGAAAATCATAATATCTCCGTTATTAAAAGTCAGATCGAAAAATTGTATAGAACCAATCTTATTGCAAATTTAGTGTTCTATAAATGTTGTTATTTACGTTTTTTCGCTATCTCGATTATTAACCGAGATATTTGCATTTTTTAGTTTTCGGTCTTCAGTAAAGCCCCACTCCTACTCATCTCATATTTTCAATATTCTATTATGTTATGAAGCACTTTATTTGAAGCTTAAATACCAAATATTGTTCTCATTGAACCTTTACGTTTTGAGATAAATGTAAACACGTGGCGCACGTGGGAAATCTGCTTAGTTAACGCAGCCCCTGCGTGACGGACTTTTTCCTTATCAAGTGCCATTCCTCCTTAGCTCTTGACTTCCTTGCCAGGCAGGGAGTGGCTGCTCCTCATATTGTGGTGAAGGGGTGTAGCTTCTATCGAGAGTGACGGAGGACGATGAATTGTACACTATCACATTACCAAATGCAATTAAATGCAGTATGTAATTTTCTTAATCAAATAATATTTAAAAGATTTCTTACACATTTATTTTCTAATTCTTATATCGGATAAAATATTTTCATAATTTAGTGTTCAGCATTCAGAGACCCCTACCTACTCATAGGACAATACCAATAAATAATTGGCGAATCGACATATTTCAAACTTAAATAAGGTCTAATGTTTTAACCTAACGTTTCCTATGAGTTACTTAACCTAGAGTTGCGATTTTTAATTTAAACTATAGATCAAGTTCGTTAACGTAAGTCGGGTTGGCAGGTCTAGAGGGGATGGGAATTCTAAAATTCAAAATATCTCCGATATTATGAGTCGGATTGAAAATTTTTACTTAACCAATCTTCTTCAAATTCAATTAAATATAGATATTGTTGATATGTTCTTCATGTTGGCGAGGGTCGCCGATAAAAACCATTTTTTTCCTTCAACTGTCACCCACTAATATATAGGAAACTGAAGCTAATTTGTAACTGGGTATCTAATATAGCTTGGAAATATAACACTAAAATTTAAAAGAAAAAAACATTTTAGTAGAATTAAAGATTATAGTACTAAAATTAAAATCTAAATATAATATATACGGAATAACCTGTAACACATGTGGTGGAACTTATATTGGAGATTCCTCTCAGCTGCTGAATAAAAGGTTGAAGCAACACGTAAAAAGTCCGTCACGCAGGGGCTGCGTAAACTAAGCAGATTTCCCACGTGAAATTTTACAATAGAGAAATCTACCTAATAACAGCTGTAGTAGTAAGAAACCTCTAAACCTATTCACGAGGGACGAATAATTACGAAAACGGCCGCCAGAGCTCACGGCGGAAAGTCCAAACAGCCACTGCTGCCGAGCACATGCAGAATACAAATGCAAATATCTCAGTTAATATTCAAGATACAGAATAAATGTATAGAACAATATTTATAGTAAATTTAATTTGCAATAAGATTGATTCTGTAATATTTTTCGATCCGACGTATAGTAACGGAGATATTTCGAATTTTCGAAAATCCTCCCCTCTAAACCCCCCCTCCCACTGGTCCGATTTCAGCCATTAACGAACTTGATCTTTCTTTTTACATAAAACGACTAAATATCGAGTTTGGTAACGATTAAACAATAATTGCGACCGCTAGAGCGGTAACAGACAAATATATATATATATATATATATATATATATATATATATATATATATATATATACAGTTTTGAACGGACCTCATTTTCGTCATCTCCTGGGTAGGATCGATGGACATTTGAAGAAAAATTTCGAAAATCGCGTCATGAGTACAACCTCAATAGCTGATTTCCCTTAAGGGAAATCTGCTAAAAGTATTGCCAATAATGAAAATAAAACTGCTGTGATGTATCATTCTTTCTTTAAGATAC
The DNA here is from genome assembly GCA_019009955.1 of Riptortus pedestris. Classification (NCBI taxonomy): domain Eukaryota; kingdom Metazoa; phylum Arthropoda; class Insecta; order Hemiptera; family Alydidae; genus Riptortus; species Riptortus pedestris. Next base: position 143,998,723 of record CM032232.1, read on the forward strand.
ACACGTTAAATTTTAAAAAATTTCAAATAATTGACAAAGAAGAAATGATACTCAACGAACAATAAAAGAGAATATTCTTATAATAAAAAATAGAAAAAAACGCATTAAACAAAAAAAACAAAACAGAAATTAAATATATATTCAATAATATATTCTGTAATATTTTATCTTAAATTAATAAATTTTTAATTATGTCGCGAAATAATCGAGTTAAAGAATTATTAAGGGTTTTCTTAAATTAATGTTATCAATTTTTTTTTTTTTTGAAAAGGGATAGCTCCTGAAGAGGTGGCAAATAAACCAGGAAACATGTAGGCCAGTTTACACCGAAAAAAATGGTTTTTAATTGGTGACCCTTGCCATAAAAATATGAAGAACATATAAAAAATATTGGTCTCAGAAAAAAAAGAATAAATGTTGTTCCATACACTTCTTCTCTACCACAAATATAATTCGAGATTTTTGTATTTTATAATTTTAAGCCATTAACAACCCCTACCTCCACATAAGCGAGGGTGCTTTGGGAGAGTTTTATTGATTTTGTGTTCACCATGTCCCGTCGGTTAGCTTATTTGATGTTTGGCAGGAAACCTTTGCTTGAAATACGCTTGCAAATGAAATGAAATTATTAAGGTTACTAATTAAATCCGTAGAGATAAATTTGATAAATTAACAATTCCGCTGTTATCCAGTTGTGTCGAATGAAAGAGATTTGAGAATAAATCTGGACCTCGGAAGCCGGGAATTCTAGAGAGCCATGACTTGATAAGGAGTTGTTGAAATAGTCATGTTGTAGCGAGGGACATTCCTAGAATTCCCTCTGTGTAAAATATTTTCGCGGTTTCCCGCCCTTTTCTGGGCGGGAATGAAGAAAGGCAACTCCCGTTTCTCATTAGAGAGCGCCATACATCCTTGAATACATGAACATGAATTACTCTGAAAGGAGGATATCACATCCGCCATTACGCGTATATGTATTCATGCTGGCAAATATACCTGCATTAATAAGCTGTCTCGCTCACATCCTCAACTATTTCATACCCATCTAATCTCTTCTCTCTCTCTCTCTCTCTCTCTCTCTCTCTCTCTCTCTCTCTCTCTCTACATCTCTCTCTCTCTCTCTCTCTCTCTCTCTCTCTCTCTCTCTCTCTCTCTCTCTCTCTCTCTCTCTCTCTCTCTCTCTCTCTCTCTCGCTCTCTCTCTCTCTCTCTCTCTCTCTCTCTCTCTCTCTCTCTCTCTCTCTCTATATATATATATATATATATATATATATATATATATATATATTACACATTGCTATTAAACTAGAGTGGGTGTTTATATTATTTCTACTAACCAAGACTTAAAATACTTAAAAACTATGTTACCTTATCTATTACACTTGTGGTTACATTATGAACACTGATTGTAACATCAAAATATTGGCATAAACTAACCATTTTGTCACCAACATTGACCAAAACTCCAAGAAACAATAACGACGCCATATATATATTTATTTCACCACTTTTGCCATCTCCTGGGTGGGATCCATGATGAACGTTTAGGAAATTTGTTGAAAATCATGGCCTGAGTACGGACCTCAATATCTACATATTTCCACCTCTACAGTCTTTTTGTCTGATCTCCTAAGCCCTTTGGTGTGATTTTTAAGGCCAGCTTCACTGTGGTGTCTATTACAGGAAGTAAGTAGCCTAGAGTGTTAAGGCTTAAGGAGGAGCTAGTAAAATCACTGCCTGACACCTAATTAGCCCCTAACTAGTCTAAGCGTGTTCTCACACCTCGATTTACGCCAGTGTCCTACAACCCTAGGTTAGCACCTCTCTCAACCAGCTACACACACGTTATGTCTAAAGTTTAATGTTAAATATTAACTCAGCAATTTATTTTATTGCGAAGTTTTCCTTCAGAGAACTGATATCATAGGGCGCATGGAAAAATCAAGACCCATTAGTAAGGTAATTTTCCATCTTGGCTTGGTTTTGAGAAGTCAGTTGTTGGGGTTGTGCAGTAGCGCCGTTTTCGAAACTTTCTCCATCGATTCTATCCGACGGTCCGAATAAATATATTGTGTCGACTACGCCCGTCTAGACCATTCTCAAGCTTCCCATTGATAAACGCCACCTTGCTATAAAAGAGGCCCAGCTCACCCCGAGAGTTAGTTTGTTCTCAGCTCTCTTCAAGTGAATAACACTGCGTTCAGTGCTGCTATAGAGAACAGTGCTTTTAGTGTTTATGTAAAGAACAGTATAGTGCCGTGTTTATGGAAAGAACAGTGCAGTGTCGTGTTCTTTGTGAAGTTCAGTGCAGAGCCGCGTTTTTGTTATCGTGAGTTACTGCACTCTGTAATAAGAAGTCATTCTGTGAGTAACAGTTAAGAATAATTTACCAAGTGTGTAGTGCATTGTCAAATAAATTGTGCAGTGATAAAGCTTGTGTGTTTGATTTTGCAGTCCAAAAGAACTCTAATACACAACGTTAGTTATTTTTGTAATAAACGGAACAATATATACATGGTGTAAGAGGCTTTAGTGCGCAAAATTTCATATATGGTCTGGTCCTGTTTTGTTGGTTTCTTTTTCTTATAATTTTAAAATTGGAGTTATTTTTTCCCATATAACAAGACAAAAATAAGTAATTATTTCAATATTAAAAATCTGAGGTTACCATTCGAAAGAGTTACATTTCTCTTAAAATGATTAACATTTTATTTAAAAGTTGTATCAGTAGTGCTGAAATAAAATCCATTTATGCAATTTAGAATATCTTTAAGATGAAGAATATTACTAGGATTTCAAAACGAAAAGAAGAGATTTGTAGCTTACTAAATGTAGAAGTATTTTTTTTCAAGTTTGAGTGTTAAAATCTTTTCCCATAGGGGAAATCAGCTATTGAGGTCGTACTCACGACACGATTTTCGAAATGTTTCTTTAAATATCCATCGATCCTACCTAGTAGATGACGAAATGTGAAGAGGTCCGTTCAAAATTATATATATATATTTGTCTGCTGTCGAAATTTCTGTCTTATCGTTACCAAACTTGATATATAATCGTCGTTTTATATAAAAAGAAAGATCAAGTTCATTAATAGCTGTAATCGGACATGGGGAAGGGAGAGTTTGGAGGGGAATTCGAATATACGAAATATCTCTGTAATTTTCTATTGTATAGAGCCAACGTAACGTTCTATAAATGTTGTTATCTATGGTTTTTCATTATCTGGATTATTAGCCGAGATATTTTATTTTTCACTTTTCGGCCTTCGGTAAACCCCCATTCGATTAATTTCATATTAACAATAATCTGTTGTATTATAAAACACTTTGTTTAACTCTCCAATTCCTATATTGCATTCACGATTGTAACTTTGTTTCCACTTAGTTTTTCCATATGCTATGCATCCAAATTTATGGAAAAAAAAGTGTTTTCAAAATTATAGCTAATTTTAGCCACGATTGTTTGAGTAAGTATTTTGGTTTTCCTCCATTATTTTTTTTATAGCGGATGGAAGCAATAACTATTTCAATAATAACAAACACAAAAAAAAAAGCGAGTTCTTACGTTTTGTTTGACATGGGGGCTGAAAATCAACATGCTGCTCTGATCACACTTTAAAACATGAAAGGTAACCTGATTTTGGAAGGTTATACTCATTCGTGAGAGCATTCTAGTGGCTTGGGCAGGCTGTGGCACGTTCTATAGATACTGAAGTGTGCTTGAAGGGCTTTAAAGATAAATAAACGAGTTGAACATTTAAAAGAAAAGAAAAAAAAGAGGTGCACCCTGGAGGGTGCATTAGGAACTGAAGAGTTAAAGCCTAATTACCAAATATTGTTCTCATTGGACTTAAACGTTATGAGATAAATGAAAATACGTAACGCACTTGGGAAATCTGCTTAGTTAAAGCAGCCCCTGCGTGACGGACTTTTTCCTTATCAAGTGCCATTCCTCCTTAGCTGTTGACTTCCTTGCCAAGCAGGGAGGTGCTGCTCCTCTCATTGTGCTGAAGGGGTGGTAGCTTCTGTCGAGAGTGACGGAGGACGATTGAATTGTACAGTATCACATTACCAAATGCAATTAAATGCAGTATGTAATTTTCTTAATAAAATAATATTTAAAAAATTTTGTACACATTTACCATCCAAACTCGATATATAAGCGTTTTATGTAAAAATAAAGATCAAGTTCGTTATTGGCTGAAACTCGACCAGGCCCCCTCCCCTGGTCGAATTTCAGCCCAGTTTAGAGGGGAGAATATTCGAAAATTCGAAATATCTCCGTTATTATGCGTAGGATCGAATAATTTTATAGAACCAATCATATTGCATATCTGACTTTCTAAAAAGTCCGTCACTCAGGGGCTGCGTAAACTAAGCAGATTTCCCACGTGAAGTTTTACAATAGAGAAATCCGCCTAATAACAACTGTAGTAGGAAGGGATCTCTAAACCTATTCACGAGGGACGCATAGTTCTGGAAACGGCTACCAGAAAGCTCTCTGGCTGAGAGTCCGGAACATGGCGGGGGTCCGTCGAAACACACACACAATGCAAATGCAAATATCTCGGTTAATATTCAAGATAGAGAATAAATGTATATAACAATATTTACAGTAACTTTAATTTGCAATAAGATTGATTCTATAGAATTCTTCGATCCGACGCATAATAACGATAATTTTTCGAATTTTCAAAAATCCCCACCTCTAAACCCCCAACCCCTCCCACTGGCCCGATTTCAGCCTTTAACGAACTTGATCTCCCTTTTTACGTAAAACGCTTAAATATGAAGTTTGGTAACGATCAAACAAAAATTGCGACCGCTAGAGCGTTAACAGACAAATATATAATATAATTTTGAACGGACTTCATTTTCGTCATCTCCTGGGTAGGATCGATGGACAATTGAGGAAATTTTTCAAAACTCGCGTCATGAGTACGACCTCAATAGCTGATTTCCCTTAAGGGAAATCTGATAAAAAGGGTTTAAAGGGGAAAACAATCTTAATCTCTCCGCTAATATCCATCGGATCGAGAAATTGTATAGAACAAATCTTATTACAAATGTAATGTTCTATAAATGTTGTTATGTACATTTAATTTCAATCTTGATTATTATTATGAGATATTTGCAAGTTTTTGGTCTTTCGTAAACCCCCACTCCTACTCATCACATTTAACAATATACTATTATGTTATGAAGGACTTTATTTAAAGCCTAAATACCAAATATTGTTCTCATTGGACTTGAGATAAATGAAAATACGTGACGCACGTTGGAAATCTTAGTTTACGAAGCCCCTGCGTGACGGGCATTTTAGAAGATTTCCCTGAAGGGAAATCAGCTATTGAGGTCGTACTCATGACGCGATTTTCGAAAATTTTCTTCAATTGTCCATCGACCCTACCCAGGAGATGAAGAAAATGAGGTCCGTTCAAAAATATATATAGATAGATATATATATATATATATATATATATATATATATATATATATATAATTATTTGTCTGGTTAACGCTCTAGCGGTCCGGCAATTTTTGTTTGATCGTTACAAAACTCGATATTTAACCGTTTTATGCAAAAAGATAGATCAAGTTCGTTAATGGCTGAAATCGGACCAGAGGGAGGGGAGGGGGGGGGGTTAGAGAGGATGTTCGAAAATTCTAAATATCTCCGTTATTATGCATCGTATCGATAAATTGTATAGAACCAATCTTATTGCAATTTAAATTACATAAATATTGGTTTATGATACAATTATTCCTGTAATCTTGAATATTAACCGAGATATTTGCATTTTGTATGAAGTCTGTGGGACACTTGGTCGGTATTAGTTCGGATTATAGACGGGCGGCCATTTTCGTAACTCCTTACGCTCAGGTGGAAGCTTATTAATACTTGTGTAATTTAAGCAAATACGTTCTTGTTCAGTCCACCCCCCACCCCCCCCGCCTTCATTAGTTCTTGGACTACCTAAAATTTGTGTTATTAAAAATATACATTATTCTTACAATTCAGAAGCCGTTTCAGTTGGGAATTTATTTTAATTAACTGAAAGATTTCCTCAATTACCGTTTGTAATTTAATCACGGTGGTATGTGTTACGAGTATGGCCAGATTTCCTCTAAGTAAAACTTACACATTGGGAAATCTGCTTAGTTTACGCAGCCCCTGCGTGACAGACATTTTTTTATAATTTGGCTGTCCGGATGAAAGGAACAGATTGACGTGAAAGATGTCTCCTTTATTCGGCCCAGCTGATTAAGAAGGTTCGAGAGCCGACTTGGAGACTTGTTTGTCAACTTTTCCGGCTTCGCTAAATACTTAATGGAAGCTTCGGACTTGGGAATTAACTTTCCTCCGTTCATAAATGTCTCTCCGATAAGTGCCTCCTGACAAGGGCTGCTTCATTAATATTCCATCCTATTAGAAACGTAATTCGTTTACAGTGTTAGTATTGAGTTAAAAATTCCGTCACGCAGGGTCCGCGTAAACTAAACATACCTACTACTGGTTCTCATCTCAACACACATTCTACATTTCTAAAGTACGTCGCGCAGGGGCTGCGTTAACTAAGCAGATTTCACATCATAACTAAGAATGTATCACGCACAATGAAGGTCTCGTGAAAACAATTTTGGGTATTTAAAAATAGAATAAAGAGACATAACTACTTTTCTACGTTATGAAAACAGTCAAAGAAAAAGTTTACTATAATGAGATGAAATGTTCATGAAATGAAAATAGTAATGACTACTATTATTAAACTACTGCTGTCTATGTTCATTTCATCAAACGACAAAATTCGTTCGTTTTCTTATAAGAACTTCTTTTTATTTCCAGTGAGGTATAGCCATAAAGGTTTAATTCAACACAGTGTATGTGTTTGTGTGTGTGTGTGCGTGTGTGTGTGTGTGTGTGTGGTGTATGTATGTAAGTGTGAACAATCTGAATGCATGTGTAAAATTTTTATAAAGCTTTAAAAATCCTTGTCTATTTATTATAAATTAATAATTATACTTTTACTAAACTTTTATAAAAATATATTTTTTTTTATTCGAATTATAACATTACGTTTTGTTTCGTTTTTTTGTTTTTGTCTTTACCAATTATTCATGTTCTGTTTCCCTCTTTATAACTTTAACCCTTTAATAATTTTTAGCAGATTTCCTTAAAGAAATCACTATTGAGGTCGTACACATGACGCCGAGGGTTTGAAAAATTTCCTCAAACGTCCATCGATCCCTACCCAAGGAGATGACGAAAAAAGAGGTCCGTTCAAATTATACTATATATTGTATATATATATATAATATATATATATATTATAACATCTCTGCATAAGGCCTCACTTTGCAACTTTTCGCACAGTGTACGAACAATGGGATTACATTTTTCTCGCCCGCACATCTTCGTCGTTTTTCTTCTCAGGATGTGGACAATTTAAAAAAATGAAAATCCTATTTATTTTCCCTTGTTGTCAAAACGCGTCCAGCAGGGACCTAGCTGACGAAGGCTGTCTTCCCGAAGGTCCCAGATGGCAGTCGCGAGTAGGCGAATTTTTGAAAATCATTGAATTTTCCCAAAAAGCGAAGAATAACAACACTCTTGAATTTTACATTTTGCCTTGATAGAGATCAAAATTTCAACAAATAACCATCCGTGGAATTAATCACCACATTTTAAAGCCAAAGAGAATTGGCTTTCCGAAGAAATTGATCTTCATTCCAAAAATTGACCATGCTTTCATCATAATTCAAATAGAAAATTTGTCGGTGAAAACTTTTGAAACCATTTTTTTTTTTATGATTTCATTAGTGCTCAAGCTTCCATCTTTGTCTTGATAATCAACGCAAGTATTATCTGCACAATGTATAAAATTGAATTATTGAAAACATTCTGTGTACGTCTGCAAGCATTGGAAACCATTGTATTATTTCTATCAGCACTAATATCCCAGTAATGCCCGTTTGGAAGAAGCTATTGTAGCCATTAAAAGTAAAAACCCCAAAAAGCATTGGATCTCATCCTTGTAATCAGTTAAATTTCAGAAATTTTTAAATCGGGAATATTTATTTTGTTTCTTGAACTAAATGTTCTAAAAACTTCATCAAGAAAAAAATAAAAATGCTCAAATAATCCACACAATACTTGTTTCAAAGGTATTGACATTTTCAGGAATTTTTTCCTTAGTGTCAATGCAAATTCCACTGATAAATTTTGGAGTTCGCATTCCCTATTTTATACGATTAAAATCCATTGGCCACAGTCTCCAGAAGGCCGGTCGGAGGAAATTATTGAGGGACTTACCTCACTTTCTTCACTATTTCCTACCCCGCTAATTCTGGCAAGGGAAGGAGGGAAAGACTCCTGTCAGGACAGGTCAGAGCGTTACCGATTGGTAACAGTGGGCTTTAATGGGTTAATTATACTTTTACTAACTTTTTATAAAATATTTTTTTTTTCGAATTTAACATTACGTTTTTGTTTCGTTTTTTGTTTTTGTCTTTTACCAATTATTCATGTTCTGTTTCCTCTTTATAACTTTACCCGTTTAATAGTTTTTAGCAGTTTTCCCTTAAGGGAAATCAGCTATTGAGGTTGTACTCATGACGCGAGGCTTGAAAAATTTCCTCAAATGTCCATCGATCCTACCCAGGAGATGCGAAAAATGAGGTCCGTTCAAAATTATATATATATATATATATATATAAAGTATATATATATATATATATATAAAATATATATATATATAGTTTTGAATCTCATTTTTGCCACCTCCTGGGTAAGATCGAGTGGCATTCTTCTAAAAGAATATATTAACCAATCGATTGCAGAAGGTCAAGAACAAAAAGAACCTCAAATGATTATTAAAACCATTTTCATTTTTCGTGAATAGATTCGCGTCCAACTGAAAATTTAATAAGAGACAACTAAACTAACGGCTACATCTTTCTCTATGACCGTTCTCTTGCCCTACCAGTCGGAGAGTGGCTTACAAAGTGTGGCGGTTGAAGGCTCCTGATGAGCCGTCAAACATGTCGAGAGGTTAAAATAGTTTTAGCAGATTTCCCTAAGGGGAAAAACAACGGCTGAATAGGACCGGGAGGAGGGGGGGGGGTAGTCGTAAATTCTTAATATCTTCGTTGTTATGCGTCGGATCGAAAAATTGTATAGAACCAATCTTATTGCAAATTAAATGTTCTATAAATGCTGTACGTGTTTTTTTTACTATCTTGATTAATAACTGATATATTTGCATTTTTTTAGTTTTCGGCCATCAGTAAACCCCCACTCCTACTAATGTCATATTAATAATAAGGTGTTATATAGCGAAGCACTTTATTTCAAGCCTAAATAACAAGTATTTTTCTCATTGGCCTGAGATCTAATTGAAGTTAAAGAGGTCATATTTTTACCACGAAAAAGAGAGTAGATCATGAGCTTTTTATATTCCATGAGAAGAGAAATCTGCTTCATTTCCGCAGCATCCGCGTGACTGAGTTTATATTACTTGCTAATATATATCATATATTGTATATATAGTTGAGCGAGGAGGATGGATGTGTTGCCTGACTCAAGAGAGAAAAGGTTTTGTGTAGAAGCTCATTGACTATACGGAGGGCAAAGTTTGTAGCAACTCCTCCACCGTGAAGTTGGCAGGCAGAGATTTACTATTTCCAGCATAACTTTAAATAACCAGCCCCATTCGCTAAACGTCTTTCTCAACTAAGCTACCGTGCTAGCCTGCGACGGATACTCCCAACTCCAATAACGGTTCCTACTTCCAGATAATAGCGCCATGCAATGCCATTCAAAATATATCATCAGTCATTTATGTGCTTTATGGATATCAAGTCCAACATATATTCAGCCATATGAAGTAATTTTACTTCGAAATTTACTTTATATGTATATGTACTTATCGGTTATCTGGAGACCACCCATTTAATTCTTATTTATAAATCAGAATTAAAAAAATAATAATAAAAAAATAAACACTTTATTATACAAAAAAACTCTTCTATATTTTATAAATCACGAAATAGTTAACGGGAAGCCACTCACTATTTATACATAAAATATTTACTGGTTGAAAACCGCTATTGAGCTATTCGCTGTTCATACATCATATATTAGTAATTTGTTAGTCTTGTTATCACAAAATGAGTGATCACTTATTAATTTGTGATTTGTCGATGACTGAAGAAGAAACTGTTTATTTCTTCAATCAAAAGGGTCGTTGCCCGTTACAAAACAGTGCCAGAATGAACATAGAATGTGGTTATATTTCATGGAAATTAAATCATTTTTGTCAGAGTTGATGAAGCATACGACGGCCGCTTCATCCAGCTACTCCGCCACATCGCCCAGTTTTGGGCTAACTCTAATTTATAATTCGATTTTATCACTCAAGTAAATAGTAGAAAAGTTAAAGAAAATAATGAAGAATTTTTTTTTTTAATTCTGATTTAATAATCGTTTTTAAATGGGCGGCCTCCCGATAACCGATAGGTACCTATGTATGTATATATGTATGTATGTATGTATGTTTGTATATATATATATATATATATATATATATATATATATATATATTGTTACGTTTTATTACCAAAACCAGTAATAAAATTGTTAATAAGAGTTCTTTTGGATTGCAAAATTAAATACTCGCAAGTTTCACAGTTTTTATCACTCCACAATTTATTTCACAATGCACAATACACTTGGTTAATTATTCTTAATTACTACTCACCGTATACACTGATAGCGTCACTGTCCTTCAGATTACACAGTCCAATAATTCACTCACGGTCACTGAAGAACACAAAAAGACGGCACTGTACTGTCCTTTATTTCAGGGCACTGCACTGTCTTAAACACGCACTAAACAGTTACTTACAGTCACGGCACAACACTGTTCTTCTTATAAAAACACTTTACTGCGCAGCACTAAGTCGCACTGTACGCATATATGAGCACTTGAGAAGAAAAACTGAGTAGCTAGCGGCTGGCCGGTTCTTTATATAGGTCGTCGGCATACATCAAAGGGGAATTAGCTGTGGCCTTCGACGTCTGGACTGGGGGGGGGAGTAGGAGCTCGACCCTATGTCGTCTTCTTTGATCTACCTCGCACTTTCCGCGACTGTCTCTGCTAATCCTTCATGTATTTAATTTTCGCAACAATATCTTAGTAATTTGTTAGTCTTGATATCACAAAATGAGTGATCGTTTATTAATTTGAGATTTGCCATAACTGAAGAAGAAACTGTTTATTTCTTCAATCAAAAGGGTCGTTGCCCGTTACAAAACAGTGACAGAATGAACATGGAATATGGTTATATTTCATGGAAATTAAATCATTTTTGTCAGAGTTGATGAAGCATACGACTGCCGCTTCATCCAGCTACTCCACGACATCGCCCTGTTTTGGGCTTACTCTAATTTCTAATTCGATTTCATCATTCAAATAAATAGTAGAAAAGTTAAAGTAAATAATGAAGATTTTTTTTTTTAATTCTGATTTAAAAATCGTCTTTAAATGGGCGGCCTCCGGTATGTATGTATGTTTGTGTGTATATATGTATATATATATATATATATATATATATATATATATATATATATATATACTAGCCAAGGTACCCGGCTTCGCTCGGGAAATCATTTGAGGCGGAAAGATTCTATTCTGTTTTTGGCAATGCTTCTACGTGTACAACTGCTCTTCCCGTCTGGGCCATTTTTTCCCGTAAGGGTCCGTTGGGTGACCTATAGAAAAAAATTTTTACATTTGAAGAATAAATGAAAATAAGTCTCTAAGCATTCCCTCTCCACTGTTTGACACTCCGTTAATAATTCAAATCATAATCATGGATAGCATTTTTTACTATTAAATATCGTCTATAATGTACGTATTTTCTATATACAATCTAGCTAATATACCCGGCGATGCCCGGGAAATCATCGTTCACTGACTAATGATGGTATTTTTATATTTTTTATAGAAAATCGTTGAAAAACCAATGGGGATCGAAATATTGCAATTTTTCATTTCAGGCCTACCTTATAACCCGTTTGGGCCTTAAACTTTTAATATATCTTATAATCGTGGAAGAATTAATGCTAATTCACATTCCGAGTTTTGTTAAGTTCTGTTCAATCGTTAGTACCCAACAAAATTGTTGGCTCCCGCTCTAGTTTTTAGTGTATATCTCGTTTATACTTTGTTATACGACGATAGTGTTTATAACAAAAGTTAATTTAAATAACAAAATAAAGAACTTGTGTCATGTGCATATTTGCAGAAAAACCAATAGAAAACCAAATACTGCTATTTTTATTTTCAGGCCTCCCTTACAACCCCCACTCCAGCCCGTCCCTAGAAATGTTAGTATGGCTTATTAAAATGAAGGCAATAGTGCTAATACAAATACTGAGTGTGCCAAATAAAATTGTTGACTCCCGCTATAATTTTTAGCGTATAACGCCTTTATACTTCAGTATACGACGATAGTGTATATAACAAAAGTTTCTTTAAATATCAAAATAAACAACTTGTGTTATGTGCATATTTGCTGAAACCCCAATAGGAAACGAAATATCTCTATTTTTAATTTCAGGCCTCCTTTACAAACCCCACTCCTGCCCGTCCCTAGAAATGTTGGTATGGCATATTATAATGAAAGTGTTAGTGCAAATACACATACCGAGTTTTATTTATTTCGGTTGGGTCTTTTGTCCCAAATAAAATTGTTCACTTCCGCTATAGGTTTTAGCGTATATCTCGTTTATAATTCAGTATACGAAAAAAGTATATATAACAAAAGTTACTCTAAATAAGAAAATAAACAACTTTTGTCATGTGCATATTTGCCGAAAAACCAATAGGAAACGAAATATCGCTATTTTTATTTTTAGGCTTTCCTTATAAACCCCACCTCTGTTCCTCTCAGAGGACATTAATATAGCCTAAAGTCTAAGTTGGGTTAGTAGTAATATACATACCAAGTTTCATAAAATTCCGTTCTGCCGTTTATGCGTGAAAAGGTAACAAACAAACAAACAAATACACACGAAAGAAACAAAATGCAGTTATGGTGTCTATGACATGTGAAACGAAAAGTTATCGTGAAAATTCGCGAAAAAAATCAATGTACAGACAGAGGTTACAATTTTTATATATATATATATATATATATATATATATATATATACATTTGTCTGTTACCGCTCTAGCGGTCGCAATTTTTGTTTGATCGTTACCAAACTCGATATTTAGTCGTTTTATGTAAAAAGAAAGATCAAGTTCGTTAACGGCTGAAATTGAACCTGTGGGAGGGGGGGATTTTCGAAAATTCGAAATATCTCCGTTACTATGCGTTGGATCGAAAAATTGTTCAGAATCAATCTTATTGAAAATTACATTTACTATAAATATTATATATACATTATTTCTCTATCTTGAATATTAACCGAGATATTTGCATTTTTATTAAATCTGGACGGCTAACGGACGAGTGATTTTCCCGCCAAAAGTTAGTTCGGCCGTTTCCTTGACTGCTCGGCTCTCGTGTAATTTCGCTATTGTAAAACTTCACGTGCGAAATCTACTTAGTTTACGCAGCCCCTGCGTGACGGACTTTTTTTATATTCAAATAGGGAATATGTTGTGATATGAGACCACGAGTGTGTTACACCAGAGCGTGAGAACTCTGAGCTCCTGCGTGACAGTATTTATATACATTTATACGTATGAATATAATTTTTTTATGTAAGATCGAAGGAAATTAAAAAAAAAATCGTCATGAGTGTAATCTCAATAAATCATTTCCCTTAACGGAAATCTGCTAATAAAATAACCACAAAACAGTTTCTGAATATAAGAACCCTTGGAGTGAATAGGCCTCATCCTAGTTTGAATTCTTCTCGTGAAAACTTTTCTTATCATTTATGATAAGAGACTTGTCCGTTCTTTTCCCAGCCCCATATTTCTTCCGAGCCAACAGCTCTTGAGAGAATCTTCATTTTCATACACTTTCTATCTCTCTCTCTCACTCCCCTCTCTCCTGTTAGCAAATTTCCCATCGGAGCATCAGCTATTTTCTCACTGTTCATTTCCTTCTTTTCAGCAGTGGCGGTTAACCATGACGGAATTATTCAATCGACCGTGCGGTAGTATAAATTATTTATTCAGTATTTTCTATATTTGAATAGAAAGCTTCTTGAAGCATAAAAAAAGAGTTGTCAACCCCGCTTCTTTGAAATTTTCATAATAGGAGAATTAAATTTTATTTCAAGTCCAACTGGAGAGACCGAAGATAGAAATAAGAACCATCATTCAATTCAATATAAATTTTATTTATTTCTTGTTTAAAATAACGTCTCTGAGAGGAAATATATATATATATATATATATATATATATATAAATATATATATATATATATATATATATATATATATATATATATATATATACTAGCTCAGATACCCGGCTTTTCGCCCGGGAATTGATTTGAGGCTGACTGTGATGGAATTTTTTTTTGGCAAGGCTTTTTGACATTTACCCGTCCCAGTGTTTAGGGTTAATACCCGTTGTTGGCATTTGTTAATAATAAAATTAACTGAAATGTCAAAGACTTCACTGCCCTCCATATTGTCATATTTCCCGTCTCCTGTGCATTATACATAGATTTGAATTATTAAGGATCTCTCTCTCTCTCTCTCTCTCTCTCTCTCTCTCTCTCTAACTATCTATCTGTCTATATCTCTCTCTCTCTCTCTCTCTATCTCTCTCTCTCTCGTGCTCTCTCTCATTGTCTCTCTCTCTCTCGTGCTCTCTCTCATTCTCTCTCTCTCTCCCTCTCTTTCTCTCTCTCTCCTCCTATCTCTCTCTATATCTCTCTCTCTCTCTTCTCTCTCTCTCTCCTCCCTCTCTCTCTCCCTCTCTCTCTATTCCTCTCTCTATCCTCTCCTTCTCTCTCTCTATCTATCTGTCTCTCTCTCTCTCACTCTCTCTCTCTCTCTCCCTCTTTCTCTCTATCTATCTCTATCTATCTATCTCTATCTATCTATCTCTATCTATCTATCTCTATCTATCTATCTCTATCTATCTATCTCTATCTATCTATCTCTATCTATCTATCTCTATCTATCTATCTCTATCTATCTATCTCTATCTATCTATCTCTATCTATCTATCTCTATCTATCTATCTCTATCTATCTATCTCTATCTATCTATCTCTCTATCTATCTAGCTCTATCTATCTATCTCTCTATCTATTTATCTCTACCTCTAACTTTATCTCTCTCTCTCTCTCTCTCTCTCTCTCTCACACACACACACACACACACACTTTCCACAATAACTGTTTTCTCCGTGATCTGCTATACTTCCGAAATAAGTAATTGAGTTGGGCCTGTATCGACAAATGTTTGGAATGATAAAGTCTTAGCTGATAAAGTCTAGTACTGGCTCGATACAGGTAGAGATGATGAGATGATAGGGGTCTCGTTAATGAGACGAGGATCTGACTGGCTGGGAGTACGTGACCCATGAACCAATCACCCACAAGATCGATCCCACCTATACCGCCTTCTACACTCCAGGCGGGTATCAAGTAGCCTGTCTAACCGCGGCTTTTATTAGCAGCTATTTACGCGATTTTAGAAAAATGTCTTCAAATATCCATCGATCCTACCCAGGAGATGACGAAAAACTCCGTCACGCAGGGGCTGCGTAAACTAAACAGACACGTGAAGTTTTACAATTGAGACATCTGCATACGGGTAACACTTAGCATCACCTTGAGTAAATACAAACGGTAATGAGAGACATTTCAGTTAATTTTAATATGCTCCTAACGAAAATTGTAAACAAATAGGTCTGCCAACCACTCAGAGCTGAACAGATAGATAGACATATCCTTCACCGAAAAGAAAAACAATTACTGAAATATATGTGAATATAACATAGAAATCTCCATACGATTTACAGTTCCGAAGTATTGCTTTTGTATAATTCAAAAATTTTATCGGCCAAGAATTAAATAAAAATGCAAATATCTCGGTTAATATCTCTCAAAAATTAAAGCTTACACGAGTCCCTAAACAGTTTTCAGGAGAGCCGAAGAGTTACGGAAACAGCCGAACTAGTTTTCGAACAATACCGACAATAGCCGATCTCAACTCGTCCGTTATCCCACGCACTTAAAAAAAATGCAAATATCTCGGTTAATATTCAAGATAGAGAATAAATGTATATAACAATATTTATAGTAAATTTAATTTTCTATATGATTGGTTCAATACAAGTTTTTGATCCGACGTATAGTAACGGGGAAATTTAGGTTTTACAACTCTAGCCCACCCCTAAACACCTTCTCTGACTTGTCCGATTTTAGCCGTTATTGCTCTTTCTTTTCATATGGAATGATTATATATCGAGTTTGGTAACGTAAAGCCAAAAATTGCGACAGTTAGAACGGTAACAGACAAATATATATATATATATATATATATATATATATATATATATATATATATATATATATAAAATTGTGTCGATGTTTTCGACCAGGTCATATTTATATATGGTGTTGTTATTCTTTTTGGAGTTTTGGTCAATGTTGGTGAAAATCCTTAGTTTATGCCGATATTTCGAGAATCTTTATTTTCTCTTCTTCAGGGCAAGACTAAAGATACCTACAAACTATTACACATGGTTATTGCACTGGGAATAGGGTTATAGTTTTGCTATAGCCTTGTGTAATAGTTTGTAGGTATCTTTAGCCTTGCCCTGAAGAAGAGAAAATAAAGATTCTCGAAATATCGGCATAAATTAATATTTTTCACCAACATTGACCAAAACTCCAAAAAGAATAACAACTCTCTCTCTCTCTCTCTCTCTCTATCTCTCTCTCTCTATATATATATATATATATATATATATATATATATACTAGCTCTGATACCCGGCGACACACGGGAATTGATGTGTGTCGGACTGGTGATGGTATTTTTTTGGCGAGGCTTTACGTTGCTCACTCTTTTGACATTTACCCGTTCGCGTTTTAGGGGTTAATAACCCGTTGTTTAGGGTTAATTCGTTGTTGGCATTTGTTAATAATAAAATTAATTTTTTATGTAAGTCTTCACTGTCCTCCAAATTGTCATATTTCCCGTCTCCTGTGCATTATGCATAGGTTTGAGCTATTAAGGACAAAATATTATCATAGATTTGAATTAATTTTTCCAGGTGAGGTACCTCATAGTTCAAATAGGAATGACTTGTTGAGCATATCAATATTTCTACGCAAATTACTTGCTCCACACATTGTTCCTGGAGAAATGTATTTAAACAAAAGTTAATCCGAATAACAAAGTAAACAACTTTTGTTATGTGCATGTTTGTCAAAAAACAAATAGACAATGAAATATCGCGAATTTTTATTTCGGGCCTCCCTTATAACCCCCACTCCCGTTCTAACCTAAAAATTTTAATATAGCTTATAACCATGGAAGAATTCATGCGAATTAACATACCAAGTTTTTTAAAGTTTGGTTTAATCGTTAGCGCCCACTGAAATAGTTGACTCCCGCTTTAGTTTATAGTGTATATCTCGTTTATACTTTGTTAAAAGACAAAAATGAAAATGACAAATGTTACTCTAAATAACAAAATAAACAACTTTTATTATGTTCACATTTGCCGAAAAACGAATAGAAAACGAAATACCGCTATTTTTAAAATCAGGCCTCCCTTACAACCCCTACTCCTGCCCGTCCCTAGAAATGTTGGTACAGCTTATTATAATGAAAGTGTTAGTGCTAATTCTCATACGGAGTTTTATTTATTTCGGTTGGGTCTTTTGTCCCAAATAAAATTGTTCACTTCCGCTATAGGTTTTAGCGTATATCTCGTTTATAATTCGGTATACGAAAAAAGTGTATATAACAAAAGTTACTCTAAATAACAAAATAAACAACTTTTGTTATGTTCATATTTGCCGAAAAACCAATAGGAAACGAAATATTGCTATTCCCCCCGAAATTTCGCGAAAAAAATCAATGTACAGACAGAGGTTACAATTTTATATATATATATATATATATATATATATATATATATATATATATATATATATATATAATTTTGAACGGACCTCATTTTCGTCATTTACTGGGTTGGACCGATTGGCATTGGAAGAAATTTTTCAAAAATCGCGTTATCTGTTCGGCCTCAATAGCTGATTTCCTTTAAGGGAATCTGCAAAAATGAGGTCATGTTTGTGTGTTTGTCTCAGAAAGAATTAATTGAATACTGCAAGTAATTTAAATTTTAAGTCGTCAATGAGTCATATTCTTTTATTACTTCATAATCTAAAGATTTGCGTGTTGTGTATAATATAAATCTCTTATTTGACATTTATGCAGGGTTTTATAATCCGCTTTTGCTTGTACCCATAAATTTATTTATTGCGAGCAAGATAAAGTGTACAAGATAAAGTCGAAACTGATGCCGTGCAAATTAAGGCTGAACACAAATTCATTTGAAGTTTGAGGTAATAAAATATTTTTTTATTTTTCGTTTAAGTGTCTTCATTAACTTTTTTTTGTTACGGTTAAGATGTATGTATTGCCGTCCCTCGGAGGGAGAAATTGAAAAGTCAGGTGAAAATTCAGCGGAGTTATGAATTATTAACGAAGTTTTCAGTTATAAAAGCGTAACATGCAAAAGTAATTTTCCGCCTTAAAAATTCAGCAACACTTTTAGCTTCACAAGCAAACTGGACACATTCCAAGGCATACTGTAAATAAATACTTCTTTGGATGTCTTTTCGTGAAGGTTAATTAGAAATCGTGTCAATTATTGTTTATTGTGTTATGTTATTTATTAACGTCCACTTTGTTGCTTGATGAGATGGGTTGTCTACAGGTTTCTATCCTTTTCTAGCCAAGGTGGGACTGAAGGATTTTAGCAGATTTCCCTTAAGGAAAATCAGCTATTGAGGTTGTACTCATGACGCGATTTTCGAAAATTTTCCTCAAATGTCCATCGATCCTACCCAGGAGATGACGAAAATGAGGTCCGTTCAAAACTGTATATATATATATATATATATATATATATATATATATATATATATATATATATATATATATATATATATTTGTCTGTTACCGCTCTAGCGGTCGCAATTTTTGTTTGATCGTTACCAAACTCGATATTTAGTCGTTTTATGTAAAAAAAAAAGATCAAGTTCGTTAACGGCTGAAATCGGACCAGTGGGAGGGGGGGGGGTTTAAAGGGGAGGATTTTCGAAAATTCGAAATATCTCCGTTACTATACGTCGGACCGTACAATTGTACAGAATCAATCTTATTGCAAATTAAATTTACTATAAATATTGTTATATACATTTTTCTCTATCTTGAATGTTAACTGAGATATTTGCATTTGTATTCTGCGTGTGGTCGCAAGTAGGCTATGTTCGGACTTTCCGCCGAGAGCTCTGGCGGCCGTTTCCATAACTATTCGTCCCTCGTGAATAGGTTTAGAGGTTAGGTTAACTGTTTTTTGGGGCTAGAAACTACTGGGTTATTACGCCCTAAATAATGTTTTAGGTTTAGAGGTTTCTTACAACTACAGTTGTTATTAGGCAGATTTCTCTATTGTAAAACTTCTCGTGGGAAATCTGCTTAGTTTACGCAGCCCCTGCGTGACGGACTTTTTTATTACCAGTATGCAGATTTCTCTATTGTAAAACTTCTCGTGGGAAATCTGCTTAGTTTACGCAGCCCCTGCGTGACGGACTTATTTATTGAGATCGCTACCAAATAGTTTCCTATTACCCAGGTGGGAATATAACTCGCCACCCTAGGTTATCCGTGTGCGATGAAGGCCAACGCCTTAACTCACGTGGTTAACCTGAGCATCATTTATTGCATTAAAATTGGATATTTTGTTGTTATTATTTAATAACGTCCACTTTTTGCTACTATGACTGATCAGGACGGGGTATCTACAGGTTACTACCCATTTCTAGTCAGGGTGGGGACAAGGATTATATTCAAAGAGTTCGTCACTAAATACATTCCTATTGCTCAGGTGGGAATCGAACTCGCCAATCTAGGTTTACAATGTGTGATTAAGATCAACGCTTAAACTCGCTTGGCTAACCTGAGCCACTTGAACTAACTTTAATTCAAAATTTCAATAAATTTAAGTATATATAATTTAAATGTTTAATCTCTATTCTTATTGATCATCTTTTTCTATTTCTATTTTCTGTGCATATTTAGGGAAATCAGCTATTGAGGTCGTACTCATGACGCGAGTTTTGAAAAATTTCCTCAAATGTCCATCGATCCTACCCAGGAGATGACGAAAATGAGGTCCGTTCAAAATTATATATATATATATATATATATATATATATATATATATATCTATATATATATATAAAATTGTAACCTCTGTCTGTACATTGATTTTTTTCGCGAAATTTCACGATAACTTTTCGTTTCACATGTCATAGACACCATAACTGCATTTTGTTTCTTTGGTGTCTGTTTGTTTGTTTGTTTGTTTATTTGTTTGTTTGTTTATTTGTTTGTTTGTTTGTTTGTTACCTTTTCACGCATAAACGGCTGAACCGAATTTTATGAAACTTGGTATGTATTTTACTACTAACCCAACTTAGACTTTAGGCTATGTTAATATTCTCTGAGACAAACAGGAGTGGGGGTTATAAGGGAGAGCTGAAATTAAAAATAGCAATATTTCGTTTCCTAATGCATTTTCGGCAATTATGCACATAACAAAAGTTGTTTATTTTGTTATTTAGAGTAACTTTTGTTATATACACTTTTGTCGTATACCGAAGTTTAAATGCGTTATACGCTAAAAATTATAGCGGGAGTCCACAATATTATTTGCCAAAAAAGACTCAACCGAACTAAATTAAACTCGGTATGTTTATTAGCAGTTAGGCATCATATACAATACGCGATACAAAAATTACTATTGACGGTCAGGAGTGGGGGTTATAAGGGAAGCCTGAAATTAAAAATAGCGATATTTCGTTCCCTATTGTTTTTTCGGCAAATATGTCCATAACAAAAGTTGTTTAATTTGTTATTTGGAGCAACTTTTGTTATATACACTTTTGTCGTATAACCTAAGTATAAATGAGTTATACGTTAAAACTTTAGCTGGAGCCAACAAATTTATTGGGCACTAACGGCTGAACCGAACTTAACAAAACTCGGTATGTCAATTAGCATTAATTCTTCCATGATAATAAGCTATACTAACATTTCTAGGGACGGGCAGGAGTGGGGGGTTATAAGTAAGGCCTGAAATTAGTAATAGTGATATTTTCGTTTCCTATTGCATTTTCGGCAAATATGCCACAATAACAAAGGTTGTTTATTTTGTTATTTAGAGAAACTTGCCTCAACACTTCTTTTCAATATTAACTACCAGGTACCTCACCTGAAAAAATTAATTCAAATGTATGCCAATATTTCTCTCCTTAATAATTCAAATCTTTGCATAATGCACAGGAGGCGGGAAATATAATAATATGCAGGACACAGTGAAGTCTTACATAAAAAAAATAATTTTATTATTAACAAATGCCAACAACGGGCGTTAACCCTAAACACTAGAACGGGTAAATGTCAAAATATTGTGCAAAGTAAAGCCTTGCCAAAAATATACTATCACCATTCAGCCTCAAATGAATCCCGAGCGAAGCCGGGTATCTGAGCTAGTATATATATATATTTGTCTGTTAACGCTCTAGCGGTCGCAATTTTTTTTATCGTTATGAAAATAGATATTTAACCGTTTTATGTAAAAATACAGATCAGGTTAGTTAATGACTGAAATCGGTCTAGACGGAGGGGGGGGGGTTAGAGGGGGGATTTTCGAAAATTCGAAATATCTCCGTTATTATGCATTGGATCAAAACATTGTATAAAACCAATATTATTGCAAATTAAATGTACTATAAATATTGTTATATGCATTTATTCTCTAGCTTGAATAATAACCGAGATATTTGCGTTTTTATGAAGTCTGTGGGACACGTGGTATAGTTCGGCCGTTTCCGTAACTGATCGGCTCTGGTGGAAGCTCCTTCTAACCTTACCTGTCGTTTCTACCCTTACCTTACCTTTGTTACTTTGTCAGATTTATGTAAATACGTTCTGTTCATCCCTCCCCCTTCTTTAGTTCTTGGATTACTAAAATTTGAGTTATTAAAATATAAATTATTCTTACAGTTCAGAAGCCGTTTCAGTTGAGAATTTATTTCAATTAACTGAAAGATTTCTCATCACCGTTTGTATTTAATCACGGTGGTGTTGTGTTACCGATATGCAGATTTCTCTATTGTAAAATTTCACAATGGAAATCTGCTTAGTTTACGCAGCCCCTGCGTGACAGACTTTTTTAATATTTTCTCGGTAAATCGAATATCGAATTACTATTTATATTTTTTTTTTTTTTTTTTTTTTTTTTTTTTGAACTAAAATTATGAATATTAACTTTCTTGACTCAAAAATGTTTATTTAATCTATACCATGATCAATATTCAACCGATTCAGTCAACGCTAGGCTTGGGGAAGTGGAAAATCATACCCATAATTATTCATAATTATGAGTCAGATCGTAAAATTTAATAGATCGAATCTTCTTAAACTGTTGATGGCCTACAATTGTTGCCCTATACATTTTTTCGTTAATCAAATATTAAGCGAGTTATTCGTATTTTCTTGTTTTCAGCCTTCAGTAAACCCCCATTTTTTTTCATTGAAATACGTAATATTTTGTGAGAAGAGATATAGTATTGTGTTGTTGGAGCACGTGGGAAATCTGCTAAGTTTACGCAGCTCCTGCGTCACAGTCTTGGACTTCCTTGTGTCAAGACTAGCGATATCAGCGCTAGTTCGTCTTATCAACAATGAGACCTGTAGCAAAATCCGGAATGGGGGAGAATGACCCATTCATAAATATATCATTGCGTTATAATACAATATAAAATATTCAAGCATTCAGATCTGGAATGGTTTGTGACGGGTCAATGATTATTCAAGAGAGATAATATTCCAATCAATACTCTGTTTGTTTAGTCTAGATATTTAAATGTTCATATGGGTCTGGAAATGAAAGGTGAATGATATCTATAAATAAACGAATAAGGGTTTTGTGGAAATGAATATTAATTAATAAAGCGATAAAAAGTGGCTCAAATGAGTTTATTTCTATATACTTATTCGAATAAAAGTCAGTCACGCAGGGGCTGCGGAAACCTAAACATATTTCCCACATGTCGGAATGATACACTATCGATCTCAGCATATTTCCCACATGTCGGGATGATACACTATCGATCTCAGCATATTTCCCACATGTCGGAATGATACACTATCGAAATAACATATTTCCCACATGTCGGAATGATACACTATCGATCTCAGCAGATTTCCCACATGTCAGAATGACACACTATCGATCTCAACATATTTCCCACATGTCGGAATGACACACTATCGATCTCAGGATATTTCCCACATGTCGGAATGATACACTATCGATCTCAGCATATTTCCCACATGTCGGAATGATACACTATCGATCTCAGCATATTTCCCACATGTCGGAATGATACACTATCGATCTCAGCATATTTCCCACATGTCGGAATGATACACTATCGATCTCAGCATATTTCCCACATGTCGGAATGACACACTATCGATCTC
>CM032232.1:144027500-144065000 GCA_019009955.1 Riptortus pedestris
TAATAAGCCATACTAACACTTCTAGGGACGGGCAGGAGTGGGGGTTATAAGGAAGGCCTGAAATTAATAATGGTGATATTTCGTTTCACCACAATATTTTGTGCTTAATAACTGAGATCTATGCATAATGCACAGGAGACGGGAAATATGACAATTTGGAGGACAGTGAAGTCTTACATAAAAAATTAATTTTATTATTAACAAATGCTAACAACGGGTGTTAATCCTAAATAGTGGGACGGGTAAAGGTGAAACTATTGTGCAAACTAAAGCCTTGCCAAAAAAATACCATCACCATTCAGCCTCAAATGAATTCCCGAGCGAAGCCGGGTATCTGAGCTAGTATATATATATATATATATATATATATATATATATATATATATATATATATATATATATAAATACGTATATATATAATTATTTTTTTTTTTTTTTTTTGTTTCCTTCCTATAGTAACCCTATAAGAAGGCCGTTTATTAGTTTCTGCATGTCCCATGCAAGTTAGCATATCACATGCATTTGTAGTGTGTTACAATTAATTTATACATAAATAATTTAAAAGTATGACATATATATATATATAAAGGATTAACAATAACAACGTTAAAGGTAAAGTAAAAAAAAAATATAAAGAGAAAATTATAAATCTTAAATGAAAATGAGAAAAGAGATAATGATTATTCTATAAATATTTTAAATATTGTATATACGTATATATATATATATATATATATATATCTATATATATAATTATATACATACATATATACTTGCCAAGGTACCCGGCTTCGCTCTGGAAATGATTTGAGGTGGAAAGATTCTATTTTGTCTTTGGCAATGCTTCTACTTGTACAACTGCTCTTCCCGTCTGGACGCCTTTTTTACCGTAAGGGTCCGTTGGGCGACCTATATAAAAAAATTTTAGATTTGAAGAATAAATGAAAATAAGTCTCTAATCATTCCCTCTCCACTGTTGGACACACCGTGAATAATTCAAACCATAATCATGGATAGCATTTATTATAATTAAATATCATCTATAAAGTACTTATTTTGTAAATACGATCTGGCTAATATACCCGGCGATGCCCGGGAAATCATCGTTGACTGACTAATGATGGTATTTTTGTAGAAAAACGTCGAAAACCCAGTGGGAATAGGAATATCGCAATTTTTCATTTCAGGCCTCCCTCATAAACCCCACTCCCGTTTGGACCTAAAAATTTGAATATACCTTATAATCATGGAAGAATTAATGCTAATTCACATACCGAGTTTTGTTAAGTTATATATATATATATATATATATATATATATATATATATATATTTATTGCTGTCTTTGCAGACCATAGAAATCTTTAGGAGACCCCGAGTAATACTCGAGGGAATCTAGACCGTTGTTTTATGCGATCAACTCGTCGTACAACTTCCATTAAGCAAGAATGAGTTGTCTGTTTCAGACGGATTATACCCTGGGGGATGAATTACTGCTTTACCCGTGGCCAGCCGAGAGAGTCATAATGCATAGTCGTCCAGACGGGCTGTCAGGCGTTTATGATCGCTGAACTACCGCTAATGCACAAGCGCCGCGACGTTTTTCTGTTGATAAATAACTCGCGGTTTGGAGATAAATAATTTCGAATAGACCTTATTTTCGCCCTCTCCTTGGTAGGATCGATGGACATTTGAACTTTTTTTTTTTTTTGAAAATCGTGCCAGTTGTACAAATTCAATAGCTGATTTACATTAAGAGAAATATGCTGAAATGTATAGAACGCACTTCTAAAGCATGTGGACCGTCTTCGATTTTTCTTTAATGACTAATCGATGTTGTCTCGATTGTTGATGTTATGATAAATCATTTCTTTTATGACCCCCCCCCCCCCAGCCATTACAAAATAATGAGAATCGATCAACTATATATAAATTACAAGTCTCCATTTCCTCCAGTTTCGTACATTTCCACCATATCGTGGGCCATGTGGTCCTGGTCATTGATTAGACCATATCTACCATTGCTTATTTATTTATTGTCAAATGTTTACATTAGGGACTGGGGAATGATGGGAAGAACAGTAATAAGAAACAGTAATTCTGTCCTGTATAATCCGAAAATGGTGGATATTGAATGAGTTAATACAGATACAGACAGTCACGCAGGGGCTGCGTTAACTAAGCAGATTTCCCACGCGAAGATTTACAATAGGTACATATACAAACAGGTAACACTACCGTGAATGTTAAGTGAATAAATACAAATGGTAATGAGAAATCTATCAGTCAATTTACAAGTTTATAATCTCTACAACGGAAAGTGGATGAATTGTAAAAATCCACTACTACCGTGAACCCATATGTATATTTATCTATTGTAAACCTTCGCGTGGGAAATCTGCTTAGTTTACGCAGCCCCTGCGTGTCGCACTTTTTTTTATTGCTACCAAACTCGATATGTAATCGTTTTATGTAAAAAGAAAGATCTAGCTCGTTAATAGCAGATATCGGATCAGTGAGAAGTGAGGGTTCAGTCAAGGAATTTGGAAAATTTGGAATAACTCGGGTCGGATCGAATATATATCTATACCCAACACACTCAGTTAACTTTCACATATATGTTAAAGTATTTCTATTCATAATGATGAAGTAATCTTGAGAGTGAAACAGACTTCTGTAAGTCATTTATGTAAATGTCGCCAAGTAAGTCGGGGTGAGAGTGACTCCAATTTCACCGCTAATCCAGTGATAAGCCCCAGAGCTGGGGGATTGTCTCGGAGCAAGTCTTCACTTTATCATAGTTCGTGCATAAATGGATTTCAGTTCGTGAATTGCTCCCATATTAATCACGACCGACGAAAGGGTAGTGTCAGATATGGTTGTATGGACGTTAAATATTCTCTGAGCTATAGATTCTGTGCTATATGTCACCTTTGGGATGTACTGATTAAAATGAGATAAAACTGAAAAAAATCCTCATTTTTAAGAGACTTCCGAATGAGAGGATACAAGAAGTACCCTAACGGAAAGAATGATTGTATTAGCAGAGAATCGAAAACTTTTCTCAAACGTCCATCAGATCCTATCCTCAGAGATAACGGAAACGAGGTCCGTTCAAAATATATATACTAGCCAAGGTACCCGGCTTCGCTCGGGAAATCATTTGAGACGGAAAGATTTTATTTTGTTATTGGCAATGCTTCTACGTGTAGAACTGCTCTTCCCGTCTAGGCACACATTTCCCCGTAAGGGTCCCTTGGGCGACTTATGGAAAACAAATTTTAGGTTTGAAGAATAAATGAAAATAAGTCTCTAATCATTCCCTCTCCACTGTTTGACACACCGTGAATAATTCAAATCATAATCATGGATAGCATTTATTATAATTAAATATCATCTATAATGTAAGTATTTTGTATATACGATCTAGCTAATATACCCAGCAATGCCCGGGAAATCATCGTTGACTGACTAATGATTGTATTTTTATAGAAAATCGTTGAAAAACCAATTGGAATCGGAATATCACAATTTTTCATTTCAGGCCTACCTCATAACCCCCACTCCCGTTTGGACCTAAAAATTTTAATATATCTTATAATCATGGAAGAATTAATGCTAATTCACATTCCGAGGTTTATTAAGTGCGGTTCAATAGTTAGAGCCCAACAAAATTGTGGGCCCCCGCTTTAGTTTTTCGTGTATATCTCGTTTATACTTTGTTATACGACAGAAATAAATATAACAGAAGTTATTTTAAATAACAAAATAAACAACTTGTGTCATGAGCATATATGCAGAAAACCCAATAGAAAACGAAATGCCGCTATTTTTAAATTCAGGCCTTCCTTACAACCCCCACTCCTGCCCGTCCCTAGAAATGTTAGTATACCGTAGCTTATGATAATAAAGGCGTAAGTGCTAATACGCATACCGACTTTTATTGAGTTCGGTTGAGTCTTTTGTGCCAAAGAAAATTGTTGACTCCCGCTATAATTTTTAGCGTATGACGCCTTTATACATCAATATACGACGATAGTGTATATAACAAATTATTCTCTTAATAACAAAATAAACAACTTTTGTCATGTTCATGTTTGCCGGAAAACCAATAGGAAACGAAATATCGCTATTTTTAATTTCAGGTCTCTCTTATAACCCTCTCCTGCCCGTCCCTAGAAATGTTGGTATGGCTTATTATAATGAAGGCGTTAGTGCTAATACACATACCGAGTTTTATTTAGTTCGGTTTAGTCTTTTGTGCCAAATAAAATTGTTCGCTTCTGCTATAGGTTTTAGCGTATATCTCGTTTATAATTCGGTATACAAATAGTTATTTATTACACAAGTGTCGAAAGTACATCATTTTACAACTCGAGTGAAATGTTTACCCACACGAGCGAAGCGAGTGTGGTAATTTCATGAGAGTTGTAAATGCTTCTTTCGTCACGAGTGTAATATTAATTTTTTTCTGTAATCGTGTAATACATGATCATATCTAACCAGAATATGAACAAAATTAGGATATTGTGAAGATTATGGTATGTTGTTGGTAGGTTATAAGCATGGTTGTGAAAGGTTATAAGCATAGTTATAAAACAACTAGTGATGATTGTGAAGTAGTGCAGTTATAAACAAGTGCAGGTTATAAACAAGGAAGGTAATTATTATTATATTTAAATTTTAAAATATATTGATTATTTCCACCAATAATTCATTCACATTTCAATTTATTTTGTTAAAATAAATTCTTACAATGTTAAGGAACATTTAAAAGCATTTAATTTCCAACTTCAAATTAATTTTTAATTTATACTTATTACTAATTAAGAAGGCAATTCACTTTCTTCACTTGTGGAGAAAGTGATTACTTTCTTCACTTTATTGCAAAATGTTTCACTTTCTTCACTCATTTCAGTTTAGTAATGTTACCATTATTCAACGATTACAGAAAAAAAATATATATATATATAACAAAAATTACTCTAAATAACAAACAATAACAACTTTTTTTGTGTGTGGTCGGCAGGAGTCGGCTATTAGTCCCTCGTGAATAAGTTTAGAGATCCCTTACTACTACAGTTGTTATTGGGAAGATTTCTCTTATGCAAAACTTTACGTGGGAAATCTGCTTAGTTTACGCAGCGCCTGCGCGACGGAATTTTTTTTTTTTTACTTACGTAGTGAGATGAGGTCACGAGTATGCTTATTATTTAAGAGTTTTGTGTTTCCTGACACTATTTTTCAGTACAATACGAACTGTAGAAGAGCTTTCGTAGTTTCAAATGATAAATGAACAGTGTTTTATAAAACACGGACAAATGGGAAATAAAAATGACTAATCTCTCGGAGGCTTGGTTGGGAGCCAATTTTTATTGGACTGGCGATGATGCCAATAAATTACGTCCTGTTTCAATATCGATCTCCCATCTGACTGCCACTACTAGAGGCAACGTTGTTACAAATTCTAAATTCACCCTCTCGCAAGAAACTGTCTGCCGATTCTTTGGGAATCATTCCACATTTGATGCACGAATCAGGTCCGGAAACAGACGATTTTTGTCGAGAGCACAATGAAGTCAAATAAGACAGCTGGTAAATCCACCGTTAGGTCAATAAAAGCACGCAGGGGCTGCGTAAACTAAGCAGATTTCCCACGTGATGGTTTACAATAGATAACTGCATACTGGTAACACTACTGAATATTTGGTTAACTAATACAAACGGTAATGAAAATTCAATCACTCAATATAGATGCTAATGACCTCTAAAAGGGAAAGCGACCGAATTGCAAACAATAGGGTCCACCAACCTCTCAGAGCTGAATAGATAGATAGAAATATTCTAGGCTGGAAGAAAAACAATTAATGAAATATATCTGAATATAACATTAATTTTATTAAAAACTATTTACTATAGCTATTGCTGTAATTTATCATGAATCAGAAGAATTTGTATCTCAACCACTCAAATTTTATTAATTCAAAAACAAAAGAAGGGAGGGAGGATGACCAACAGAAAGTATTTGCATATATCTCACAAAGAAAAAAGTTCAATGAAAGCAATATTCGGTATTTAACCTCGGAAAGAAATGGTTCATGATATAACAGCTCCGTTAATATTTATGATATAGAAAATATAAATTCAATTTGCTATAAGATTGGTTCCATACAGTTTTTCGACCCGACGTATAACGGAGATATTTCAAATTTTCAAAATTCCCTCCTCTTCCCACTGGTCCGATTTCAGCCATTAAAGAATTCTCTCTCCCTTTTTACATATTACGGTTAAATATCAAGATTGCTAACGAACAAACAAAAATTGTGACCGTTAAAGCGTTAACAGACATGTGTGTGTGTGTGTATATATATATGTATATATATATATATATATACAGTGGAGCGTCGATTATCCGAACGTTCAATTATCGGAACCAGTTTTTTTTTTCTTTTTTTTTTCTTTTGTTTTAAATGTGTAATTTAAATTAAACTGATCATTTAATTTACTTATTGGTATGTTATAATTATTGTTACTTTAATAAAATTAAACTAAAATAAAATTATTTTTCTCAGAACGTCTATAACGGAAGCCATCATTGATTATTTCTCAGAAACTGATTCGTTACATATTTGTATCAGGTTCTATGTGTGTTCAATGAAATTAGACGTTGAATAGCATTGGTTTACTTAGAACTGTATACACTACCTAATTTGTTCATTGCATTAGATTCTGTGAAACCCTTTCCGTTCATACAACTGGTTGTGGATAGCTTAATTTCAGTTAACACGGTCAGCAAACCGTTCTTTGTGAGGTGTACACTGTATTTGTATTGTACATGTAGCTCAATTAGACAACTTATACATTTGTATGTATGTACAATATTTCATAACACTCGTTTCTTCACTATGCTCATACATACTATGTTTAAATAAATAAACAAACTTGTTTTTTTTACGAAGTTATTTTAGATCTCCCTTTTCCTTATTATTTATAAGAAAATAAATAAACACAAAATAAATAAACATTTTGATTATCCGAACTTTTGATTATCCGAACCACCTCTGACAACATTAGTCCGGATAATCGACGCTCTACTGTATATATATATATATATATATATATATATATATATATATATATATATATATATATATATATAAATTTTGGACGGACCTCATTTTCGACATCTCCTAGGTAGGATCAATGGACAAGAAGAGACTAGATATTTCGTGAAGGAATGCTTTATGGCCGGGAGCCAATTTTTAGTTGACTGCCGATGATTCCAATAAATTACATCCCATTTTAATAGATATCTCTCGTCTGATTAGTAGTTCTCATGACAATATTATACCAAATTCTAACTTTGCTCTCTCGCAAGAAACTAACATCTTGGGGAATCATTTCCCATTTGAGTGCTCTGATGGAAGAATCGGATGATTCCGGAATCAGAAAATGTTTCTTTAGAGCCCAATGATGTCATATAAGACAGCAGGTAAGCCCACAACTTTGTTAATAAAAAAATAAGAGACCATTTAATCGTTTATCTAAACTGTCGGAATAGGTAGTAGTAGATTTCCTTGTTTTTAATTTCTTAATGAAATCATTGCATAATTGGAAATATTAACCAAAATTTATATATATTTTTCATTTTTCCAGGTAATTCCTGCATTCTGACAGCTGTTTTTTTTCTTTTTTTTTAGTCCATGGTATGTATTTAAATTTCTGTTTTGTTTTTTTTAAATTTATATTTTTTTTATTTGATAATGTTCCCTTAGATTAGAAGAGTTCTTGTAATATTTTTTTTTTTTTTTTTTTTAAATTCATGAATCTTAACCCCGTTTTAAAGGATTTTGTTTTGGTTTTATAGTTTTATTATATGAATTGTTTGTCATCAGGATATTACAATTGAGTGTAATGTTTTGAAATTGTCATATACGTATATCGGTACTCAAAATTTGTAATTTCTTTTTAGGGTTATAAAAATTTAAATAATAAAATAAACAGGAGACTTCATTACTAAACATGTAGACACATTAATAAGTCTGTTGTTTTGAAGAGTGGTACGTGCTCATGAAATATGATTTTAGGCGCCTTTTGAGGTGTAGGATAGAGAAACATGGCTGCCGTTAAACCAAACTTTGTTGTTGGGATAACTTGCAGGATGTATTAATAAATTATGGAGATATCAGTTTGAGATTATGAGTTGGTTGAGGCATATATATTTATTAGGGGGCGGAAACATAGAGATAACGAAATACACAAAAGAAGAAGAAGGGAGTTATCAAAAAGGATTTCGAAAGATAAAGCAATCAATTTGAGTTCAAGCTGAGCTTGTGGAATATTTATGAGTTTAGAGGTGTGCCTTTCGGACTCACATACGCTTCTTCAACTTTACGCTTTCTCCACTGTTCTTCTCCACCTCATAAATATATTATATACAGAGCAACACAGCATCCAGAAAAAGAACAGAAAACGTGAAAGTTACTTTTTCAAAATATAACGACTCCGTCACGGAAAACTTTCGTGTTTAGGAAAGTTTCCTCTGCTTTTACTACGTTAATATTTTATTATTTTGTTGGAAATTCCCTTACAAAAACCTAACATGTAGAATTTTAAAATTTACCTCAATAAAACAAGTTGTTGTAGCAGATTTCTCTTAAGGAACATCAGATATTTAGGTTATCTACTCATGACACGGTTTTCGAAAAATGTCTATATGTCCTACCCCGGAGATGATGAAAATGAGGTCCGTTCTAAATTATATATACATATATGTGTCTGTTGACGCTTAACGGTCGCATTGTTTGTTTGATCGTTACCAAACTCGACATTTAAGCGTTTTATGTGACAAGAATGATCAAGTTTGTTATTGGCAAAAACTGACCAGTCGTTCAGAGGGTGAATTTTGAAAATTTGAAATATCACTGTTTCGTCATGAATATTAACCGAGTTATTTGGATTTTTTAGTTTTGACCCGAAGTAAACCCCCGCTCCTACTTATGTTATATTAACAATTTGATGTTATATTATAAACTACTTTATTCAAAGTGTATATACCAAATATTGTTTACCAGAGACCTTTAATATGCGATATACATGCAAATTCCTTGAGTGAAGTCATCAAATACTTAAGAACGCTGTACTGACTCTTATAAGACACAGCACTCACACACACGTATCTCCTAAATAATCTTTTTTACCCAACCTGCGAACTTGATATTCAAAATTAACTGTAGATGATGTGCTAGTGCATTCCCCTATCTACAACAAGACCAGAAGAATGTAGTTTACGGGTCTTCTGCATACGATATTCTTAAGAATGAAGAATATATTGTTAAAAACCTACTTAAGTATCTTAAGACTGTACATATTTTTAATGTAATATACAGTTTTTGTCTGCTAATGATCCTCCGGTTAGAAGCAGAATGATTATAAATTATATAAAAAAATGCAATTGACAACACACATCCTCGAGAAATTATGAGGAATATTATTTGTTAATTTTAGTATTTATTTACTGTGAACGCTGTAATGTTTACATGACGGAGAATTGTTTTAGCCTTGGGGTCATTTTGTGATTTATCAACCCCGAAGAGGATAGTACCACATGTAAACTCATGCGGCCAAAAGAAATAAATTGTAAATTTTCTCTTCGTTATTACATTATTTCACCTGCGTGTGAAACATTATAAATTGGAATACTTCCAAGTTGAACCTGCCAAGTCTTCCTGATCCCAATAATGCGAGAAAACTCTTCAATTTTCCCTTCCTTCCCCCCTTTAAGTGTCAATTATATTTGACAACACGAAGCAAGCAATCGTTTTGTGCCACCCCTCTTGAAAATCTTGACTTTTAATTTGATTTTGTTCTCAGGTTCTTTGAATAATAATTTAGCTAAAACTCCGGCTACAATCTATGTGACCTAACTTTTGTCTGTATTCTGCACGCTAAAACCGAAGCGGTTCTCTCACGACTTCAAATAATTTTCTTCGTTCAATAACGCAAAGGCTATGCTTTTATCCTGAGTCCATTTTTTTTTTTCGCAGATTTCCTTTAGGGGAAATCATCTATTGAGGTCGTACTCATGATGCGACTTTCGAAAGGCTTCTTCAAATGCCCATCAATCCTACCCAGGAGACGTTGAAAATGAGGTCCGTTCAAAACTGTGCAAATATATATATATATATATATATGGATTTGGACATTTACCCGTCCCAGTATTTAGGGTTAATACCCGTCGTTTCTGTGGATTTGTTAATAATAAAATTAATTTTTTATGTAAGACTTCACTGTCCTCCATATTGTCATATTTCCCGTTTCCTGTGCATAATGCATAGATTTGAATTATTAAGGACAAAGTATTAACATACATTTGAAATAATTTTTCCAGGTGAGGTACCTGGTAGTTCACATTCAAGAGAATTGTTGAGCAAATTTCTGTAAATAACAAAATCAACAACTTTTGGTATGTGCATATTTGCCGAAACCCCAATAGGAAACGAAATATCTTCGACTTTGTCTATTTTCACAAGAAACGATGGCTTTAGGCCTTTAAGAGGGGCACATTGGAGTGGATAAATTATAGTTGGCCCATATATACTGATTTATAATATTCAGTTTTTGATCTGCCTTCATTAAAGGGCTGGAACAAAGTAAGTTTAATTTATTAACAAGTGCATCTATTATACTTGGTTCTTCAAAATTAATTCCAAGATATTTTATTTTTTCCTTGTTACCTATGGAATCAATTGTTGAAATAATATCTTTCTTCAGAATGCCCTTTTTAATTTTGATGGCTTTACACTTGCTATTGTTTATATATATACACATATATGCTATATATATACATATATAGGTTGGATTTAATTTGCATACAATATATATAGTTTTCAATGGGCCTCATTTTGGTCATCTTATCGGTAGGAATTATAGAAATTTAAAGAAGTTTAACGGAAATCAAGTAAGGTCGAGACCTTAGTAGCTAATTTTCTCTGGAATATGATATCTTGATTTGGGAGGCGATGTACAAATGAATAATTTAAAAGGTTAAAATAATTTTAGGGGGCTCAGTTCAGCCATGTGAGTGGCGAATTCGATTCCCGCCTGGGCAGAAAGGAATTTATCTAGTGACGAACTCATTAAATAAAATCCTTAGTCCCAACCTACCAGCTTAGCCACCTGTCTAGTGAAGGGTGGGGGGGGGGGGGCTGTAGACAACCGATCCAATTAGCCACGGTAGAAAAAAGTGGACGGGTGTAAATAATAATAACAATTAATATAAAACAATAGCAATTAAATACATTAGGAAAATAATTAAAAATAAACAACTACAATAGATAAAAAAAACGAATACAAACTTTAACAATTTTTAAGTTTGTATTAAAAAGAACGTACATTAAAAAAAATTTATATTTTAAAATTTATGGCATCTTTGTTTAGATTTTTGTATAGAAGTGTTCAGTATTTAACTATAGTTACGCCAACTGATCTAAGGTGGTCTTTTTGCCACCTCACAGTTAGGTCTGCAAGTCACTTAGTAAACTATTTATTTATTTATTTTATTTTGGAGCGTTCGCAGCGAGGCGATATTGCTCATTAAAAAACAACAAAAACAATTTATATAAGCAAAATACTAAATGAAAATAGAAACAAGAAAAAATTAAAATAATACAAAATAAATACGCAAACAAATAACAAAACTCGACTAAATAACAGAACGCAACAATATAACGAAACACAACTAAATAAAACTCAACTAAATAATAGAACGAAATCAAATAACGAAAAACAACAATAAACACAAAATAACAAATAAAATAAATAAATAAAAACAAAATCATTAAGTTCAAAAACAAAAAAACTGTTAAAGAATAATAAAAATTACGTAAACAATTATATAATTTCAATGGATAAAAACTAAACTAAATTCAAATAAATATAAATTAGTATGTAAATAAAATGAAGATTTCTAACACCTAAAATATTTACAATCATATGCTCTCACTTTCTTTATCACACATTCAAACATGCATACACACTCACTCTCGCATGCACACGTACGCACACGCGTGCAGGCACACACACTCACATGCACGCACACACAAACACACGCGCAAATACACACACACACACACACACACACACACACACACACACACACGCACATAAACATACAGTAAACATAACAGGTTTTTTAGCTGGATTTTGAACATTTTGGAGGTTTTCTAGAGATAGGAGTATAGCGTGTAGTTCAGCTGAATAAATACTTGATGTGCAGTTTAATCTTTTGGCATATGTGTGGTCGTCAATGAGTGCAGCAGCTGCTGTTCCAAAGTCAGTCTTGGATCCGTCCGTGAATGTGTATAGTGCGTTTGGGTTATTTGCAGTAATGGAGTTAAATGCAGTCATTTGACAATTTTGAAGAAAGGGGATCATTTTTATTAAATTTTGTTAAGGTTAAATCAATATATAAGTTATAAGGAGGAAGTGATAGTAAAGTATTGTTGTACATAGGAGTCTGTAAAATGTTTGAGTCTGCGGAATTTTCTAATGTGCGTATAAGAAGTGGTTTGTGTTTACATTTTTTCTTTATGAATTTGTTGAAATGTGGTGTATTGTTTAAGAATGTGTGGATGCAAGGTGTGTCTAAAGCTTTACATTTTAAAATAAATTTTAAATTGATTATACGCCTTCTATATTTTAATGGAAGTTCTCCAGCATCTACACATAGGCTTTCTACAGGGCTTGATCTGAAGGCCCCTGTTGCTATTCTCAGTTCTGTGTAGTGAACAGTGTCTAACAATTTAAGGGCATTTGAGCTCGCTGATGAAAATGATATACATCCATAGTCCAGTAAAGACCTGGTATAGCAACGGTAAAATGTCAGCATTAAACATCTGTCTGCTCCCCATTTTGTATTGCTAAGAATCCTCAATAAGTTCAAACTCTTTTTGCACTTATCAAGGTAGAGTTCTTTTAAATGGGATACCCATTTAACTATTTGCTCTAACACAAATTGAGTAGTTAATAAATATTTTACACTATCCTGATAATTGACTTGAGGGTAATAAATATAGACTTAATGGCAAATTGTTAGAGTCAGTCAGAGAGTTAAACAACTCCAATTGCAATGTTGAGGAACATTGGCAGATTGCATTCATCCATGTTTGCAATCTGGGAATGTGAAGTTTTTCATCATTGGGGATATTAGAAAAGTTCTAATGAACCAACCAGGCCCTTCCTTGCAAATGATTAAAAAAGTCTCTCAAGTTGTTTAAAATAAGCAGCCCACATGAATGACATCATCCCAAATTATATTCTCTATTCATTCCATAATAAAAAGCATAATTATAACTTCCTCTAATTACTTACATTTCGGGCAAAACAAATGAATGGCAGCACTTTTAGTGTTCATGTTACAGGGCATTTGTGATAATGATGAATATGAAGGTAAGAATTTGAGAATTTTCATATTTCCAAGGGAAACACTTTCTATTTCAATCCACCAACAACGGGTAACACGGCTAGTATGTATGCGGCTATATATCTAAATCTATCTATATATTTGTCTGTTACCGCTCTAGCGGTCGCAATTTTTGTTTTGATCGTTACCAAACTCAATATTTAGGGGAGGATTTTCGAAAATTCGAAATATCTCCGTTACTAAACGTCGGATCGAAAAATTGTACAGAATCAATATTCAAATATTGATAATTTATTGCAAATTAAATTTTCTATAAATATTGTTACATACATTTATTCTCTATCTTGAATATTAACGGAGATATTTGAATTTTATTAAATCTAGGCGGCTAACGGACGAGAGTGACTTTCCCGCCCAAAAAGCTAGTTCGGCCGTTTCCTTGATTGCTCAGCTCTCGTGAAATTTCTCTATTGTAAACCTCACGTGGGAAATCTGCTTAGTTTACGCAGCCCCCTGCGTGACGGACTTTTTAGTGTTCATGTTACAGGGCATTTGTGATAATGATGAATATGAAGGTAAGAATTTGAGAATTTTCATATTTCCAAGGGAAACACTTTCTATTTCAATCCACCAACAACGGGTAACACGGCTAGTATGCATAACTAAGCATTTTATTTAAAGCAAGGTGAAAAATACACACACACACCTATATATATATAAATATATATATATATATATATATATATATATATATATATATATATATATATATATTTATATATATTGCCTGTTAACATTCTAGTGGTCGCAATTATAGCAGAATCCCCTTAAGGAAATCTGAGGTTGTACTCATAAAGCGATATTCCAAAAAAATCTATTCTACCTGGGAGATGAAATGATGCCCGTTCAAAAGTATATCACACACACACACACACACATACATACTTGTCTGTTACCGCTCTAGCAGTCGCAATGTTTATGAAATCGGTACTAAACTCGATATATAAGAGTTTCATGTAACACTAAACGTCAAACTCGTTAAACCGGACTAGGGGGAGAGGGTATCGGAGATATTTCATATTTTCGGAAATCCCTTCTTTAAACTCCTCCTCCCACTGATCCGATTTTACCCATTAACGAACATGATCTTTTTTTTTTTTTTCATAGAACGTTTGAATATCAAGTTTGGTAACAATCAAACAAAATTTGCGACCTGAGTTTGACTTCAATAGCTGATTTCCATTAAGAGAAACCTGTTATATGTTTCAGAAACAACCTTGTTAAAATATTAATGCTCTAACATCGTAGTTCTATGGATTTTCTCGTAACTCAAATATTAATAGAGTATTTTTTACTTTCCGGTTATCAGACCGAATATGTTGTGAGGTGCGTTATGCCAGCCCCGTGGAAGTCCTTGTAAGTTTACGCAGCTCCTGCGTGACGGACTTTATAATATGATATGATAATGAAGCTGTCAGAGGGGGAAGCGTGGAGTCGGGTGCCCCCCACCAGACCGAATGAAAGATGTCATATTGCTGATGACAGGAGACTCGTCCAACTGTCGTGCCTCACGAAGAACTATATCAAATGAAAATATCGTCTCTGAGTTTCCATGTCGGCACAATAAACCTCCAACCATTTCCTCCGAGTCCCTGCACAATAAACTCCACGACAATGTCTCTCTCTCTCTCTCTCTCTCTCTCTCTCTCTCTCTCTCTCTCTCTCTCCCTCCCTCCCTCCCTCCCTCTCCCTGTCCTCTCTCTCTCTCTCTCTAACTCCCTCCCTCCCTCTCCCTCTCACTCCCTCTCTCTCTCTCTTTCTCTCTCTCTCCCTCTCTCTCCGCTCCCTCTCCTCTCTCTCACTCTCTCTCTCCCTCCCTCTCTCTCTCTCTCTCTCTCTCTCTCTCTCTCTCTCTCTCTCTCTCTCTCTCTCTCTCTCTCTCTCTCCCTCTCTCTCTCTCTCTCTCTCTCTCTCTCTCTCTCTCTCTCTCTCTCTCTCTCTCTCTCTCTCTCTCTCTCTCTCTCTCTCTCTCTCTCTCACGAGTCACTCACTCCTTTTGTCAGCTGCAGAAACTTTCGCATGACGACCAACCTTCGTGTCTAGAATATTCTCGTTTTAA
The DNA here is from genome assembly GCA_019009955.1 of Riptortus pedestris. NCBI lineage: Eukaryota > Metazoa > Arthropoda > Insecta > Hemiptera > Alydidae > Riptortus > Riptortus pedestris. The sequence goes on from CM032232.1 coordinate 144,043,042, forward strand.
TCTATCTACTTAACTTCCCATTTCATTCACTCAATATAGAACAGTCTAGAACTTAACTCATTTTCCTCCAATAACTATGATTTGTACAAAAACCTGATGTAGGCACTTAGGTACAATCGGCTCCTTTGTACTTCTATTAAAGAGAATAAACCCAATGTTTGATTGCTTTTCATCTAAAAGTTATTTAAATAGAAACTGCATTACGATATCTCTGACGTTCTTCAATAAAGTGCCCACGTAATTCTTCTGTAACTCAGCAGATTTCCCGCGTGCTGGTTTAACACGTAAAATCTTTATTGATGATGTCATCCCACAATCGAATTTGCACGTATCTCACACAGTAAAGGTCTCTTGAAAACAATATTTGGTATTCAAAATTAGAATAAATTTGTTCATGATATAACTGCTTATGGTTAATATTAGCAGATTTCCCTTAAGGGAAATCAGCTATTGAGGTCGTACTCATGACGCGATTTTCGAAAAATTTCCTCAAATGTCCATCGATCCTACCCAGGAGATGACGAAAATGAGGTCCGTTCAAAACTATATATATATATATATATATATAGATATATATATATATATATATATGTATATATATTTGTCTGTTATCACTCTAGGGGTCGCAATTTTTGTTTAATCGTCCACAAACTCGGTATTTAATCGTTTTATGTAAAAAAGAAGATCAAGTTCGTTAACGGCTGAAATCGGACCAGTGTGAGGGGGGTTTAGAGGGGGGATTTTCGAACATTCGAAATATCTCCGTTATTTGCATCGAATCGAAAAATTGTAAAGAATCAATCTTATTGCAAATTAAATTTCCTATAAATATTGTTATATACATTTATTCTCTATCTTGAATATTAACCGAGATATTTGCATTTTTATGAAGGCTGCGGTCGGGTATTGTTGGAATTAGTTCGGCAGTTTTCGTAACTTCTCGGCTCAGGTGGGAGGCTACGGCTAACCTTACCTGTCGTTTCTAACCTAACTTACCTTCCTTACTTTGTGTGATTTATGCAAATACGCCCTGTTCATCCCCCCCCCTTCTTTAGTTCTTGTACTACTAAAATTTGAGTTATTAAAATATAAATTATTTTTACAATTCCGAAGCCGTTTCAGTTGGGAATTTATTAAAATTAACTGAATGATTTCTTATTACCGTTTGTATTTAATCGCGGTGGTATTGTGTTACCAGTATGCAGATTTCTCTTTTGTATAACTTCACGTGGGAAATCTGCTTAGTTTACGCAGCCTCTGCGTGACGGACTTTTATTAATGAGTAGGAGTGGGTGTTTACAGAAGGCAGAAAACTAAACAATGCAAATATCTCGGTTAATATTCAAGACAGAAAATAAACGTATATAACAGGATTTATAGCCATTTAAATGTGCTATGAGATTGCTTCTATACTATGTTTCGATCTATATAGATGTGTGTGTGTGTGTGTAAATAATTTTGAACGTACCTCATTTTCGTCATCTGGGTAGGATCGATGAACATCTGAACAAATTTTGGAAAGTTGCGTCATGAGGAAAACCTCAACAACTAATTTTCCTTAAGGGAAACTGCTACTAGTATGGTCTCTGAAGTTTCCATGCCGGCGCAATTAACCTTTCACCATTTCCTCCGAATCCCTACACAATATAACCTAGCCTATCTCTCTCTCTCTCTCTCTCACACACTCTTTTTGTCAGCTACAGAAACTTAATAGGTACAGAGAAAGCATAGGTTCAATATGACTATTTTCTGTACGTATTTAGCATAACTCAAATAAGATAAGTCCCGTTAGGGCTCGTAAACTAAGCAGTTCTCCCAAGAGCTGGTATAACACACTAGTGAACAAGATAGTACTTACTAATAAAAAGTCCCTCACGCAGGGGCTGCGTAAACTAAACAGATTTCCCATGTGAATTTTTAAAGTAGATAAATCTGCCCAATAACAACTGTAGTAGTCAAGATAGAAAATAAATGTATAGAACTATATTTATAGTAAATTTAATTTGCAATAAGATTAATTCTATACGCGTTTTCGATCCGACGCATAATAACGGAGATATTTCGAATTTTCAAAAATACCCCCTTTAAACCCCCCCCTCCCGCTGGTCCGATTTCAGCCATTAACGAACTTGATCTTCCTTTTTATATAAAACGATTAAATTCCAAGTTTGGTAACGATCAAATAAAAATTGCGACCGCTAGAGCGTTAACAGACATATATATATATATATATATGTATATATATATATATATATATATATATATATATATATATATATATAGATGTATAATTTTGAACGGACCTCATTTTCGTCATCTCCTGGGTAGGATCGAGTGACATTTTAAGAACTTTTTAAAAAATAGCGGCATGAGTCCGACCGCACTAGCTGATTTCCCTTAAGGGGAATCTGCTAAAATGTTTAATAATTGAGAGAAATTGTATAGAACAGCGATTGTAGGGTATCACTAGCATAACAATACTTGTCCTATAACATTCTTCGATACGACGTATAATAACTGAGATATTTCAAATTTTTGAGTTCTGATTTCAGCCTTTAACTGACTTAATCTTTAATTTGGCTTTGGTCGGGTCGAAAAATTGTATAGATCTAGTCTTATTGGAAATATGATTGCCAATAAATATTGTTACGTTTTATTACCAAAACCAGTAATAAACGGTTTTCATAAGAGTTCTTTTGGATTGCAAAATTAAATACTCGCAAGTTTCACTTTTTTTATCACTGCAAAATTTATTTCACAATGCACAATACACTTGGTAATTATTCTTAATTACTACTTACAGTATACACTGATAGTGTCACTGTTCTTCAGATTACACAGTCCAACAATTCACTCACGGTCACTGAAATTCACAACAAGACGGCACTGCACTGTCCTTGACTTCGTGGCACTTCACTGTCCTTTACTTCGCGGCTCTGCACTGTCCTTAAACACGGCACTGAACTGTAAATTACACGGCACTAAACTGTTACTTACAGTCACGGCACAACACTGTTCTTCTTCTAAAAACACTTTACTGCACTGCACTAAGTCGCACTGTAGCACTGATGTGACCATCAAGATCCCTGAACATAAAACTGACTCGATCGCGGCTCGGTGTTCTTATATAGGTTGTCGGCATACATCAAAGGGGAATTGGTTAGTTCCTTCGACGCTAGGCTGGACGAGACTATAAGGGGCTAGAACTTGCTGTCGGCTTCTTGATCTACGTCACACTTTCCAAAATACGCGACTCTCTCTCTCTGAAGGATTATTCATGTATTTAATTTTCGCAACAATATTGTTATATACCTATTTTCTCTATGATAAATTTAAACCACGATACTGGACTTAATAGTTTTCCGTGTTCAGTAAACCCCCATTTCTACTCTTGTCATATTCATTCATGCACTTCAGAAATGTAAGTATCAATCTGCAACTAAATTTAATAAATATACCATGTAAGTAGGCAGTTATAAACGCAGTATATAGCAAAGAATTATCATTGTGCTTTGTTAAATTAATGTGATTATTTTTTGAAATGGGATGTCCCCTCAAGAGGTGGTATTTAAGTCTCGAAACATTTAGGGCAGTATGATTAAAGTTTGCGGCGGAAAAAATGTTTTTCATTAGTGACCCATGCTATAATATGTTTTAATATGTAATAAAAAGTCCGTCACGCAGGGGCTGCGTAAACTAAGCAGATTTCCCCTGTGAAGTTTTACAGTAGAGAAATCTACATACTGGTAACACAATACCACCGTGATTAGATAATGAGAAATCTTTCAGTTAATTAAAATAAATTCCCAACTGAAACGGCTTCTGAATTGTAAGAATAATTTATATTTTAATAACTCAAATTTTAGTAGTCCAAGAACTAAAGAAGGGGGGGGGCGGATGAACAGAACGTATTTGCATAAATCTCACAAAGTAACGAAGGTAAGGTGAGGTTAGAAACGACAGGTAAGAAGAAGCTTCCACCTGAGCCGAGAAATGAGAAAGATGGCCGACGTAATCCGAACTATACCCGACCACAGACTTCATAAAAATGCAAATATCTCGGTTAATATTCAAGATAGAGAATAAATGTATATAACAATATTTATAGTAAATTTAATTTGCAATACGATTGGTTCTATACAATGTTTCGATCCGATGCATAATAACGGAGATATTTTGAATTTTCGAAAATCTCCCCCTCTAAACCCCACTCCTTCTGGTCCGATTTCAGCCATTAACGAACTTGATCTGTCTTTTTACATAAAACAGTTAAATATCGAGTTTCGTAACGATCAAACAAAAATTGCGACCGCTAGAGCGTTAACAGACAAATATATATATATATATATATATATATATATATATAATTTTGAACGGACCTCATTTTCGTCATCTCCTGGGTAGGATCGATGAACATTTGAAGAAAATTTTCGAAAATCGCGTCATGAGTACGACCTCAATAACTGATTTCCCTCAAGGGAAATCAGCTAAAAGCATACCAAATATTGTTTTCATTTAACGTTTTCTGTGTGAAGTCTATGCAACTATGTAGTGCGATGACAAAGATTTTATGATATATAATAGGTTTTATTCTAGGATACAATATAGTGTTAGATGACGTGTGGTTCATTGTTGTCTGGGGGAAATCTGTTTAGTTATCAATCTGGTGAAGCAATTCGACACAGGGATAGCAGGCTGAAAATGATACATATGAATGGGAAACTACAGAGGGACAGGGAGGGAAAAGTGTATAAAAATAATAAGACAGGATAAAGGCTTTCCTCGGGGATATATATATGGGATTGGGGAGGAAAATAACGTTGTAAATTGATGCCGAGGCAGAAGGAGAAAAATTTTCCGATTTCTCACGAGAAGAAAAATGATGGCTAGAGCAGAGGGAACCACCAGTGGGGAAAGTCAATATAGAAGCCATACACCACCCGCCATGACATACAACCCCTCAGAGCAGTAGCTGGTCTAGCCAATAACTCATAAATAGTATGCCAGCAATACCCCAACCTTCCCTTAGGATGGATACCAATCCACTTATGGATAACTGGAAGAAAAGTCCGTCACGCAGGGGCTGCGTAAACTTAGCAGATTCCCCACCTGTTCGTATAACACACTCCTGAACTCATCTCACCACATATTCTCTATGCCTTTGTAAAAAAAAACCGATGAGACGGGGTCAGGGGAGGCACTGAAGACAGAAAACAAGACAGTACGAATATCTCGATTAATACTTGAGTTAAGAGAAAATCATAGAACGACAATTGTGGACCATCAATAGTTTAACAAGATTGGTTATATAACACTTTAATTGCCGAATTGCCTCCTCCCAATTAATCCTACACTATTTCAGGTCCAATTTTCGCCCATAACTAATATGATCTTTAGTGTTTACTGAACCGGCTAAATATAGAGTATGGTATAGATCAAATAAACATTTTCGAGACAAGAACTTAAATCTTAATTGGTATCGTCACAAAGAACAAGTTCTACGTAAACCATCCCTATAGAGTGGCCCAGCTAATAACTGCTTAAAATGATATGAGTAGGAGTGGGGGGTTTACTGAGGGCCGAATTCTAAAAAATGTAAATGTCTTGGTAAATATACATGATAGAGAAAATATGTACATAACAATATTCATAGGTAGTTTTATTTGTAATAAGATTGGTTATGAAGACATTTTTGATTCAAATTATGTTGCTCCTGAAGTTGCGGTCCCTTGGCAGTGGTTACGTCTTGTGTAGACGATCTGTGTTTACTGTGATTACTTCACCAGCCAACTTATCAGTGGTCACGGGGACTTCAATAACTAGCTCCACTTCTTCAAAAGAAAGGAATCCCCATTGTGCTCGTGTGGCTAGTTGGATACGGCTGACCATGTGATCCTCCAATGTCCGCGTTTCAACGCCAAGCGTATTCGGCTAATGAGTGCTTTCTCATATGTGTTCTGGCCTCCTGAGAGCTACCATATGTTGGTAAACGACGCTGATAGATGTTCAGCCTTCAGGACCTTTGCCCAAGAGGTGTTGAAAACCAAGTAAAAATGTATTTATTTGTAAATTATATGTATTGTTTATGTGAGTTTAGGTTAGTATTTAGGCTTTAGGTGTGTAGGCTAGTTAGTTAGGCTCTTGCTGCCACTTCTCTGAACAGAGGCAAAGGAGTCGCAGCTGCGGGTTTCCCTAGCACTTTTTGGACTTAACTAAATCTCCCAAATATTGTACTTTTATGCTTACCTGTGCTCGGTGAGCTAGGCTAAGTTACCTGGCCCAATTTATCTATTCAAAATTGTATCTCTTAATAAATGGAGACCGCTAGTATAGGGAAACCCAAAGGTACCGCGGGGGCAGAGGTTGGGGGAAAAAAAGATCCATATTATGATAACGGAAATATTCAATTTTTCTCAAACCTGTGAGGGTGGCTGGGGCACCCTTTCACTTCTAAATTCTATTTTTTTAACTAGGGGCCTCAGGAAATAGGAATAGAATTGGCGTTGTCACATTGTAGCTCACTTCTGCCCTCAGTGTACCTTTGGGCTTCCCCATGCTAGCGGTCTCCATTTAAGACATATTAATAATTTTGAAAAGAAAGTTAGGTTCAGGAAACGTCACCTGGCTCACCCAGCTCATCTTGAAATACCTCTGTTACTATACATCGGATCGAAAAATTGTATAGACCCAATCTTAATGGAAATGTATAAATATTGTTATACACATTTATTTATTTACGGGGTTTTACACCCCCCCCCTCCCCTTCTTCTCATGTTACATAAACAATATTCTCTTATATAGTAAACCACATTATTTAAATCAAAATATTGTTTCAAAAACCAAATATTGTTTTCAAGAGGCCTTTATTATACGAGATAAATACCAATATATTATGCTGACCCCCTCCCCATTTTAAATTCTTGGCCTACTAAAATATGATTTATTGAGATGAAAATTATTCTGATCCATTATAAATTACAGTACTGGATATAGTAAACACAGTTTTTAATGAAATTAATATGTTATATTCTGATATATTTCAGTAATTGTTTTTTCTCCTGTTATACTTTCTTCCTGTGAGAAATTGGCACACTGTTTCAGGTGCTTATAATGGAGGTTTCTTATTATCGTTTGAATTCATTCATTTGATGTTGACGGTGCTATTGTGTTACCAGTTTGTAGATTAACCTATTGTTAAACATCACGAGAGGAATCTGCTTAGGTTACGCTTTTTTAGCACATTTCCCCTTAAGGGAAATCAGCTTTTCAGGTTGTACTCATGACGGAATTTTCTAAATTTTTCTTCAAATGTCCATCGATCCTACCTAGTAGATGACGAAAATGAGGTCCGTTCAAAACTCTATCTATCTATCTATCTATCTATCTATCTATATATATATATATATATATATATATATATATATATATATATATATATATATATATTGGTCTGTTACCGCTCATAGCGGTCGCAAAAAAAAAAAATTTTTTTTTTGGTTTTGATCGTTACCAAACTCGATATTTAGTCGTTTTATGTAAAAAGAAAGGTCAAGTTCGTTAACGGCTGAAATCGGACAAGTGGGAGGGGGGGGGGGGTTTAGAGGGGAGGATTTTTGAAAATTCGAAATATCTCCGTTACTATACGTCGGATCGAAAATTTGTACAGAATCAATCTTATTGAAAATTAAATTTACTATAAATATTGTTTATACATTTATTCCCTATCTTGAATATTAACCGAGATAGTTGCATTTTATTAAATCTGAGCGGCTAACGGACGAAGTGACTTCCCCGCCAAAAGCTAGTTCGGCGGTTTCATTAACTGTTCGGCTCTCGTATGGAGATTTCTCTATTATAAAACTTCACGAGGGAAATCTGCATAGTTTACGCAGCCCCTACGTGACGGACTTTTTTTCCTTAATACTTATGCGAGATCTAGTTGAAAGTCATGAATTAATTAATTCAATTTAATTATAAATTAATTACAAATTGTTTTAATAGTGTAATTAAGCCTAGAGATGCAAGTGGTACTAAGATATGATACGGGAGAGGCATTAAGAAGTTTCCATCGACATTAAAACTATTTGTAGACGAGGCAGAACAATCAGGTAGAGTGCCCATAAAAACTTGGAAGGCTCGGCTATATATTATTCGTGAAGGCCTCATAATATTGAATAAAGCCCGTATAAGTCATCTTATTCATCTCTCTGATAGAATTTATTGATTTTATTAATAAACCCAGCTCTCAATAATGGTTAGGGTTTGTTATTCGGGATCAGGGTCCCAATATATCTTATGGAGTTCCTCAAGGTCCGCCTTCTATCCAACATCCAATTTTTGCAAATGCTGTTCATTCAGTGTTGCCAACTACTTATGGCTTTTATGAGCTTTCTTTTAGCAGATTTCCCTTAAGGGAAATCAGCTATTGAGGTCGTACTCATGATGCGAGTTTCGAAAAATTTCTTCAAATGTCCATCGATCCTACCCAGGAGATGACGAAAAGGTCCGTTCAAAATTATGTATATATATATATATATTTGTCTGTTAACACTCTAGCAACTTCTGTTTGATCCTTACCAAACTTCATATTTAAGCGTTTTATGTAAAAAGAAAGATCAAGTTCGTTAACGGCTGAAATCGGACCAGTGGGAGGGGGGGTTTAGAGGGGAGGATTTTTGAAAATTCGAAATATCTCCGTTACTATACGTCGGATCAAAAAATTGTATAGAACCAATCTTATTGCAAATTCAATTTTACTATAAATATTGTCTTCTATACATTTATTCTGTATCTCCGTTGAATATTAACCGAGAATTTGCATTTGTATTCTGCGTGTGAGTCGCCAGTAACTTATAGTTCCGGACTTTTCCGGTCGAGGACCTCTGGCGGCCGTTTCCATAACTATTCGTCCCTCATGAATAGGTTTAGAGGTTAGGCTAACTGTTTTTTGGGGCTAGAAACTACTGGGTTATTACGCCCTAAATAATGTTTTAGATTTAGAGGTTTCTTACTACTATAGTTAGTATTAGGCAGATTTCTCTATTGTATAACTTCACGTGGGAAATCTGCTTAGTTTACGCAGCCCCTGCGTGACGGACTTTTATTTATTTAAGCGACTTGCAAGCCTAAGAAATAAAATCAGAAAACAAAACTTTATCTGAAATTAGATTTTGAAGAAAATACGTATATCTTATGGAGTTCCTCAAGGTGCGCCTTCTATCAAACTTATAATACAATGCTCTTCATCCGCCATTGTTAGTTCAGTGTTGCCAACTACTTAAGTAATTTCCCTTCATTCATTCATTTATTTATTTTAAAGAACTTCACTCCTAAAATATAAATCAGAAAACAAAACGCTAGCTGCAATGAGATTTAGAGGAAAATATATTTTATGGGAGTTTCTCAAGGTCAAACCAACTTGTAATCCTTGCCAATTCTCTTCATCCGCCATTGTTAAATCAGTGTTGCCAACAGCTTAAATATTTATTATTTAATTATTTATTTTAGAGAACTTCACAACTAAATTATAAAATCAAAAAACAAAACGCTACTTGCGATTAGTTTTTGAAAAAAATATATTTTAAGGAGTTGCTCAAGGCTTTGCTTCCGGCCATTGTTAATTCAGGGTTGCCAACTACTTATGCTTTTTCAGTTATTCTTTTTTTAATTTATTTTTTAATAAAACGGTAGCTGCAATTAGATTTGTTAATAAAAAATATATCTTTAGAAATTTTTCAAGGTCCGCATTCTATTCAACTTGTAATTCATGCCAAAGCTCTTTATCCGCCATTGTTATTTTAGTGTTACCAACTATTTGAGTATTTTCCCTTTATTCGTTCATTTATTTATTTAAGAGAACTTCACGCCTAATGTATAAAATCAAAAACAAAACTTTAGCTGTAATTAGTTTTTGAAGAGAATATATCTTGTAGAGTTCCTTAAGGTCCGTCTTCTATCCAACTTGTAATCCTTGCCAACACTGTATCCTCCATTGTTAATTCAGTGTTGCCTACTGCTAAAGTCTTTTCCCAATATAATTTCATTTATTTATTTTAGCCAACTTCACGCCTAAAATATAACATCAAAAAACCAAACTTTAGCTGCAATTAGTTTTTGAAGAAAATATATCTTATGGAGTTTCTCAAGATCCGCCTTCTATACAAATTGTAATCCTTGCCAATGCTCTTTATCCGCCATTATTAATTCATTTTTGCCAACTGCTTAAGTATTTTACCTTTATTCGTTCATTTCTTTATTTTAGAAATCAAAAAACAAAACGCTACCTGCGATTAGTTTTTGATGAAAATATATCTCATGGAGTTCCACAAGGTCCGCCTTCAATCCAACTTGTTATCCTTGCCAATGCTCTTTATCCGTCATTTTTAATTCAGTGTTGCCAACTACTTAAGTCTTTCCCCGTTATTATTTTATTTATTTATTTTAGGGAACTTCACACCTAAAATATATAATCAGAAAACAAAACGCTAGCTGCAATTAGCTTTAGAGAAAAATATATTTTATGGCGTTCTTCAAGGTCCGCCTTCTATCCAACTTGTAATTGCCAATGCCCTTCATCCGCCATTATTAATTCAGTGTTGCCAACTACTTAAGTCTTTCACCGTTATTCTTGTTTATTTATTTTAGAGAACTTCACTCCTAATATATAAAATCAGAAAACAAAACGCTAGCTGTAATTAACTTTAGTGGAAAATATATTTTATGGAGTTTCTCAAGGTCAATCCAACTTGCAATCCTTGCCAATTATCTTTATCCTACATTGTCAAATCAGTGTTGCAACTGCTTAAATATTTTCCCGATATAATTTCATTTATTTATTTTAGAGAACTTTACTCCTAAAATATAAAGTAAAACTCTACCAGCAATTAGTTTTTAATGAATATATATATATATATATATATATATATATATAAATAACTAAATAAAATAGAGTTTCTCAGGGTTAATTCCTTGCTAATGCTGTTTATCGGGCATTGTTAATTCAGTGTTGCCAACTACATAAGTCTTTCCCCGTTATTCTTTCTTATTTATTTTTGAGAAATTCACGCTTAAAATATAAAATCACAGAACAAAACGCTAGCTACAATTAGTTTTTGAGGAATATGGACATGTATATGTATATGTATATATAAATCTTATGGAGTCTCTCAAGGTTGTTCAATCCAACTTGTTAACCTGGCCAGTATAATTTTCAGATGCAAATTAGAAATTTACTTTTGTTCCCTCAATTTTTTTTTTTTTTGTGTGTTTGAATTGAATGAATGTTTTCAACTTGTTAACTTTTATTCTTTACTGCTTTTGACGTTTGGGAGGGGGATTTAATTGAATCGCAATACATATGCACGTCAATATCATCATTAATATTCTTTTCTGGGGGAAAAGTGCAAATAATTAATTGCGTTTAGAATATATTTTTCAGTATTCAAAGTTACTTTGACGTCTGAAATTCTAATTATTAATTATAACTTCTAGCAACCGCCTATGATTCTTTGATATTGCACGAAATTAACAGAACGAATTGTGAACATCTATATCGTATTTATTCTAAGAAACCAGAAGCGTACGTTATATAGTTAATACGAATATTTATTTAACAGCTGTTTTAAATATATGTTCGTCGATATTTGTTCATGCATCATTATATACATGCGGTGTATAGCAAGATAATCTGTATAGGAAGGGCATTATCGTTATATGATGGAAATGAAGGGATTAGGCAGCGTATTACGTTAATCCAATAATTATACTCGACAGGAAACCATGTTTATTTCAACGATCTCTAACACAGTATGATTACTTCCGGCTTCCTGTCACCAATTATTGTACAACTAATCTGGAATTACAACAGAGACTCTCTAATTGACTTTTATCTCATTTCAGCAGATATTCCTTAAGGGAAACCAGCTATTGAGGTTGAACATGATGCAATTTACGAAAAATGTCCCCAAATGTCCATCGAACCTACATAGGAGATGACGAAAAAAAAGTCCGTCTCGCAGCGGTACTTAAACTAAGAAGTTTTCCTACGTGCGTTACCTATTTGCACTTATCTCAAAACGTAAAAGTTCAATGAGAACAAGATTTGTAATCTAGACTTCAAATAAAATGTTTCATAATATAACAGCTTATTGTTAATATGACATGAGTTTTACATAGCACATTTAAATATCAAGTTTGGTAACGATCAAACAAAACTAACGACCGCAGAAGATGTTTATACATTACTCCTTGGTAGGATTGATGGACATTTGAGGAATTTTTCGAAAATCACGTCATGAGTGCTACCACAGAAGCTGATTTTCCTTTATGTAAATCTGCTAAATGAGGTCTGTTTTAAATTGTATATATGTCTGTTACTGCTCTAGCGGTCGTAATTATTGTTTAATCGACATTTAGTCGTTTTACGTAAGAAGAAAAATCAAGTTAGTTAATGGCAGAAATCATTACCAGATGGAGGGAGGGGGATATAGAGGAGATGAATTTCGAAAGTTATAATGTCTCCATTATTATATGTTGGACCGAAAAAGTTTACATAACCAATCTTATTACACACTAGCTGTACCCTGCGCATGTTGCTACGCCACCAACTAAAGTATTAAATTACGATAAAGATGTATATTATAAAAGTTAATCTAAATATCAAATTAAACATATTTCATCATGCAGCACATTTGCCAAAAAAACAATAGGAAACGAAATATGACGATTTTTCATTTTATGCCTCCATACGGAGTTTCGTTGATTTCGATATAGTCTTTTGCGTCCTATAACATTGTTGACCCCTTCCATAGTTTCTCATAGAAACGAAATATCGCTATTTTTAATTTCAGGCCTCCCTGATAACCCCCACTCCTGTACGCCTCAGAGAATATTAAAATAACCAGAAACCTAACCTGTTTTAGTAGTAATATACATACCAAGTTTCATAAAATTCAGTTCAGCCGTTTAGAATTCTATAAAGGACAAACAAACAAACATTAATTTTTATACATATAGATAAGTAAAACACATGATTGTGTGAAGGGGCGATGCGAGAAGTAAAGAAGTCAAGGCCAGATTAACTAAATCAAATATATTAACAACTATAATAAATAATGATAAAGTTATTAACAAAAAAGGTCCATCCACGGCCAGACTTCAGACTCCCGTTATCACAGACAATAATTACGCACTGTAACCTAAAACGTGGTTCACTATTCGAATGCCGATAGAAGACTCACTAAGCCTAACCTCACTAAGTTATAGGGACTTCTCTATAGCAACGTATAGCAGCGAGATACTCGCGAACATATGGAAATTATGACTATAGCTGTCAAGGTTATTCATTCGCGAGTACCTCGCCGCTACAACTGTTTTCAAGACGCATTTATTATGCGAAGTACATGCAAATTCATTTTGTAATGACATTGACAATTAAGATTGGTACTTGTGTATTATATCCACCACATTTTAGTTCCACTAGTTCCACGCTAGAGTGCGCTACTGAAGTGCGACTCTCTCAGGTTAATGAGGTTATCTTTTGTCATAGTTGCAATTTGCTAGAAGAAAAAACAATTGTGGATGGATTTTACCCCAACAGTGGGTGTTTGGAGGAATTTGTCGAGAGACAAAAGATTCGTTTCTCGTGGCTGTTCCTGACAGAAATGCCTCTACTCTTCTAGAGAAAATAATTCAGAATATAGCAGATGGTAGCACAATATATTCTGATTGCTGAAAAGGCTACCAAACGAATATATTAGAAAGCCAAGGATTCAAACATGCGAAAGTTAATCATAAATATAATTTTATTGACCCCAACACTGGAGCACATACTCAGACAGTGGAGAGAATGTGGGGAAGTGCAAAGTGGCGAAATAAAAATCGTGATGACAGCTAGGCATCACCTTGAATCATATGGTAGAATTCATATGGCGACAGCATCATGGGAAAGGAAATGGAGACACATTTCAGTGCATTTTAAATTGTATTTCCACACATTTCCCGCCTAAATGTGAATAAAATGTTTTATTTTTAAAAATTGTGTTTTATTTTATTTATCATTATAATTCCGTAGAAGGTTATAAGGTAAGTATAACCTCCCTTGCGGGCAATGAATCGTACTACTTAAAACAGTACCGCACTCTAGCGTGGAACTAATGGAACTAAAATGTGGTGGATATAATACACAAGTACCTTAAGATTTTACGTTCTAACCATTTTTTGCAACACTAAAGATCATATTTGTTATAGGCTGGAATCGTACCTGGAATAGTGGGGGTTTAGAGGGGGGACTCGACAAATCAAAATATATCCGTTCTTATGAGTCGGAGCGTATAATGTTATACAACCAATCTTGTTAAACTATTGTTCTTGAATCTACAATTGTTGGTGTAAGCATTTTTTTCTTAAATCAAATAGAATCCATGTTGTTCGTACTTCTTCTTTTCAGCCCTCAGCAATCCAACCCCCGCTGAGCCACTTCTACTCGTAGGTTTTTCACATAGAGATAGGTAATATGTTGTGAGATGAGCTCGCAAGTATGTTATACCAGCACTTGGGAAATTTACTTAGTCAGGAATAATTAATTACGTTCATAATATATTTTCCAGTATTAAAAGCTAATTTGCAGTCCGAAATTCAAATTGTTACTTCCTGCTTCCAGCAGCCATCTCATGACATTCTCTGATGATAGAAGACAATACCAGAACGAAATGAGAACAGATATTTTATTTCAATACTCAACAAATGGCGTCGTTCCTTGTATGGCTAATATGGATATTTATTTCGCAGGTAATTTAGAGGATTTTACTTATGAACGAGGTAAATCTGCTTAGTTTACGCATCCCCTACGTGGCCGACTTTTTTTTGGGTCCCAAAAATCAGCTTACTTCTGGAGAAGGACATTACTCGATTCACTGACTTTTATACCCCTGACACCATATTTTTTTTTTTTTTTTAAATTCTCTGAGGATTTAGACAAGAAGGGGACTTAAATACTACTTTAACACGTTGAGTGCTCATGTCTCTCTAGGCTCGTCATCTCCTTTCTCAACTTCTACCAGCTCTCCTCGCCCTTAGACCCTTCCTATTGTCCTCAAATTTTCCACCAGCCCTCAACTTCCTTACAGTGCAGTTCCTTAGTAATGTTTCTGGTTTTCTTGAGCCCAAGCTTTTTGCTGGCGGTTGCTTTGGGTTGTATCAACTCTTCAACCATGTTTTAGGTTAACACATAGATATTAAAAATTGTAAATATGGTATTTTATTTTAGTTTACTGTTGGTAATGACTTAAGTTTTAGCAATTATTATAATATTTTTGTAAATATACTTACAATAATTTAAGGTATAATAAAGGTATTAGATTTAAACTTAGGCATTATTTAAAACTATTATATATATAATTAATAATTAGGCCTTTTTTAAAAATAAATTAGTATAATTTGTAAAATTAAAGATACAATAAATAAAATGATAAAGAAACCTCATGAGACGTATAATAAAAAGTATTATTATTATTTATAATCCACTTGTTGCAACTCAGGCTAATTGGGACGGATTATCTACAGGTTACCACCCTTATAATAAAAAGTATTATACTAAAATAAAAAAAGGTTTTAAATCAAGTGCAATTTAAGTACTATCATGTGGCCAATATACGAAACCGACATCTTCGAAATGTACCCAACCTTACACATATTTAAAAAAAAAAGAAAAAAAAAAACGAAAAACGTTTTATGTTTCTAGATCATCTATGTCAACAAATATCTAGGCAGAAATAGAAAGAGAGCTATGAAGTAATACATTTTTAAGTTATTTTCCGAAAAGAAAACAATTAATTGTTTTGCGTGATTGCCTATACTGTTTTTCTCGCGTATCGATCCGAAGTAAACTTAAATCCCCTTTTCTTTCAAACAGGTTAAAACTTTAATAATATGAAACCTATTTAGTATTCAATGAACCATAAAAACAATTTAGTCCACGATAAGACTAAACATTTTCAGTCACTAACGTAAGTCTTAACTAATGCAACCAAAGCTTGCAGTGATAAACTTACAGCTTTGCCTATGTACTATATAATAAATAAATAAATAAATAAATAAACTTACAGCTTTCATGTAATAGATAGATAGGAATAATAATAAGAACTTATATGCCAGACATAATTTATATATACTTCTTATTGGAATGAAAAAGTACACGTCGTCGATATTGGAAGGGAAAGGGGTTTTCATTTGAGGGAATCTTGGAAGGGAAGGAAAAGTGCAGGATAAAATGGAAATTGTTTGCCCCCTCCCCACCTCACATTGCAAGGGCCTCGTGACGTCACTCCGAGAAATCGTTCTTTGTCGGAAAGATATTTTTATCGTTGGCTCCGGGAAGAAGAGTCCACGCGTCCACATTCTGCTATTTCTTTACTTCTCTCTCTTTTTTACTTCTTTTACAGTCCCGTTCGACTCACGTTAGGGTAAAAAGAGACATTCCTGGACATGAAACACATATTCTTTTTCGGGGGACGTAATAAAATAATTCGACGCCTGCCTGAAAAAGTCTGTCACAGCAACAGATTTCCCTCGTGAAGTCTACAATAGAAAAATATACATTCTGGCAACACCACTGAGAATAAAAAGTGAATAAATACAAACGGTATTTAGAAATCTTTCAGTCAATTTAATAATCTCTACAACGGAAACCATATGAATTGTAAACAAACAGGCCTCGCAGAGCTGAATAGATAGATAGAAATAGACTAGACAAGAAAGAAAAAACAATTAATGAAATATATCTGAATATAACATTTAATTTTAATGAAATCTATTTACTATAGCTTGTAATTTATAATGAATTCTACTTATTTTATTGTAATATGTAATGAATCATAATAATTCATATCTAAATCACTTAAATTTTAGTAATCCAAGGGAGTAGTAGTAAAAGAAGGGAGAGGGGGGGGGATCAATAGAACGTATTTGCATATATCACACAAAGTAAGAGCTCAATGAAAACAATATTTTGTATTTAACCTTGGAATGAAGTGGTGTATGTATGGTATTATTAATATGTATGTAGGATGAAAAAATTGTTGGCTACGCTTCCACTGTAATAATTTATTGAAACGGCAGAGCGCTTTCGATGCTGTGCATCATCGTCATAGCCCCAAGGTTTTCGATGTTGACCTGACGGCTCTTGGAGCTAGACTGAGTCTAGTTCCACCTGCCAGAATACCAACTCAAAATTATTAATATGGTTTACTCAAAGCGGAAATCTATAAAATTCAAATATCTCGGTTAATATTCATGATACAGAATATATATATATATATATATATATATATATATATATATATATATATATGTATGTATATATAACAACGTACGAGTAGATCTTTTGATTGTCAATAAGATTGGTTTTATACAATTTTCGATCAGACCTATAGTATCGGAGATGTTCTGAAATCCCCGCTCTCTAAACCCCCATTTTTCGATTTCGGACTTCAGTAAACCACCATATTACAAATAAGTGAACATATTAACAATAAGTGAACCGTAGTATTCAAAGATTAAATACGAAATAGTATCTTCGTTGAACTTTTACTGTGGAAGATACAAGCATCATATGTGCATCGATTAACTCGATATATAAGTGTATCCTTCAAAACTAAAATGCACTTTCGTTAATGTCTGAAATACAACCAGTGAGAGGGAGCATAGAAGGGGAATTTTGAAAATTCCAAAATCTCCGTTATTATGACTAATATTATAGTAGTATTAATGTTGTTAATTGCTGACAAATTTAATTGCCAGCATATCTGTACTCTGTTATATGTTGTGGGCCATTTTATTCTAAGATTAAATATCAAATGGGGCTCAGGTTAGCCATGCGAGTTAATGCGTTGACCTTTATCTCACATGGTAAACCTAGAGTGGCGAGTTCGATTCTTGCCTGGGCAAAGGAAATTATTTAGTGACGAAATTCATTAAATAACATCCTAAATCCCACCCTGGCTAGAAAAGGGTGGTAACCTGTAGATAACCCGTCCCGATTAGCCTGAGTTGCAAAAAGTGGACGTTAATAAATAATAATAATAATAAAAAAAATACCAAATGTCGTTTGCAAAAGAGCTTTATTAGTTGAGATACATGCAAATTCATTTTATTTAATTATTTACGTCCACTTTAAGCTGCTACGGCTAATTGGGACGGGTTATCTACAGATTACCATTCTTTTCTAGCTTGGGTGGGACTAAGGAACTCATTTAATGAGTCCGTCACTATATAAATTTCTGTTGCCCAGGGCGGGAATCGCCACTCAAGGTTTACCGTATGAGATTAAGACCAACGCCCTAACCCACACGGCCAACCTGAGCCCCAAATTCATTTTGTGATGAGGTCATCGATTGAAATTTTACATTCTTTACACGAAAATGTTTATTCGTTCCAAACAAATTCGACATTTGACTTTTTAATTTGGCTGTAAAGTTAAAATTCGGGAGGAATTTCGAAATATATCCATTATTATTGCTTGCATTAAAAAATGTTACAGGACCAATCTTGTTAAACTATTAATACTCTACAATTGTTGTTTGAAACATTTTTTCGTAGTACCAATATTAACCGAGTTATTCTTAGTTTCTTTTTATAAGCCTTCAGGAAATACCCACTTCTACTTACCCGTTTCTAATTTAGAAAAAGTCCTTCACGCAGGGGCTGCATAAGCTAAGCAGATTTCCCATGTGAAGTTATACAATAGAGAAATCTCCATACGAGAGCCGAACTGTTACGGCAAAGGGCCGAACTAGCTTTCTAAGGGAACCTGTCATTCGTTATCGGCCCAAATTTAATAAAAATGCAAATATCTCGGTTAATATTCAAGATAGATAAATGTAAAGAACAATATTTATAGTAAATTTAATTTAAAATAAGATTGGTTCTATACAATGTTTTGATCCGACGTATGGTAACGGAGATATTTCGAATTTTCGAAAATCCCCCTCTAAACCCCCCCCCCCTCCACTGGTCCGATTTCAGCCATTAACGAACTTGATCTGTCTTTTTGCATAAAACGTTTAAATCTCGAGTTTGGTAACGATCAAACAAAAATTGCGGCCGCTAGAGCGTTAACAGACAAATATATATATATATATATATATATATATATATATATATATATATATATATATATATACATATATATATTATTTTGAACGGACCTCATTTTCGTCATCTCCTGGGTAGGATCGATGGACATTTGAAGAAAATCGACCTCAATAGCTGATTTCCCTTAATCCCCCCGAGTGAAACGTTTACCCACACGAGCGAAGCGAGTGTGGTAATTTCACGAGAGTTGTAAATTCTACTTTCGTCACGAGTGTAATATTAAATTTTTTCTGTAATCGTGTAATATATTATCAGATCTAACCAGAATATGAACAAAATTAGGATGTTGTGAAGATTATGGTATGTTGTTGGTAGGTTATAAGCATGGTTGTGAAAGGTTATAAGCATAGTTATAAAACAACTAGTGATGATTGTGAAGTAGTCCAGTTATAAACAAGTGCAGGTTATAAACAAGGAAGGTAATTATTATTATATTTCAATTTTAAAATATATTGATTATTTCCACCAATAATTCATTCACATTTCAATTTATTTTGTTAAAATAAATTCTTACAATGTTAAGAAACATTTAAAAGCATTTAATTTCCAACTTCAAATTATTTTTTAATTTATACTTATTACTAATTAAGAAGGCAATTTACTTTCTTCACTTGTGAAGAAAGTGATTACTATTGCAAAATGTTTCACTTTCTTCACTCATTTCAGTTTAGTAAAGTTACCATTATTCAACTATTACAGAAATGTCATAAATCATATTAAACTTTATAACCCATCCCATATACATGTTTATTAAAAAATTATGCTAAACACGAATTAAAATTCTCTTAGCTTAATAGATTGGGATCACTTTTTAATATATTTAATCCGTTTTTTATGGATCATTTGGGAATTGTGTTCTATGGTGGAATATAATAGAGGCGGAGAAGCAATTTCCATCAAGGAACCAGCAATAAACGTGAAATATGACCCTCGGAGGAATCAGTTCAAATGGCTTTGAAATTTATTGCTCTGTAAAGGGGGAATTCCTCCGACTTTTTGTTATGGTGGGGGAAATAGGGGAGGGAGAGAGTGGGAGAGGCTTGGAAGCGGGAGGGGGGAGTCTTGGAGCCGGAGTTTTGTGCGTGTGTGTGTGTGTGTGTGTGAGAGAGAGAGAGAGAGAGAGAGAGAGAGAGAGAGAGAGAGAGAGAGAGAGGAAGAGAGAGAGAGAGAGAGAGAGAGAGAGAGAGAGAGAGAGAGAGAGAGAGAGAGAGAGAGAGAGAGAGAGAGAGAGAGAGAGAGAGAGAGAGATAGAGAGAGAGAGAGAGAGAGAGAGAGAGAGAGAGAGAGAGAGAGAGAGAGAGAGAGAGAGAAGAGAGAGAGAGAGAGAGAGAGAGAGAGAGAGAGAGAGAGAGAGAGAGAGAGAGAGAGAGAGAGAGAGAGAGAGAGAGAGAGAGAGAGAGAGAGAGAGAGAGAGATTATTGTATTGTTAAACACATGTTTCCTGTATCTTCAATATTAACCCCACTCCTTTTCGTGTAATAATAAGAAGAAGGTGTTATATCACGAAGCCCTTTACCTGAAGCTTATATTCGAAATATTGGTCTCATTGAACATTTCATTTTTGAGATAAATGCGTGCCGCACGTGAGAAATCTGCTTAATCAACGCAGCCCTTGCGTGACGGACTTTTCGAGTTATGTGAAAACAGGCGTCAATCCAACACTAATCATGATAAGGTCCAGGGAGGGTCAAAACGAATAATACTGTTGAAATCTGAAAATAGAAAATGTTTCCATCCGTTGGTTCGGGATTACAATTTTTCCTGTACTTCGCAGAAGTTAGCAATAAAAGACTTTTTTTTCTAAAAATATTTTGTAGAGTTGAGTATATATATCATTTTGAACAGATCTTATTTTAGTCATCTCCTAGGTAGGATCGATCGACATTTGAGTAAATGTTTCGAAAATCGCGTCATGAGACCGAACTCAATGGCTGATTACCCATTCACTCTATTTATTTTATACATTTGTAAATGTTAGCTATGTAAAAATTTTAATATTTATTTAATTTTGTGAAATTATATTCTAGCATGTTAAGAATCGCCATTGTAGCGGCATGGTTCTATTTATTTTGTACATTTGTAACATTTAGCATTGTAAAATTTTTAACATTTATCTAATTTTGTAAAATTATAGTCAAATATGTCAAAAGATGAATTCCCATTGTAGCGGCATCTCAAATAAATAATATGAAATATGATTACCCTTTAGCGAAGTGCGCTAATATAAGAAAAATATTTGTCACAAAGAGAGAAAAAAAAAATTAAAGAAAAAAATATACGTTGTTTTGAACTTTGTTGCTGGAAACTTACAGTTGTTGGGCTCGGAGAATATCCAGTAGTGTCATTCTGTGGTATTCCATGATATTTCTCCAATTTTCCAATCGGCTTCTTCCGGTGGTCATGTTATGTGTTGGCTGGTGGCTGCTCCCAATGCTGGGCCTGCCGAGTCGTGGTCCTTATATAGTGTTGCGAAAATTAAATACATGAATAATCCTTCAGAGAGAGAGAGTCGCGTATTTGGAAAGTGTGACGTAGATCAAAGAAGCCGACAGAATGTCCTAGGTCCTACCAGTACCTTCCAGCCAGACGTCGAGGGGTCCAGACAATTCCCCTTTGATGTATGCCGACAAGCTATATAAAGAAGGGCCTGCCGCGAGCGAGTCAGTTTTACGCTCAGCGACCTTGATGTTCACATCAGTGCTACAGTGCGACTTAGTGCAGTGCCGTGACTGTAAGTAACAGTTTAGTGTCGTGTTTAAGACAGTGCAGTGCCGCGAAGTAAAGGACAGTGCAGTGCCGCGAAGTAATGG
>CM032232.1:144070000-144072500 GCA_019009955.1 Riptortus pedestris
CTAGGTGCTAAAGTGTACATGCCTACAAAAAGACTTCCACGGATGATCATTTACGACGTACCTGATGTATATAATGCTGACGAACTAGCAGAATGTTTTTGGAAGCAGAACGCAAGGCCGGCAAATAAGGACAACAACATTTTTAAGCCAATTTTTAAAACAGGCCCTAAACAAAGATCCGTCGTGCATTGGGTAGTAGAAGTTTCACCACAAGTCCGTAACGAACTCAAAAAAGAAGGCTTCGTTTTCTTGGATTGGGATGCAATGAAAGTGAGAGACTGGGTGCACATTACAAGGTGCAATAAATGTCAGGGATTCGGGCATGCTAAAAACTTCTGCTCAGCTAAAACCAGCTACTGCTCATTTTGTGCTAAAGAAGGGCACGAAGAACAGTCTTGCCCTAACAAAACAGATAAGCCAGTTTGCATAAATTGCACTCGGGCTAACAAGACAGAGGCTGTGAATCACCCTGCAACAGCCAAAGATTGCCCAGCTCACAAAAATGCTCTAAACAGGCTTGTACAAAGGACAGATTATGGCGAATAAGAGTCCAAAGATTAAAATAGCCCAACAAAATGCCCGGAAAAGGACTTTAGTAATGCACGAATTCTTCGAAATGGCCATCAAGAATGGCATAGACATAGCCTTAATACAAGAACCACCAACAAAAAGAGGAATCGTTCAAGGTATTATTAATGGCCACAGGACTATAGGAGTTAAAGGTCATTGCCTTGAAGATGCCCCCGAAAGTGCAATAATTATTCTTAATCCTGATTATATCATTACATTTAGGCAAGACTTATCTA
This sequence comes from Riptortus pedestris, assembly GCA_019009955.1. Lineage (NCBI taxonomy): Eukaryota > Metazoa > Arthropoda > Insecta > Hemiptera > Alydidae > Riptortus > Riptortus pedestris. The sequence goes on from CM032232.1 coordinate 144,070,807, forward strand.
CCCGACACATCTCAGTTGCTAATGTACTGACTAATGAAATAAATTTTAATATAATAGGAGTATATGCACAATTCTCCCTCTCAACCGAATTAATACTTGCTCAGATAGAGCGGGCTTTGTCTTCCTTAAAGGGGAGTGTCGTGATCGGTGGGGATTTCAACGCCCACTCCATCCTATGGGGATCGAAAATAACGGATAAGAAGGGTGAGCTTGTGGAAGAGTTTATAAACAGAAGCGGACTGTGTTTGCTGAATGATCCGACATCTCCCCCAACCTTCATTTCAACGACAGGAGAATCTCACATTGACCTCACTCTATCAACGTTGTCCATCAACACGCAAATAGAAAATTGGAGTACCAACCAATGGACATCCAGCGATCATATGACATTAACCTTTGATATAATCCTTCATAAACACTTCTCTACTGACAAACGCCTGAGATTCTCCACAAAGAATGTGAACTGGAGAGAACTTGAGAATAATATGGGATGGCATGTCGGGAATTACGAGCAACTTCAACTCGAGGAAACTGTTACAGAGCTAACATCTGACATCTACTCTGCATGCCGAGAACAACTTCCTTTATCTGGAGCATGCAAGAAAAAGGGGATACCATGGTGGAGTAAACATCTCACACAGCTGAAAACCCTCTCTTACCGCGCCCGAAGGAAGTTTCAAAAAGAGCAACATTCTGAAAGACGAGAAACTCTTAAGAAATCCTATTATGAGGCTCTCCGAAACTTCAAAAGTGAAATAAATAAAGCAAAAATTAAATCATGGCAAACATTTATTGCAGAACAATGCAAAACTAACCCCTGGGGAAACCCATACCGAAATGCCTTGTCAAAAAATTGCCTAAGTAAAATTTATCACTCAGTTAAATGTGATGCAGGTTACACTAGAAACGCTGCCGAAACTGTTCAGGAAATTCTAGAACATTGCTTTCCTCATGATGACCCCTCTCAAGATAGTCAGGCCCAAACTCTCTTACGTGCCAGTGCAAATAATTTGCCTAATACTAGTGATATAGGGGCATGGGATATTCTGGACATAGAAATGGCAATAGATAAGGTCAAACCATCAAAATCACCTGGTCCGGATATGATAGAAGGCGCCGTTATTAAAAAATGCAAAAGTACTCTTTTGAATACTCTGCATGATTTATATAATAGATGTCTAGAAGAAGGCGTATTTCCTGCTGCATGGAAAACAGCTGAAATAGTAGCAGTCTTAAAACCAGGAAACAATGATATTTCTGCCAGTTCTTACAGACCAATTAGCCTCCTCCCAATTCTTGGAAAAATTCTAGAGCGTCTGATACACAAGTCACTGGAACCATTAGTGATACGAGCACAGTCCCCCCATCAATTTGGATCGACTAGATATAGATCGTCGACTGACGCTATTCGTGCTATGTACAATTTGGCCAGTTGCTCTACTCAGAAATACGTGTTTTGCGTTTTCTTCGATGTCGCAGCAGCTTTTGATAGTTTATGGTGGCCTTCAATTCTACACGAGCTAAAGAATATAGACTGTCCCAAAAATATTTATAAACTATTACTGAACTACCTCTCGGATAGGATTTCTTTCATAAGACTGTGTAACCAAAAGATTACTAAACGGGCCCAACGAGGATGCCCTCAAGGCTCAGTACTTGGACCAATGCTTTGGAATCTGGTCATCAACCCATTG
>CM032232.1:144077500-144250000 GCA_019009955.1 Riptortus pedestris
CCCTGATTATAAGCTATATTATAATTTCGAGGTACGAACAAGAATGGGGGTTTTAAGTTAGGTCTGAAATATAAAGTCACGATATTTCGTAATGTATTCATTTTTAGGCAGACGTCCATATAACAAATGTTGTTCGTTTTGTTATTTAAAGTGACGTTTGTTATATGAAGTTTTGCCGTATAACAAAGTTTGAATGAGGTATACACGAAAAACTACAGAAGGGGTCAACAATGTTATAGGACTTGAAAGACTAAATAGAAATCAACGAAACTCCGTATTTTTTACTATAATAATATGATAATCTATGATTATGTTATATATAAAAAAGGATACATGCACAGAAAATATTGTACAAAGTAAAGCCCCCCTCCCCCCCGCCCCCCCCCAAAAAAAAATAACATCATTATTTAGCATCAAATAATTTCTCGAGCGAAGCCGGGTACCTTAGCTAGAATATATATATATATACATATATATATATATATATATATATATATATATATATATATATATATATATATCTTAATATATATAAATCTCCTGTCACGATGTTTGTCCGCGATGGACTTCTAAACTACTTAACCGATTTTAAATTAAATTGGCACACCGTGAGCAGTCTGGTCCAACTTGAGAGATAGGATAGCTTAGATCTTTAATTATAGTCGCAATTTTATTTTATTGCAAATTATTTGTCTATAATTAATTGACAGTCACAATTATCTGTTAACTCCAAAAGATTCTAACAGATGTCGATACTTTTCGACTGGATTGAGTAAGTAACAATAGAGTAGGTAAACCGACAAACGTGTCATATAAGCTACAATTCAATAGCATGATTACCATGTGTTATTGAGGCTAAAGTATAAATTCAATTTATTTTGTAGTAAACGAAATACCGTGAAATTCAATTACTTCTACTTTTTTAATTTTTAGTGTTAGCATAGCCAACCACGTGTTACTTAGACCGAAGTGTAAATCAAATTCAAATTATAGTGACGATAATACAGTGAAATTATTCCTGCTTTTTACTTATTTGTGCTTCATTATTCAAAATTCTATAGTTATAAAATATATACATGTAAGTATTACCACATAATTATAATAATTAATTAATATATTTTTAAACGATTAAATTAATATTTTCAGTCAAATGCCACCAAAAAAATCTAACCTCAACAACGCAAACAACAGAGAGGCACGATGCAAACGTGTTGAAAGAGCTCATCAGTTGCCAGAACAAATTTAAATAATAAATTTAAAAATTAATTCTTTTGTATTAATTTCTGCTTAATATAAACTGTAAGAAAATTTTAATCAATCGTGTTCCACGTCCTTCCCCTTCAAATCCTAATCCCTTGAATTAGTGTACCAACTTCAGCATTTCCGTCTTGGTTCGTAAATAATTTCATTGTACTAAAGGGTTGTAGTCGTAGAAAATCTGTCATGGAGGTCCCCATATTTTTTTTACAAATACCATCTATGTAAAAAGCATGGTGGACCCCGTGACTGATGTTCTCCTACCGTTCCTCTTAAATTGTATACTACAATGTAATAACACAATAAATTTAGCCACAGCAACGCGTGGCCGGGTCTGCTAGTATATATATATATATATATATATATATATATATATATATATATAGTTTTGAACAGACCACATTTTCATCATCTCCAATGAAGTATCGATGGACACTTGAAGATGACGTATGAACGTTGATGAAGATGAGTATAACCACAATAACTGATTTACCTTCAGGGAAATCGCCTAAAATTCAAATTTTGAAATAATTGTACTATTACCAATGAAGAATACATATATAGATCCACCTGCGGGTAGTAACTATCACACGAAAATATTACATCAATTCTTTCGTTGTGGCTATATAAGACTGATGGATAATAATAAATTCAGAATAAAGGAATATAATAAGTTATGAAGTAATGGATTGTTTTAAAATTAAATATCCTTATTTTATTGATGAGCAGGAGTTGCGCTGTACAGGAAAATAAAATGGCATTATTTTCCGGGTGGAAATTCTTTATTAAACACATTGGTTAAACGACAGCTGTTATACGATGTTTTTGACTTTTGTCTATTTATCGAACGAAAATGAGATCAAAATTATATATATATATATATATATATATATATATATATATATATATATATATATATATATATATCTATACTAGCTCAGATACCCGGCGATGCCCGGGTAATCATTCTTGACTGACTAATGATGGTATTTTGATAGTAAGACTTCAATGTGTACAATTACACTTCCCTCCACGACGTAATGATTTTCCGAAATAGCCAACCCTGAAGGGTAACTTTTGGGGATTAATAGAATAGAAATTTTAGTTTTAAAGAATAAATGAAAATGTGTTCCTAATCTATCCCTCTGCACTTTTTGACTCACCGTTTTTCAATAATTCAAACCATAATCATGGGTAGCATTTATTACAATTAAACATCGTCTATAATGAACATATTTCCTTTCTAAGGCAATCCGAGCTCATATAGTTAATGCAAAGTTTTGCATGTAAGATTATATTAGTAATAGTGAATCACACTGGAAATCACTTCCAGTAATGCCAGACGGGATATAAGTAAGCTCAATTAACTGGTAAGGCTCCCGCCATCTTCCGCTCCCGCATGAGAGATCTTAACATTCTTCTACTTAAATTATTGATTCAAAACATTATTTTAATAATTTATGTACAGGATGGAAAAACCGAATTTTTCATTTCAGCCTCTCTTATAATCCCCACTCCCTTTTGAACCAAAAATGTTTAATATAGCTTATAATCATGGAATTAATGCTAATTCACACACCTGCTTAATGCTAAGTTCGGTTCAATCATTAGTGCCCAACAAAATTGTTGGCCCCGCTTTAGATTTTAGTGTATGTCTCGTTTATACTTTTCAATACGACAAGAGTGAATATAACAAAAGTTACTTTAAATAAAAAAAAAAACTATTTTTGTCATGTGTATATTTGAAGAAAAACAATTGAAAACGAAATACGGCTATTTTTAAATTCAGGCCTCTCTTACAACCCCCACTCCTGCCCGTCCCTAGAAATGTTGGTATGGCTTATTATAATGAAGGTGTTAGTGCTAATACACATACAGAGTTTTATTTAGTTCGGTTGAGTCTTTCGAGCCAAATAAAATTGTTGTCTCCCACTATATGTTTGGCGTATAACGCATTTATACTTCGGGATACGACGATATTATATGACAAAAGTTACTCTAAATAACAAAATAAACAACTTTTTGTATGTTCATATTTGCTGAAAAACCTATAGGAAAAAAAATATCGCTATTTTTAATTTCAGACTCCCTTATAACCCCCACTCCTGATCGTCTCTGAGAATATTGATATATCCTAAAGTCAAAGTTAGGCTAGTAGTAATATACATACTAAGTTTCATAAAATTCGGTTCAGCCGTTTATGCGTGAAAAGGTAACAAACAAACAAACAGACACCAAAGAAACAAAATGCAGTTATGGTGTCTATGACATGTTAAACGAAAAGTTATATGTGAAATGTTGAGAAAAAAATCAATGTTCAGAAAATTTATATATATATATATATATATATATATATATATATATATATATATATATATATATTACCCCTCTAGCCGTCGCAATTCTGGTTAAATCGTAACCAAACTTTATATATACGCGTTTTAAGCAAAACTAGAGGTTAAGTTTTTTAATGGCTGCAATGGGTGGATGGGTTAGAAGGGGGATTTCGCAAATTCGAAATATATCTGTTATTATACGTCGGGTCGAAAAATCGGATAGAAACAATCTTATTGCAAATAAAAGGTACTATAAAAATTGTTATATACCTGCAGTGTTTATCTTTAATATTAACGGAGATATTTCTTGTTTCCAGCCTTCAGTAAACCCCCACTCCTACTCGTGTCATATTGTCAGTAAGCTGTTATATCGTGAAACACATTATTACAAGCTTAAATACCAAATATTGTTTTCATTGAACGTTTACTGTGTGAGGTACATGAAAATGAGTATTGTAATGTCAATTAAGATTTTGGAGTCGTGGATCGAAAATATTTATTTCTTTTAAACCATACTCGATATTTATATTCATGTCACACAAAATATCGTACTAGCTAATGGCTGAAATCGTGGGGGGGGGGGTTGGGGGTGGTTATTACCGTTATTATGAGTCGAATTGCAAAATGTTATAGAACCAATCTTGTTAAGCCATTGGTGGTATACGAGTACAATTGCTGTTTTATACATTTTTTCGTAACTCTAGCAATAAGTTTCATGAAATGTTACTTCCAAGTAATTCTCAAGTTTATCCATGAAATAGTCAACAATAGAAAAATACATTAAATAACAAAAGTCCGACACGCAGGGGCTGCGTAAACTAAGCAGATTCCCTATGTGAAGTTTTACAATAGAGAAATACGCCTAATAATAACAGTAGTAGGAAGGTATCTATAGACCTATTCACGAGGGACGAATAGTTACCGAAACGGCCGCACTAGCTCTCGGCGGATAGTGCCGAACATAGCCGCCCTGCCGACCACTCACAGACAATGCAAATGCAAATATCTCGGTTAATATTCAAGATACAGAACTGAAGAGAACAATATTTATAGTAACATTAATCCCCCCCTCCCACTGCTCCGATTTCAGCCATTAACGATCTCGATCTTTCTTTTTACATAAAACGCTTAAATATGAAGTTTGGTAACGATCAAACAAAAATTGCGACCGCTAGAGTGTTAACAGACAAATATATATATATATATATATATATATATATATATATAATTTTGAGCGGACCTCATTTTCGTCATCTCCTGGGTAGGATCGATGGACATTTGAGGAGATTTCCCTTAAGGGAAATCTGTTAAAACACTCCCCTTTCCAGCACCTAAAGTGAAATTAGTCACACCTAACTTTGTATGTTTGTTTCGAAAAAGGATGTTTAGTTTGTTGCTATATTCCAGCTGTTAGTAGAGTATTTATGAAACTGCTGCAGGTGAAGAACTTTACTGTAAGTTAAATAGAAGCGTGAGAGAGACAATATGGCAAACGTCTGTTGAGGATCCTAGCCGAAAAGCACGAGTTGGATCGAGGCCAACTGATGCCTACCAGATGCTCCAACCACTTCGACTCTACTTTTTGGCTCATTTCTATCTTTTTCTTTATATATATATATATATATATATATATATATATATATATATATATACATACATATATACATTGTCATATATGGGTTACGGCACGGGGCCGGCCCTTCCCAGTGGCAGCAGTAAGCCCCCGCTGTGTAGCTGCTGGGTAGGGGAACCGTAGGAACAGTAGGTCCTTAGTCGGCTTTGCTGTTCCGGGCAGGGGATCACTCCTGCCTTAATGGGGTAGGGTCTGCCTACTCAATGTGAACTACGGGCTGGGTGGTGTCCGGAGTGGAGGCTTGCCTTCACTGCCGGTCGCAGACGTAGTGGTCGTGTGTTCAAAGCACGAGGACGTACAGGCCAGGAAAACTGGTACATGTACTGGAGTTCTTCTCTCGTGTGGGAGCTGGGTAGTAGGGGACCGTCCCTTCCATAGGGCTCGCTTCTTGACCATCGTAGCGAGTCCTCAGTGACCACGAGGTAGTTGGATTGGTGTGGAAGGATTAAGGCCTCGCGGCTAGGTGCCTTCCACATTGTAGCCACTCCTCGACATGGGTGCACAATGTCATATATGTGTGTGTGTATGTGTGATATGTATTTTTGACTCATTAAAGAATTGCCAAAAGGGGACTCTCGACTTTTAATTAAATATAAACCTCATTGCTTTTTTCTGCAATTTAATTATTATAAGACGATTTTAGGAAATTTCCGTGAAGTGAAATCAGCTATTGAGGTCGTACTCATGACGCGATTTTCGAAAAATGTCTGCACATGTCAAATTATATATATATATTCTCATTTATTTATTTTCCTAGAAAATAACTTTGTCATTTATTTCCAATAGAAATTTAAACTATAAGAGCATATCCATTATTTAATTTGTATAATGTATTATTTAAAATAAAAAAATCGTTGTGACGGCGGGTAGAGGGTCAGAGTGATCCTTTCCTAGCCCAGTCCACCTCACCATAGGCTGGTGTGTAGAAATTAAAAGAAAATATATATACTAAAAAAAAAAAATGCCGGGTTGTTGATAAACATTGAATTATATTGTACTTATTTCGACAAATAAGAGTATTGTTAAATATATGCTTATAAATACATATGCTTATAAATAAATGAAATAAATTAAACTCTACTGAATTATAAAGGTAAATTAAGAATTAACTCCTAATTCCAAATATTAAAAAAAAAAGGATTATTTGAATAATTGAATGAGGTTATTTCATTAAAAGAAGAAAAAAAAAGAAATTAAATAACATTCCTAAACGGTCTTGGACCTTGAATAATTTTCCTTTTTTTGGATTATCTAAAATTACCATATATTATGTACATATATAATCTACAATAGAAAGATGATGATCGCCTTGAGCAAAGTCGATTCAATGAGGAAGAAGAAACTCACAGTCTTGGTGAAGGCGGGGGAGGAATCAGGTACCTGATACTTGAATTAAATGGCATTCCACCATTTTTCTTCCGCGACGGTCGTCCTGGAACTGCTGGGCTCCAAGAAGAATGTTTTGTTCCAAATGTGGAAAAGTCTTGAGCGTGTTGAAGACGTTCTTGGAACGGGAGGACGCTGGAGAGTGCTGGCTGGAGACTGCAGTTGCTTGGCCGGTAGAACAACAGACTCTTGACGCACGTCGCTTGTCATCAGCTGGCTGCCGATACGTGCCGAGCGATCCCGACTACCGCCGATTCCCGCCATTCACTACTTAATAAACTAAATACCTATATTATTTATACTTATAACTTACTATTATTATTTAATTAATAAATATAAATTTTTACATTATGTGTTGGCCACAACATTCCGCCCACCAAAATTTTAGTTTTTAAAATTTTATTGAAATGGCTCATTTACAGGGACTACTGGAGCGATTGGTCGTTTGTAGGTTCAAGTAGAGCTTTTTGTTAGGCCATTGATCCTTAGGAAGTACTAACCTATGTGGTCCCGCCCACCATAGAGAGTGATGTTCCAACTCAGATGGAAGTATGCTCCTGGAGCGACAGTCTGCTGTATTCTCAACGCGTTGTGCAACAAATGTGTTGAGTCGCTGAGATGGAGTGGAAAGGCACCCTAAAACAAGCGCTGAGTCTGTAAAGAACTGTGACTCTGAAATGTTCAGCATGTTCACTAATTTATGATGTGACTTATAGATTCGACTCAAAGGCAATGCACCAGATGACTCCAAACGAGTAATTGTCATTGGTTTAATGGGAGCGAATTTAGTTTTTGTCTTTACTAGATGTATGTATGGGCCATCGGATGTTCGGTTAACTAAATAGATGATTGCGGAATAACCTCTTTGAGAGACATCACAAAAACCTACTATCATTGGAGGCTCTGCATGACAGATCTTTAGTGATATTCTTATGTTTCTCAAATACTGTAACTGGTACAAGAATCGATACCACCTAGAGCAAATATCAGGAGGTCTAGTTTCATCCCAGGCATGTTGAGAGATCCACTTGTCCTGTAGAATTACTTTGGCGTAGAAAACTATAGGCGCCAAAAAACCTAGAGGATCATAAATGTTTAGAAGGCCCTTAAATGCCTGGATTTCCCGGGCATAATATATATATATAATATATATAATATATATATATATATATATATATATATAGATATATGTCTGTTAACGCTCTAGCGTCGTAATTTTTGTTTGTTGTTATGCAAAAAGAAAGATAAAGTTCGTTAATGGACAAGTGGAACTGGAAGTTAAGAGGGGGGATTTTCGATAATTAGAAACGTCGGATCGAAAACTTAGTATAGAAAAATATAGTAGAATAGAAACAGTCGTATTACAAATTGAATGCTCTATAAATATGGTTACAAGCATTTATTCTCCACCTTGAGTATTAACCGAGATATTTGAAATTTTCATTTTCGGCTATTGTCGGTTCTGTTCGTGTGATTTCGTTGAAAGTTAGTTCGGCCGTTTCAGTAACTGTTTGGCTCTCGTGAACTTGGTGTTAAGCTTCTTCTTTGTGATATATATGCGAATACGTTCTGTTGACACCACCCCCTCCCCCCCCCCTTCTTTAGTTCATGGTCTACTAATATTTGAGCGATTGAGGTAAAAATTATTCTGCTTCATTATAAATTACATTACTAGATATAATAAATAGTTTTCCATTAATATGTTATATTTAGATATATTTCAGTAATTGTTTTTCTTTCCTGTGAAAAATATTTCTATCTGTTCAGCTCTGAGTAGTTGGCACACCTGTGAGTTTACAATTCAGAGCTTCCCGTTTAGAGGTTACTAAATTGACGGAAATATTTCTCATTACCGTATTTATTCACTTAATATTCACGTTGGTGCTAAGTGTTACCCGTATGTAGATTTATCTATTGCAAAAGTTCACGAAATCTGCTTAGTTTACGAAGCCCCTAAGTGACGAAATTTTTTGAAATACTATGGGATGTCATGTTAATACACTCTCAATTAAAATGTTACCTATAGGTAGTCGGTACTTAGAGTAACAAAAATATCGAATTTTAATTTGTTATCTCAAACGGTTTCCGAAATAGCCTTCGTAAAGTTTCGAAAAAAAAGTCCAAAAACGCCGACATGGTTTTTTGAAATCCCTATGAAAGCTGTTCCATCTAAGTTAAGAAGGTGATAGTGGTGTCTTTTTACAAAATTTCCTTCTAACCTCCGCCCACTCTCTTGTCCGAATTTACCCGTAAGCGAACGTGATCTTTAGTTTTATATAAAACTCTAATTTCATTGACATCTGGCTTACTCAAGACAAAAACTTAATTACAATTACAGAGGAGCTCAATAGTAGAAGCATACCAAGTAAATTACTTTCTATAGACCTTTGAAACTCCAAAACCATTTCAAAAAACTCCACAACTACTGGTTATAGCAGGAAAGGCAATTCGTCCGTTATGGCCCCCAATTTGTAAAAATACAAATATCTTGGTTAATATTCAAGATTCAGAAAAAATTTGTATAAGAATATTCAAACTAAATTTAATTTGCAATAAAATTAATTCCTATAAAATTTTTCGATCCGACGCATAACTTAAATATGAATGAGAACATTTATCATATAATGCTTCATAGCCCTATTTACTTCCCCTTTCAGAGAACAGTATTTACCATTCATCAAACAGCCAGCAGATAATTCACAACTTCATCATAATTTCTAAATAATGCAACTAGAGAAAATATAATAAACATTTTTAAATATTTAAGAAATAGTTTCAAACTTCCCGAAATCTTGTCTGAGTTAACATTATTGAATTTCTCTTCTTCTCTTAACTGTTTTGTTTTAGTACTGTTAAACCTATCTATTAGTAAATTCTTGTCAGTTATACTCAATTCTAGTTTGTAAAAATATGTTTATATATAAGCTACTAACATAGAAAAACTAACCTCATTTAAGCCAACTCCTTGCTATAAGGAAAATCCATGTAAGCAATTGAAGAAAAATGTAGAAATTATGATAAAACCCTAATATGTGGAGTATGGATAATAGAGAAAAATTACGACCGCTAAACCGGTAATACAGAAGTATATATATATATATATATATATATATATATATATATATATATGTTTTTATATTTGATTGAACATCATTTTCTTCAGCTCCTAGGTCGGAACAATGAATATTTGGGGAAATTGATGAAAAATTGGGTCCTCAGTACAATCTCAATAGCTGATTTCCACTTAGGTGAAAGTAATAAATAGAACACAAACACGAATAAATTTGAACGATCAAAATAAACAAACTTAAAAAATCTTAATAAAAATTTGTTTTAAAATTCCGTTATGAAGACAATTTCAAAAATCGATTCCTAATGAAGGAAATATACTAAAACAAATCTTAAAAAAAACATTGGTGGAATGTTTGGATATAATTGCTTCCTTTATTTATCGGAGTGTTGGCAAAATTATACCCATTATATATATAATAGGTTAAAAAATAGCCCTAATTTCTTGCCAAGTTAATTTATCTCTTCCTCTCACTCTTTTTTATTTTGTTTTACGTCCTAGAAAATTTGGCTTTCAGTCTTAACTAAGATCCACAATTGTTTCTAAACGGAATTTTACCCTAAATGTATGTTGAAAGTTCTTAACTTTTTTGGGACAATTCTGTCCAAATGTGGGCGAAATTAAATTTATTTTACAGTTCAATAACGTTTTAAAATTTGAGCGTGAAATATAATCGTCCAAGATGCGTGCGAGGACTTGGCAGATTTCTCACAAGTAACCCAAAATATTTTGTAATTACTATTTATGATTGTCCACACGTGACTTTTAACTATGGCTAATTAGGACGGGTTATCTACAGGTTACCTACCTTTTCTTGCCAGGGTGGGATTAAGTATTTTACTTAATGAGTTCGTCACTAAATAAATTGCTATTGCCCAGTCAGGAATCGAACTCGCCAATCTAGGTTACCATGGGAGATTAAGGACAACGCCTCAACTTTGATCACGATAAAAAAAAAAGCAACAGCTAGAGCGGTAACAAACAAATGTAATCTGTAAAGAGTAAAAGTCCGTCACGCAGGGGCTGCGTAAACTAAGCAGATTTCCCTCGTGAAGTTTAATAATAGATAAATCTACATACTGGTAACACAACACCACCGAGAATAAATACAAACGGAAATAAAAAATGTTTCATCCAATTTCAATAACCTGCCGACAGGAAGCGTTGGATTAGAAATGTAAACAAAGAGAAAAACAATTACTGAAATATATCAGAACATAAATTTAATTAATTTTATTGAGAAATATTTACTATATCTAGTACTGTAATTAATAATAATTCAGAATAATTGTTGTATTCATCAATAAAATTTTAGTAGTTCAAAACCTTAAGACGGGGGGGGGGGGGTCACCAGGACATATTTGCATATATCTAGTATAATAAAGGTCTCTTCAGTAGAATTTTTGGTATTTAAACTTCGAATAATGTGAATTATTATGTATCAGAGTATTGTTAATGTAAATGAGTAGAAGTGGCGGTCTGCTGATGGCGTTAATATTCAAGATAGTGAAGAAATGTATATAACAATATTTATAGTAAATTTAATTTGCAATTGGATTGGTTCTATACAATTTTTCAATTCAACCTATGGTAACGGAGATATTTAGAATTTTCGGCCCCCTGGCCCGATTTCAGCCATTAACGAACATGATGATTCTATTTACATAAAACAACTAATCATTGATTTTGGTAACGATTAAACAATAATTGCGACCGCTAGAGCGGTGACAGGCAAATATATATATATATATATATATATATATATATATATATATATATATACAGTTTTGAACGGACCTCATTTTCGTCATCTCCTGGGTAGGATCGATGGACATTTGAAGAAAAATTTCGAAAATTTCGTCATGAGTAAAACCTCAATAGCTGATTTCCCTTACGGGAAATCTGCTAAAAGGAAAGGATGGTTGTTACAGCCTTAACATATGTATTTATTTTCCTCTTCTTCTGAGATCGATTGGCTATTAAAGATTTTTTTTTTGAAAATTACGTAAAATTCTTTATTTTTTTTCTCTTAATAAAAATGTACCCCTTTAGAAACTTGAGTTGTAGGGCGTTGGTCTTCATTACTCCTGGTAAACCTACAGCCGTGAGTTCGATTCCTTAAGGGCATTAGGATATTACAACCCTGGGTAGATAAGTGTGGTTACCTATAGATAACCCGTCCTTATTATCCGAAGTTGCATAAAGTGGAGTTAATGATTATTAAAGAACCCATTAAAAAAAAAAAAATAATACCATTTTTAATTTTATTTATCTTTCGTAAATACCGTAATGTATTCTATTGACCTATTTATGTATCTGTAACGGGAGAAGCAGATTTCCCCGGTGAAGTTTAGTAATAGATAAATATACATACTGCTAACACAACAACACCGTGAATAAATACAAACAGTAATAAGAAATGTTTCATCCTATTTCAATAACCTGCCGACAGGAAGCGTTGGGTTAGAAATGTAAACAAACTGGCCTGCCCGCCTCACACCGGAAAGAAAAACAATTGCTGAAATATATCAGAATATAACACATTAATTTTATTGAGAACTATTTACTATATCTAGTACTGTAATTAATAATGAGTCATAATAATTGTTATCTTAATCAATCAAATTTTTAGTCCAGAACTTAATGATGGGGGGGGGGGGGCGACATGAGGGCATATTTGCATGTATCTCGTATAATAAAGGTCTCTTAAATACAATTTTTGGTATTTAAACTTCCAATAATGTGATGTATTATGTAGCAGAGTATTGTTTTACGTAACATGAGTAGAAGTGGCGGTTTGCTGAAAACTGAAAAATGCAAATATCTCGGTTAATATTCAAGATAGAGAATAAACGTATATAACAATATTTATAGTAAAATTTAATTTGCAATAAGATTTATTCTATAAAATTTTTAGAACAGACGTTTAGTAACAGAAATATATTCAATTTTAGAAAAACCTCCCCTCTAAACTCCCCCTCCCACTGGTTCGATTTCAGCCATTAACGAACTTGATCTTTCTTTTTACATAAAACGACTAAATATCGAGTTTGGTAACGATCAAACAAAAATTGCGACCGCTAGAGTGGTAACAGACAAATATATATATACAGTTTTGAACGGACCTCATTTTCGTCATCTTCTAGGTAGGATCGATGGACATTTGAAGAAAAATTTCGAAAATTCCGTCCAAGAGTACAACCTCAAAAGCTGATTTCCATTAAGGAAAATCTGCTAATAAGTTAGCTGCACATTTTATATATTGCTGTCAATATTTGTCCTCACCAATCTATATATTTACCATTATAATCGTTAGACACTTCCTAGATATTAATTGGAAAGTCAATCCGTGCAATATAGACATAATTATTTCTTTATTTTATATTTTTTCTACAATATTCCATAAAAATAATTTCACTATTCTTCCAAAAGGAACCGACGTACGGGTTATCCTTCAAACAATCTATCCTTCATCAATACGTACTTTATCAAGTCAGAACTCCGTCAAAACTTAATCTGTCAATACTCAATCAATACTTACTCTTTCAATACTCAATTTATACTCACTCTATCAATAGCTCATTAATTCCATCACAGGTGCTTCAATAATCAAGGAATATAATTAATAAAACTATAACTTATTTTATAATTTATCACAAGTTTTAGAATTTCATAAATTTAATCCCCTAAAATAATACTTCTGAGATTTTTAGCAGAATTCCCTTAAGGGAAATCTGCTATTGAGGTCGTACTCATGACGCGATTTTCGAAAAATTTCTTCAAAGGTCCATCGATCCTTCCCCTGGGATCCTTCTCCTGAGATGACGAAAATGAGGTCCGTTCAAAACTGTATGCATATATATATATATATATATATATATATATATATATATATATATATATATATATAGACATATATATATTTGTCTGTTAACACTCTAGCGGTCGCAATTTTTGTTTAATCGTCCCCAAAATCGGTATTTAATCGTTTCATGTAAAAAGGAAGATCAAGTTCGTTAACGGTTGAAATCGGACCAGTGGGAGGGGGGGTTTAGACAGGAGGATTTTCGAAAATTTGAAATATCTCCGTTATTATGCATCGGATCGAAAAATTGTATAGAACCAATCTTATTGCAAATTAAATTTACTATAAATATTGTTCTATACATTTATTCTGTATCTTGAATATTAACCGAGATATTTGCGTTTGTATTCTGCGGGTGGTCACCAGTAGGCTGTTCGGACTTTCCGCCGAGAGCTCTGGCGGCCATTTCTATAACTATTCGTCCCTCGTGAATAGGTTTAGAGGTTAGGTTAACTGTTTTTTGGGGCTAGAAACTACTGGGTTATTACGCCCTAAATAATGTTTTAGGTTTAGAGGTTTCTTACTACTACAGTTGTTATTAGGCAGATTTCTCTATTGTAAAACTTCTCGTGGGAAATCTGCTTAGTTTACGCAGCCCCTGCGTGACGGACTTTCTCTATTTATATGTAATAAACCAACGAGTAGAAGTGGAGTGGGGGTTTACTGAAAGAGGTCATGAAAGTACGAATAACTCTCTTAATACTTGAGTTAGGAAATAATTCATAGAACTACACTTGTTGATCATTGTTTGATTGTTGGAAAAGATTTGGTATATAACATTTTAGGATCCGACTCATACTTACAGAGGTATTTTGAATTTTCGAATACCCCCCTTCAAACCCCCCCCCCCCCCCACGGCTCCATATCCAATTTCCTCCAATAACAATTATGATCTATACTGTTGACTGAAATGGTTAAATATCGAGTATGGTATAGATATACTGTAGTTTTATTTAATAATTGGACATTTTTGGTGATACTCTTGTGAATAAAATTTCGCCACGCAGGGGCTGCGTTAACTAAGCAGATTTCCCACGTGAAGTTTTACAATAGAGAAATCTTCCTAATAACAACTGTTCTAGTAAAAAACCTCTAAACCTAAAATTATTTAGGGCGTAATAACCCAGTAGTTTCTAGCTACAAAAAACAGTTAACCTAACCTCTAAACCTATTCACGAGGGACGAATAGTTATGGAAAAGGCCACCAGAGCTCTCGGCGGAAAGTCCGAATATAGCCTACTGGCAGAATACAAATGCAAATATCTCGGTTAATATTCAAGATACAGAATAAATGTATAGAAGAATATTTATAGTAAATTTAATTTGCAATAAGATTTATTTTATACAATTTTTCGATCCGACGCATAATAAGGAGATATTTGAATTTTCAAACATCCCCCCTCTAAACCCTCTCCTACTGGTCTGATTTCAGCCATTAACGAACTTGATCTTCCTTTTTACATAAAACGATTAAATTCGAGTTTGGTAACGATGAAACAAAAATTGCGCCCGGGTAGAGCGTTAACAGACAAATATATATATATATATATATCTCTATATATATATATATATATATATATATATATGTCATTTTGAACGGACCTCATTTTCGTCATCTTCTGGGCAGGATCGATGGACATTTCAAGAAATTTTTCGAAACTCGCATCATGAGTACGACCTCAATAGCTGATTTCCCTTAAGGGAAGTCTGATAAAAACATCCTTCATACATGAATTTCTTTAATGTATAATTAAACTAATAATAATTTAGCAGATTTCCCTTATGGGAAATCAGCTATTGATGTCGTACTCGTGACGCTGTTTTCGATAATTTTCTTCTAATGTCCATTGATCCAATCTAGGAGATGACGAAAATAAGGTACTTTCAAAACTATATGCATTTATATGATAGAAAGGTTTAGTTCGTTAACGGCTGAAATTGGACAATGGGGAGGGGGGGGGGCTAGAGGGAAGGAATTTCGGAAATTCGAAATATCTTTACACGTCGGATCGAAAAATTGTATAGAAAAAAACTTATTGAAAATTAAATGAGCTATAAATATTTTTCTATACATATTTTCCGTATACAATAGATAGTGGAGTTTTAGTTTTACGCTTTCAGTAAACCCCCACTCCTACTAGTGTTATATTAATAATAATCTATTAATCCAGGTGTCTCCAAACCTCCCAGCCTTAGGGCCATACTGATTACTCGAGTAAGTTCCGAGAGCCTATACCATATTATCATTGTTGCTGGTGGTGCTAAAAAGTGAAATAGTCCACTGATTTAACTAAAAAAGTTATGTTTTTATTTAAAATGTTAGTTGGATTCATTTCAATAATTTGTTAGTTATTATGTACTGAAGTTAAATTTTCTGCATATTATACGTGTCTTTACTCATTACAATTCTGTGTTTCTTTATCCAACTTATCACAAAAACAATAACAATAAGCCTACAACAATGTTATGAGTAGTTAGCCCATGGCCATATCAATGTAGATATCATATTAATAATCATTCAACATAAAATTAGAATACTTCAGTAAACTAAATTTAATTTGCTATAAAAAATGTTTTCTCTAAAAGGAGTTTTCAAGTATGAAGTCTAGCTCTCCGCGGGCCGGACAAAATCTGTCCGCGGGCCGGATGTGGCCCTCGGGCCGTAGTTTGGAGACCCCTGTGTTAAACCATGAACCACTTCATTACAAGTTTAACTACCAAATATTGTTTCCAACAATGCTTTATTATACGAGATACAAACAAACACGTTCTGTTGATTCCCCCCCCCCTTCTTTTGTACTAGGATTATTAAAATTTGTGTGATATTGAGATAGAAATTATTCTGATTCATTTCGAATTACTCCCACTAGCTATAGTAAACAGTTTTCAATATTAATTAATATGTTATATTCAGATATATTTCATTATTTGTTCATCTTTCCGGTCTAGAATTATTCTATATATTCAAAGCGGCGAAGTTGGCTGCCCTGTTTCTTCACAATGCAGTCGCTTTCCTTTGTAGTTTTATCTTCTGAATGATTTCTTATTACCGTTTGTATTTATTCGCTTAAAATTCACGGTGCTGTTACCAGTATGTAGATTCTCCTGTTGTAAATCTGCTTAGTTTACGCTGCCTCTGCGTGACGGACTTTTTTAATTGATTTTTTACTACTGAAAATGATACACCTTTGAAATATTAATGTTTGTGTTGGGGGGTTTGAGGCATATTCTTGTTTCTTGTATATATGATTATGTCTGATACTCTTTCTGGAAAAAAAGTTCATATCCTGTTTTCAGACAATATTGTTCGTTAAATAAATATTGAAGGCAAAAATCATTATTTTTGACTCCTTAAAGTACGCCGACAGGAGTTCCGGTTACATTCAGGTTGAATGTAAACCTTATAGCTCTCTACTGCAATTTAAATATGGTTTTTGGTGTTCCCCAATGAGTAACGCCATAACTAAACCGACTATGGAAATAACCATAGTGTATTAGTAATAGATTTTCTATTGGAAGATATTTCTAAAGCTCTCTCTGGGAAGTTCTCCAAGTTTTTTGAGCTCATTTAAAAGTTATAATTTAGGTTGTACCAGGCAGAAATGAAAAACTTCCAGGAACATGAAGGAAATCAAAAAAATGTGTCTGAAGTCAGGAGGCATATTGATAAGAGAGATGCTGGTGAGGTGGAAGAGGCCATGTTTCTTGTAATCTCTGATAAGATTTCATCTTAGTAATGAGATCCGACTCTCCGTCCCTTGATACTCCGCCTCCGCTCTACACCTGTCACATTGATAAAGGCTCGGGTTCGCTACATCTCTATCATTCAGGCGAAATTCTTTACTTTCACTCTGTTTTGAATTTTAGCAGAGTTCCCTAAAGGGGAGTTAAGCTATTGAGGGTGAATTCCTAAGGCGATTTTCGAAAAATTTCTTACCCAGGAGATAGCGAAATGAGGTCTGTTCAAACTTTTATATATATATATATATATATATATATATATATATATATATATATATATATATATATATATATATATATATATATATATAAAATTGTAACCTCTGTCTGTGCATTGATTTTTTTCGCGAAATTTCACGATAACTTTTCGTTTCACATGTCATAGACACCATATCTGCATTTTGTTTCTTTCGTGTATGTTTGTTTGTTAGTTTGTTACCTTTTCACGCAAAAACGGCTGAACCGAATTTTATGAAACTTGGTATGTATATTACTACTAACCCAACTTAGACTTTAGGCTATATTAATATTCTTTGAAGCGAACAGGAGTGGGGTTATAAGGGAAGCCTGAAATTAAAAATACGAATCGTTTCTATTGGTTTTCGCAAATATCACAAAAAAGTTGTTTATTTTGTTATTTAGAGTAACTTTTGCTATATGCACTTTTACCGTATACGGAAGTATAAATGAGTTATACGCTAAAAACTATAGCGGGAGTCAACAATTTATTAGGCACAAAAGATTCAACCGAACTAAACCAAACTCGGTATGTGAATTAGCACTAACGCCTTCCTTATAATAAGCCATACTAACATTTCTAGGAACGGGCAGGAGTGGGGGTTATAAGGAAGGCCTGAAATTAATAATAGTGGTATTTCGTTTCCTATTGCATTTTCGGCAAATATGCACATAACAAAAGTTGTTTATTTTGTTATTTAGAGAAACTTTTTTTATATACACTATTGTCGTATACCGAAGTATAAAGGCGTTATACGCTAAAACTTATAGCGGGAGTCAACAATTTGGAGGACAGTGAAGACTTACATAAAAAATTAATTTTATTATTAACAAATGCCAACAACGGGTATTAACCCTAAACACTGGGACGGGTAAATGTCAAAATATTGTGCAAAGTAAAGCCTTGCCAAAAAAATACCATCACCATTCAGCCTCAAATCAATTCCCGGGCGAAGCCGGGTATCTGAGCTAGTATATATATATATATATATATATATATATATATATATATATATATATATATATATATACACACATAATTTTCTGTTATCTGCGCGTCTAGCACTCGCACTTTTTGTTTGATCATTACTAAACTCGATATTTAATCGTTTTATGCAAAAAAAAGATCAAGTTCATTAATGGCTGAAATCGGACCAGTGGAGGGGGGGGGGGGTTTGGAAATTCAAAATATCTCCGTTACTATACGTCGGGTCGAAAAATTGTATAAAGCCAATCTTATTGCAAATTAAATGCACAATTAAAATTGTTATATAAATTTATTCTGTATCTTGAATATTAACCGAAATAGTTGCATTTTATTAAGTGTGTGCGGATAACTGAGATGAGATCGGCTGAAGTCGGTTCTATTCGGGACTATCAGCCGAAACCTAGTTTGGCCGTTTCCGTAACTGTTCGGCTCTTGTAAAATTGGTTTAGGTACTCGTTACTACTACTGTTGTTAGTAGGCAGATTTCTCTATTGTAAAACTTTACGTGGGAATTCTGCTTATTTTACGCAGCCCCAACGTGACGGACTTTTTTCTGTTAACGCTCTAGCGGTCGCAATTATTTTATGATCTTTACCATACTCGATATTTAATCGTTTTATGTAAAAAAAAAGCTCAAGTTTGTTAATGGCTGACAGTGGAAGGGGGAAGTTTAAAAAATTCGAAATATCTCCGTTACTAGACGTGGGAACGAATAATTGTATAGAACCAATCTCATTGCAAAATAAATGCTCAATTATTATTGTTATATACATTTATTCTTAATCTTGAATAATAATCGAGATATTTGCATTTTTCAGTTCTCAGCCTTCAGCAAACCCCCACTTCTACTGATGTCACATAAACAGTACTTTGTTATTTATTATACCTCATTATTCAAAGCGTAAATACCATAAATTGTTTTCAAGAGACCTTTATTATACCTCATACATGCAAATATATTGTTGGTGAATCCCCCACCCTCCCTTCCTCTTCATAAGTTCTCGGGCTGCTAAAATTTGATTGATAAGGATAACAAATTTTCTGAATCATTATAAATTACAGTACTAGATGTAGTAACTAGCTTCAATAAATTTAATATATTATATTCTGACATATTTGCGTAATTGTTTTTCTTTCTTTGTTAGAGTTTGGCAGACCTGTATTTTGTATACATTTCATGACGCATTCACCCGCCGGGAGGTTGGTCTTATCAGCGGGGGTTTATATGTTTATTTCTCTTAATATTTCAAGGCACAGTGTTTTTGATTACTCAGTAACATTATGTAGATTTATCTATTGTAAAACTTCATGAGGGAAATCTGCTTAATTTACGCACCTCCTGCGTGACGGACTTTTTTTTAGTTATCAGACTTCCGTCAATCCCCACTCCTACTCATATTACATAAACTATACTCAGTTATATAATGAACCACATTAATAGAAGGTTAAATACCAAATATTGTTTTCAAGAGGTCTTTATTATTCGAGATGCATGTTAGACATGGACTTCTAAGACATGTAATATCAAGATTAAATTTCAAGGCCTCTTTACATAGACATCTTACTACAAGAAAGTCCGTCACGCAGGGGCTGCGTAAACTAAGCAGATTTCCCACGTGAAGTTTTACAATAGAGAAATTTCACGAGAGACGACCAGTTAAGGAAACGGCCGACCTAACTTTTGGCGGGAAACTCACTCTCATCCGTTATCCACCTAGATTTAATAAGAATGCAAATATCTCGGTTAATATTCAAGATACAGAATAAATGTGTATAACAATATTTATAGTAAATTTAATTTGCAATAAGATTGATTCTATACAATATTTCGATCCGACGTACAGTAACGGAAATATTTCGAATTTTCGAAAATCCTCCCCTCTAAACCCCCCCCCCCTCCCACTGCTCCGATTCGGCTGTTAACGAACTTGATCTTTCTTATTACATAAAACGACTAAATATCGAGTTTGATAACGATCAAACAAAAATTGCGACCAACCAAAAATTGCTAGAGCGGTAACAGACAAATATATATATATATATACACACACACACACAGTTTTGAACGGACCTCATTTTCGTCATCTACTAGGTAGGATAGATAAACATTTGAAGAATAATTTCAAAAATTACGTCATGAGTACGACCTCAATAGCTGATTTCCCTTAAGGGAAGTCTGCTAAAAAATGTAAAATAGAAATGGTCTGATTCACAGTCGGACCATCGCTTAGTTCACGCAGCCAGGGAAATTTTTATGAAATGTGTTAGCCACGAATTTCATTCTTTTTATCCAGATACGGGCTTCGAACCCACGGCTATCGGGTTGCCAAGAACATTTAGACTCCCGCCTTTGCCCGCATGTCTACGCAAATCCTCAGTCATTAGATAAAACGGTTTTTTTTTTTTCCGTCTCCCCAGAGAATGAGAGAACCAGTCTTATCCGGTTGACTGACGAATATTTGAGCCAGCATTCTATTTAGCCCTGAGGAGCATCTATTCCTTCAATATTGTTTTATTTATTTTTTTTTTTTTTTTACAGTTTTAACTTAACTTTTTAACCTATTTCAGCTGAATTAGTTCCGCTGCTACAGTACCTTTTCCTCCGATTGGCCTCTTCTGAAAGTCAAAATTATTGTAAATGATATAAGTGTTGTTGATACTATTCGGTGTATGGAGAGTGTCAATTTCAGCAAATTTTGTTGATGTCACAATGGATAGTCCGTTACGCGGGAACTAAGCAGATTTCCCTTGTACCAGGATAACACGATTTTGACATTTGAAGAAATTATTCGAAAATCTCTCTCTCTCTCTCTTCTCTCTCTCTCTCTCTCTCTCTCTCTCTCTCTCCCCTCTCTTCTCTCCTCTCCTCCTCTCTCTCTCGTTCTCTCTCCTCTTCTACTCTCTCTACTCTCTCTCCCTCTCTTCTCTCCCTCGGTCCCATCTCTCTCTCTCTTCTCTCTCTCTCATCCTCTCTCTCTCTCTCTCTCTCTCTCTCCTCTCTCTCCTCTTGCGTCTCTCCTTCTCTCTCTCTCTCTCTCTCTCTCCTCCTCTCTCTCCTCTCCCCTCTCCTCTCTCTCCTCAATACTCTCTCTCCTCTCTCTCTCTCTCCTCCCTCTCTCTCCCTCCTATCTCATCTTATCTCTCCCTCTCTCTCTCTCTCTCACTCTCCATCTCTCTTCCTCTCTCTCTCTCTCTCCCTCTCTCTCCCTCCATCTCTCTCCCTCCTCTCTCTCCCCTCTTCTCCTCCCTCTCCCAACCTCATCCCTCTCTCTCTCTCGTCCCTCCTCTCCTCCTCTCTCCTCTCCATTCTCTCCTCTCCTCCCTCCCCTCTCCTCTCTCTCTTCCTCTCACTCTCCTCTCTTCTCGTCTCTCTCTCCTCTCTCTCTCTCTCTCATCTCTCTTCCTCTCCCTCTCTCTCTCTCTCTCTCTCTCTCTCTCAATCTCTCTCTCTCTCTCTCTCTCCTCTCTCCTCTCTCTCTCCTCTCTCTCTCTCTCTCTCTCTCGCTCTCTCTCTCTCTCTCTCTCTCTCTATCGCTCTCTCTCTCTCTCTCTCTCTCTCTCTCTCTCTCTCGTCTCTCTCCCTCTCCTCTCTCTCTCTCCCTCTCTCACTCTCTCCCTCTCTCTCTCTCTCTCTCTCTCTCTCTCTCTCCCTCTCTCACTCTCTCCCTCTCTCTCTCTCTCTCTCTCTCTCTCTCTCTCTCTCCTCCCTCCCACTTCTCTCTCTCTCTCTTTCTCTCCTCTCTCCCTCTCTATTTCTCTACTCCCTCCCTCCATCTCTCTTTCACTCCTCTCTCTCCATCTATCTCCCTCTCTCTTTCCTCCACTCTCTCCTCTCTCTCCTCATCTCTCTCTCCTTCCTCTCTCTCTCTCTCTCTCACTCACTCCTCTCTCTCTCTCTCTCCCTCTCCTCTCTCTCTCTCCACCCTCTCACTCCTTCACACTCTCTCTCTCTCTCTCTCTCTCTCTCTCTCTCTCTCTCTCTCCCTCCCCCTCCCTCTCTCTCTCTCTCTCTCTCCCTCCCCCTCCCTCTCTCTCCTCTCTCTCCCTCTCCCCCCCTCACTCCCTCTCTCTCTCACTCTCTCTCCGCTCTCTCTCTCCTTCTCCCCCTCCTTCTCTCCTCTCTCTCTCTCTCTCTTACACTCTCTCCCCCTCTCTCTCTATCTCTCTCTCTCTCTCTCCCTCTCTTTCCTCTCTCTCTCTCTCTCTCTCTCTATCCTCTCTCTCTCTCTCTCTCCTCCCTCTCCCCCCCTCTCTCTCTCCTCCCTCTCTCTCTCCTCATCTCTCTCTCTCTCTCTCTCTCTCTCCTCCTCTCTCTCTCTCTCTCCCTCTCTCTCCTCCTCTTCTCTCTCTCTCCCACCCTTCTCCTCTCTCTCCCTCACTCTCTCTCTCCCCCTTCGTCACCCACTCTCTCTCTCTCTCTCATCTCTCCTCTCTCTCTCCTTCTCTCTCTCTCTCTTTCCTCTCACCCCTCCCTCTGTCACCTCCTCTCTCCCTCTCCCTCTCTCCCTCTCCCTCTCACCCTCCCTCTCCCTCCCTCTCTCTCTCTTCTCCTCTCTCCTCTCTCTCTCTCTCTCTCTCCCTCTCTCTCTCTCTCTTCTCTCTCTCCTCTCTCCTCTCTCTCTCCCCCCTCCCTCTCTCTCCCCTCCCTCTCTCTCCCCTCCTCTCTCTCTCCCCTCTCTCTCTTCTCTCTCTCTCTCTCTCCCTCTCTCCACTCTCTCTCTCCTCCCTCCTCTCCCTCTCCTCTCTCTCTCTCCCTCTCTCTCCTCTCTGTCTCTCTCCTCTCTCTCTCTCTCTCTCCTCTCTCTCACTCTCCTCTCTCACTCTCTCCCTCTCTCTCTCTCTCTCTCTCTCTCTCTCTCACTCTCTCTCTCTCCCTCCCTCTGTCTCCCTCCCTCTCTCTCTCTCTCTCTCTCTCTCACTCTCTCCTTCCCTCCCTACATCCCTCTCTAACCACCTCTCTCACCCTTTCCCCACCCCCCTTTATCGTTTCTCTTTTAACCCCAACAATGTTTGAAACATTCAATGCGTATAGGCATTCGCGCGGACAAAGGAAGGGGGAAGTGTGTATGTGTGACAAACAGACGCAAACCAGTTCTGTTCTAAATATAGGAGTTGGCTAAAGGCTATTTCTGCCGGCTCTCAATGACCCCGGCTCCAACCTTATATATATATTTATACCTAGACCAGGCTCTGGGAGATAGTGTTGGCCCCGGCTAATGGTATTTGGGTGTTACTCCCACCACTTCCAGCTTATATTCGACCCATTCACATCCTCTCGACATCGTCGTTTGGCTCCAATGGCTACAACTTGTGATTGCTGGCCAAAAGGTTCCTGCCGAAAGATAGAATATTCATATTAATATATCCACGGATATTTCGCTGTGGGCACCAGGTTGGAACGGTAATGGTTTACATGTTGCGTAAGGCCCTTATTTGAAATTTAAGATGTACAAAACCAGAAACAGTTGTGTATAACTGTCCTTAATATATTTGACTATTACACAATGATAAGGTCTGGAATAATCAAACCCGGAGCAGTTGTCTAGGGCTGTCTTTATCATTGTGGAATAATCAAACCCGGAGCAGTTGTGTATATCTGTCCCTATCATTGTGGAATAGTCAAACCTGGAGCAGTTGCCTATGACGGTCTTCATCACTGTGGATTAGTCAAACCCGGAACAGTTGTGTATATCTGTCCTTATCATTTTGGAATAGTCAAACCTGGAGCAGTTATGTATGGCTGTCTTTTATCATTGTGGAATAGTCAAACCTGGAGGCAGTAGTAGTATATCTGTCCCTATCATTGTGGAATAGTCAAACCTGGAGCAGTTGTGTATATCTGTCCCTATCATTGTGGATTAGTCAAACCCGGAGCAGTTGTGTATATCTGTCCCTATCATTGTGGATTAGTCAAACCTGGAGCAGTTGTCTATGGCTGTCTTCATCATTGTGGATTAGTCAAACCCGGAACAGTTGTGTATATCTGTCCCTATCATTGTGGATTAGTCATTGTGGAACCGGAGCTCAGTTGTGTATATCTGTCCCTATCATTGTGGAATAGTCAACTTATCATTGTGGAATAGTCAAAAGCAGTTGTTTATGGCTGTCTTATCATTGTGGAAAGTCAAACCCGGAGCAGTTGTGTATATCTGTCCCTATCATTGTGGAATAGTCAAACAAACCTGTCCCTATCATTGTGGAATAGTCAAACCTGGAGCAGTTGTCTATGACTGTCTTCATCATTGTGGATTAGTCAAACCCGGAACAGTTGTGTATATCTGTCCCTATCATTGTGGATTAGTCAAACCTGGAGCAGTTGTGTATATCTGTCCCTATCATTGTGGAATAGTCAAACCCGGAGCAGTTGGGTATATCTGTCCCTATCACTGTGGATTAGTCAAACCCGGAACAGTTGTGTATATCTGTCCTTATCATTTTGGAATAGTCAAACCTGGAGCAGTTATGTATGGCTGTCCTTAAATTTGTGGATCAGTCAAACCCGGAACAGTTGCTATATCTGTCCTTATCATTGTGGAATAGTCAAACCTGGAGCAGTTATGTATGGCTGTCCTTATATTTGTGGTATAGTCAAACCCGGAACAGTTTTGTATATCTGTCCCTATCATTGTGTGATAGTCAAACCTGGAGCAGTTGTCTATGACTGTCTTCATCATTATGGATTAGTCAAACCCGGAACATTTGTGTATTTTGTCTCTATCATTGTGGAATAGTCAAACCTGGCAAAAAGTTAACTCCTGCTTTTGATAAGTACCAATACGTCGGCAAAACAGTCTTTTTGACATTTAACCCCTGAGTTTTACATAAAAGATTCAAACTATGGTTATAACTGTGGCAATCCCAGTTTTACACCGATAAAACAATTTGATGCATTAAAAATCAATTTTTTAGATTTGACCAACACTATTCTTTTAGAGGAAAGGTTTCGCGATATTTTAATTAATAATTATCATCAGCTTATATCTAACAAGAGGATTGTACGGCCTTCCCCCCTCCGATTTGAACGAAAATATTTTAGTGCTAAGTATCTTATGAAAACCCAATTCTGTTAAAGCGAGAGGACGCACTTCTCAAGCATTCGTCTACAAAAATTGTTAAAATTTGCCTGAACGTCTTGAGTTGTTCCCAAGACATCTATTTCAAGGAGTCCCCCATGACTGTGTTTCCTTTTGTAACTGGAAATCTCGAGATCACAACTCGCCGGGAGGGACTACTCTTTTCTAGATTTTTTTTTTTTTCATTTTTTGCTTCTAGGGCGTTTATTTAATATTAATAAACAAATAAAAAGTTATTTTTCATATTTTTAGTGTGTCCCATATATTTAAAGAAAATTCGAATGCTTTTTGTCAAAAATGTAATTGGTATAAGGAAATATATAATATTATACAAGAAATATATTATTAATTGAAAACGTAAGTATATAACAGTTATCAACAATAACGTAAATAATATTTTTAAAGGGTTTTATCTATCTTTGCCAATTTATTTGATATTATTATATTTTACTATTAATAAAAATAATTAAAATTTTCTAGCTCTTGACAGAAGTGTGTCATGCCAGCACGTAGGAAATCTTCTTAGTTGACGCAGCTTCTGCGTGACGGACGTTTTATATTGACTTAGGAGCAAATATTATATGCATCATTATAAATACCTACGAGTGCGAAACATTTGCTCTAAAACAGTAAAGAGTGTGTTTCAGACTTGAAGATCTGTTATTTAGAGCATTAAGATACTTTTATTGGTCTCAGCAGGATTACGTAAAAAAAAAAAATCGAATACTTCAACTCATTTCACTAACATTTATTTATTTATATGCCCGAGCTTGAATTCATATCGGCTGGAGCTATTCTGACAAGAAGAGAAGATTTACGCTAGCTGCTAAAAGCTTTACCTTGTTAATGGGTTTATATATAGTAGGAACGGCTGGTAGAAGGGGGTGAGGGGGCAATGGCAGTGAAATAAGATGAATATTGGTGGGTATCGAATCCAGCCATCAGCTGTTAATGGTGTATTTATAGCCTAATCCAGCAACGCCCCAACGCCATTTGTCGGTGTTCAGAATTGTTGATATAATCTTGTTTATACAACACACACTGGCGGCGAGTCCCATCCTCAGACGCTTCAAATATAACGGCTTCTATTCAAAAAATCCGTCACGCAGGGGCTGCGTAAACTAAGCAGGTTTCCCACGCGAAGGTTTACAAAAGATAAATATACATACTGGTAACACTACACCACCGTGAATATTAAATGAATAAATACAAACGGTATTAAGAAATCTTTCCCCTCCAGGCGAGAAGCGTATGAAATGCAAACAAACAGGTGCCAACCCGACTCTCACCAGATAGAAAACAATTACTGAAATATACCTGAATATAACGTATTAATTTGATTGAAATTTTTTTACTGTATCTAGTACTGTAATTTATAATGAATCAGAATAATTTTCAATACAGCAAATTTAAGTAGTCCAAAAGCTTATGAGGGTGGAGTGGGTCACCAGAGCATATTTGCGTGTGTGTCATATAATAAAGGTCTCTTGAAAACAATATTTAGTATTTAAACTTCGAATAAATTTATTCATTATACAAGAAAACATTATACCAAAACAAAGTAATGTTTATGTAACATAAGTAGAAGTGGGGGGTTTGCTGATGGCTGAAATCTGAAAAATGCAATTATCTCGGTTAATAATCATGATAAAGAATAAATGTAACTATAAACATTGTGCATTTAATTTGCAATAAGATTGGTTCTAAACAATTTGTCTTTCCAAAGTATAGTATCGGTGATATTTGGAATTTTCGTCAAATCCCCCTCCGACTGGTTCGATTTCAGTCATTAAGGAAGTCGACCTTTATTTTTACATAACACAATTAAATGTTGAGTTTGGTAAAACAAAATAATTTACACATACACTTTTGCTGGATCAAAGGGCATTCTGGAATTTTTGGAAATGACCTCACTGCAAGCAAACTGAGCGTTAAAAGATACCACAATTCCAGAATGCTACAACAATATTACAACTAAGAACACAATTACTACTAATTAAGAGACATAATTAATCAATGTCAACAGAAATGGTATATGACTACGAAAGAACAACGCCTAATATTATTTATTCCAGACATTAAAGAGTATTCAGGACGAATATGAACATCAAGAGACTGTTACTTGACACAATTATTACCAGGACACGATCAACCGAATTGTTACTGAGGCTTTACTATTGAACAGACTTACATACACTTCCTCTATGACTGTAGACAAATAACGGACCAAAGAAAATAAGTTAAAGCCCGTCAGGGGCTGCGTAAACTAAGCAGATTTCCCTCGATCAACATAAATCAACATAGGTAACACAATAGCACAGTCAGTATCAAGTGAATAAATACAAGCGATAATAAGAAACCTCCAGACGGGAAGCACCTCAAACGTAACCAACAGGAGTGCCAATTTCTCACAGGAAAGAAAAACAATTACGGAAATATATCAGACTATAACATATTAATTTTATTGAAAACTATTTACTAAATCTAGTACTGTAATTTATAATGGATCAGAATAATTGTTATCTCAATCAATCAAATTTTAGTAGTCCAAGAACTTAAGAAGGGGGAGGGGTGGTCACCAGAACATATTTGAATTTATCTCGAATAATAAAGGTCTCTTGATAACAATTTATGGTAGTTAAGCTTCGAATAATGTGCTTATTACATAACTGAGTATTGTTTATGTAACATGAGTAGAAGTGGAGATTTGCTGAAGGCTGAAAAATGCAATTATCTTGGTTAATATTCAAGATAGAGAATACATGTATATAATAATATTTATAGTACATCTAATTTGCAGTAAGATTAGATCTATACACTCTTGTGATCCAACGGATATTAACGGAGATATCTCGAATTTCCCAAAATCCTCTACTTTAAACTCCCCTCCCCCTCCCTCTGGTTCGATTCCAGCCATTAAACAACTTGATCTTTCTTTTTTCATGAAACGTTTAAATATCGCGTTTGGTAACGATCAAAGAAAAATTGCGACCTCTAGAGCTATTGCAGACAAATATATATAATTTTGAAGGATCTCATTTTTGTTATCTCCTGTTTAGGATCGATGTGCATTTGAATAAATCCCCCCCACCCCCTCATACTCATGTAATATTAATAATAAACCGTTATATTAAGGCGAACTTTATTTGAAACCTAAATTTCAAATGTTGTTCTCATTCAACTTTTACGTTTCTAGATAAATACAAATACGTGACGCCAGTGGGAAATCTGCTTAGTTAACAAAGCCCTGGCCTGACGAACATTTCTATTTATTTTTTTGAAAATAGAGAAGACATGCTGAGATTAGTAGTGTATCATTCTAACATGTGGAAAATATGTTTAGTTTGCGCCACTCCTGCGTGGCGGACTTCATTCGAATAAGTATATAGAAATAAACTCACCCAACCATCTTGAAAAGAATATGCTGACATCTATGAAGCCACTTTTTATCGCTTTATAAATTAATATTTATTTCTCAAATTACTTTTTCGTTTATTTACAGAAGCCATTCACCTTTCATTTACAGACCCATATGAACTTTTAAATAGCTCGACTAAACAAACAGAAAATTGATTGGAATATTATCGCTCTTGAATATTCATTGATTAGCCAGACTATTCAAGAGCCGAATGCTTGAATATTTTATATTGTATTATAACGCGATGATATATTTATGAATGGGTCATTCCTCCCCCTCCAATGTTTTCCACAGCTCGAAGGTATGGTCGATAATATATGAAGAAAAATATATTTTTTGAAAGTATACTAGCAAAACCTCAAAAGCTGCTAATACGACTTTTAATTTAAGCTTTAAATAGGTCACTCTTTGATAATTTGATAGATTTCCCTTAATGGAAATCAGCTTCTGAGGTCGTACTCATGACGCGATTTTCGAAAAATTTACTCAAATGCCCATCGACCCTACCCACGTGATGACGAAAATGAGGTCCGTTCAAAATTATATATATTTGTCTGTTAACGCTCTAGCAGTCACAATTTTTGTTTGATCGTTACCAAACTCCGTATTGAATCGTTTAATGTAAAAAGGAAGATCAAGTTCCTAAAGAGGGGAGTTTAGAGGAGGTGAAATTTCGAAATATCTCCAGTACTATAAGTTGGATCGAAAATTGTATACCAATCTTATTGCAAATTAAATGATCCATAAATATTGTTCTATACATATTTTCGGTATCATGAATATTAACCGAGATATTTGGATTTTATAGTTTTCCGCTTTCAGTAAACTCCTATTCATGCTATATTAATAATAAGCTGATATATCATGGACCACTTCATTACAAGGTTAAATACCAAATATTGTTTTCATTGAACTTTTACTTTGTGAGATATATGCAAATACGGACTGTAGATCCCCCCCCGCCCCCACCATCGTTTGTTCTATATATATATATATATATATATATATATTTATATATATATATATATACATATATATTATATATATATATATATATATTTCATATAATAATCGCATTTCGCAACAGGGGCGATTTAGCGACGAATCAGTTTATTTAATATACAGCATAATAATTAACATATTTAACATATAACCTATATCATATTTAACATATAACCTATTTAACATATAACCTATAACATATTTAACATATAACCTATAACATATTTAACATATAACCTATAACATATTTAACATATAACCTATTTAACATATAACCTATAACATATTTAATATATAACCTATAACATATTTACGTGGGTAAATCAAATATAAACGAGACTTTTTTTTTTTTTAAATTTTATTTTAATTTTAAACGCAAAAAATAATATAGCTTATTTTTCTACATAATCCCCTGACTTGGAAACACATTTTTCCCAGAGGATATGTAACTTTCCAATTCCTTCCATGTAGAAAGATGCAGGTCGTGTCTTGCAGCCAATTGCGCAATAGGCTTCAACCTCACCATCACTGTCAAATCTTTGGCCTCCTAAAGCTTCCTGAGAGGGCCAAACACATGAAAGTCACAGGGTGACAGGTCTGGACTGTAAGGAGGGTGTTCCAGTTTCTCCCACCACCAGTTGCTTCAATTTTTCCCTAGTCATGGCTGCTGTATGGGGGCGAGCATTGTCATGGAGAAGAACCATTTCTCTGATCGGTAGGTCTCATCTTTTGCGGCGATATTCAAGTCGGACGTCACTGGAAAATGTCGCAGTAGTAGGCTGCATTAATTGTCCTGCGCTCATGCAAAAAATTGAGGTACAGCAAACCACGCTGGTCAAAAAAAAACGGTAGCCAAAACCTTGCTTGCTGACAATCGTGACTTGGCTTTCACTGGTCCAGGTTTCTCCTTGTTTGCTGCACTCCATACTCGCTTGTTTAGACTCTGGGGTGTAGTGGTGCTCCCAAGTTCTGGCTCGCGAAAGTGTCTTTTCCCCGAACTGTGCTGTCAATCTCCTGATGATTTCGGCGGGTTTTTAGCCTTCTGCGGCGAGATACTTAATTACGACACGTTGCGCAGTCGACGGGGTACCTCTTCCTCCGACATCGTCACGGTGGACACGAGACGATCGAGGTGGCGAGATCACGTGCTTCCCCTACTCCTGACTAACCTACCCAACAACAAAAAAGGCGGGAACGTTCTCCCACCACTACTGTGCCCGAAAAAACGAAAAGTCTCGTTTATATTTGATTCACCCTAGTAACATATAAACCTATTTTAACATATAACCTATAACATATTTAACATATATCATAATCAACCATATAAACCTATAACATATTCAACATATAACCTATAACATATTTAACATATAACCTATAACATATTCAACATATAACCTATAACATATTTAACATATAACCTATTTAACATATAACCTATAACATATTTAACATATAACCTATAACATATAACCTATTTAACATATAACCTATAACATATTTAACATATAACCTATAACATATTTAACATATAACCTATTTAACATATAACCTATAACATATTTAACATATAACCTATTTAACATATAACCTATAACATATTTAACATATATCATAATCAACATATAACCTATAACATATTTAACATATATCATAATCAACATATAACCTATAACATATTTAACATATATCATAATCAACATATAACCTATAACATATTTAACATATATCATAATCAACATATACATATAACATATTTAACATATATCATAATCAACATATAACCTATAACATATTTAACATATATCATAATCAACATATAACCTATAACATATTTAACATATATCATAATCAACATATAACCTATAACATATTTAACATATATCATAATCAACATATAACCTATAACATATTTAACATATAACCTGCAACATATTTAACACATAACATATTTAATATATAACATATTCAACACATATAACATATTTAACCTATAACATATAATTATTATATTTACGTTTGTTCTTGGATTACTAAAATGTAAGTAATTGTTAATCTCAATTAACTATTAATTATTAATCTAATATTAATTAATTATTCTGATCCATTAGAAATTACAACATTAGCTATAGTAAAGGTTTTCAATAAAACTACTATGATATATTCAGATATATTTAATTAACAGTTTTTCTTTCCGGTGTAGAATCCAGGTTGGCCGGCCTGTTTGTTTACAATTTAGACGCTTTCCGTTGTAGAGTTTTAACTTGTAACTGAAGTTTTCTCATTCCC
The DNA here is from genome assembly GCA_019009955.1 of Riptortus pedestris. Taxonomy (NCBI): domain Eukaryota; kingdom Metazoa; phylum Arthropoda; class Insecta; order Hemiptera; family Alydidae; genus Riptortus; species Riptortus pedestris. The sequence continues at coordinate 144,109,796 of CM032232.1, forward strand.
GTTTGTATTTATTCACCTAATATTCGCGGTGGTGTTACCAGTATGGATATTTATCTATTGTAAACCTTAGCGCGTGAAATCTGGTTTAGTTTACGCAGCCCCTGCGTGACCGACTTTTTCTAACGTAAGAGAGGGGCTTACGGAAGGCTAAATATTAGAAAAATTCTATTAAGTGCTCGAATAATATGGTATATTGTTTTCAATAAACAAATTGAATATGTAAATAATTATTGTAGATAAGTGTTATATTAGGAGATATATATTGTATGTTTTAGCAGATTTCCCTTATGGGAAATATGTTTTAGCAGATTTCCCTTATGGGAAATATGTTTTAGCAGATTTCCCTTATGGGAAATCACCTATTGACATTGAGGTCGTACTCATGACGCGATTTTCAAAAATTGTCTTCAAATGTCCATCGATCCTACCCAGGAGATACGAAAATGAAGTCCGTTCAAAATGATATATGTGTATATATATATATATATATATATATATATATATATATATATTTGTCTGTTAACGCTCTGGCGGTCGCTATTTTTGTTTGATCGTTACGAAACTCGATATTTAACCGTTTTATGTAAAAAGACAGATCAAGTTAGTTAATGGATGAAATCGGACCAGTAGAAGGGAGGGGGGATTTTTGGAAAATTCAAAATATCTCCGTTATTATGCATCGGATCGAAAAATCGTATAAACCAATGTTATTGCAAATTAAAATGTACTATAAATATTGTTATATATATATTTCTTCTCTATCTTGAATAATAACCGAGATATTTGCATTTTTATGAAGTCTTTGGGACACGTGGTCGGGTATCGTTCGGATTAGTTCGGCCGCTTTCGTAACTGTTCGGGTCTGGTGGAAGCCTCTTTTAACCTTACCTGTCGTTTCTAGCCTTACCTTACCTTCGTTAATTTGTGAGATTTATGCAAATACGTTCTGTTCGTCCGCTCCCCCCCCCCCTTCTTTAGTTCTTGAACTATTAAAATTTAAGTTATTAAAATATAAATTATTCTTACAATTCAGAAGCCGTTCCAGTTGGGATTTATTGAAATTAACAGGGAGATTTCTCATTACCGTTTGTATTTACTCATGGTGGTGTTGTGTTACCAGTATGCAGATTTCCCTATTGCTAAACTTCACATGGGAAATCTGCTTAGTTTACGCAGCCCCTGCGTGACGGACTTTTATTAACTTCTTGTTGTATTGTACTTCTGATGAGGAATCAACTGGGCTCGAAACTAGTTTGTAAAGGGATTCATTTGTTTTTTATTCTACCTTGACTTTCAGCCATATAAATTGCGAAATAAATTTATTATTTATTTATAAGTCATGGATTCACCGTAAAAATAGATTATATAAATAAACGAAAATGATAGATAAATGCTATATTAGGAGATATATATTGTATTGTAAGGGAGGGTAATGGGAGAGGGAGAGAGAGTGAGGGAGGGGGTAGGAGATTGCCGGTTGACAGATGTATTGTAGTGATAACATCTTATCAGTGAGGCGGGAGCCATGTTTGAGTAAGTGACAGCGCCACTGTCACACTGTTTCCTCGGAGCAGGATCTCAGCTACAACAACTAGGCCATCTTAGTACAATTATACACTCACTCATTGTATTTATACAATAGGCCTATTCTACTTGTGGTATATTTAGTAAAATTTTAACTCATTTGTACTATAACCGAGAAGATAATATATAGAACACAAACAATATAGCAATATTTTATTTTCTGTAATCGTTGAATAATGGTAACATTACTAAACTGAAATGAGTGAAGAAAGTGAAACATTTTGCAATAGAGTGAAGAAAGTGAATTGCCTTCTTAATTAGTAATAAGTATAAATTAAAAAATAATTTGAAATTGGAAATTAAATGCTTTTAAATGTTTCTTAACATTGTAAGAATTTATTTTAACGAAATAAATTGAAATGTGAATGAATTATTGGTGGAAATAATCAATATATTTTAAAATTTAAATATAATAATAATTACCTTCCTTGTTTATAACCTGCAGTTGTAACTATGCTTATAACCTTTCACAACCATGCTTATAACCTGCCAACAACATACCATAATCTTCACAACATCCTAATTTTGTTCATATTCTGGTTAGATCTGATCATGTATTACACGATTACAGAAAAAAATTAATATTACACTCGTGACGAAAGTAGAATTTACAACTCTCGTGAAATTACCAGACTCGCTTCGCTCGTGTGGGTAAACGTTTCACTCGAGTTGTAAAATGATCTACTTTCGTCACTTGTATAATAAATAACTATTCTCAACTAATTTCTCGTTTCATTTCGTCTCACATGGAGCACAACATTCATTATCAGGTATGGGCAACCTTTGACATGTTGCAGGCCAAACGTTAATGTGCAAATGCGTTCGTGGGCTGCTTTTAAAAGTAGGGCATTTTAAAGTAGTGCTCATAATTTTTAACGATAGATATCAGACATGAAATTATAACGACGGTGTAGTTATAATACAATTTATTAAAATAACATAATTAAATGGAAAAAATAGGTACAACATTATAATTAAATCGCAAAATTAGGAATTATTACAAACAGGAAAAGTTAACAGCGACACCGACATCAATGAGCTTGAATTTAGGAAACTAATCCATCGATGTTTGGATTAATTCCTGAGATACAAAGACGAAAATAATTTTCCAAATTATTGTCAGTCAGTCTTGTACAATGTTTTGATTTATTAACATTCCTCATTGAAAAGAACTGTTCGCATTTATTGTATAAGTACTGCCACTGTCATCGGATTATAACCACCCATCGGATTATGATTATACTGAGTCAGTCATCGGATTATACTCAGTGTGCCATCGAATTATACTGTCATTCATTGGATTATACTCAATTATCTGATTATAATCAGTCATCGGATTATACCCAGCCATCGGATTATACTCAGCGAGCCATCGGTTTATTCATTAGACTATACTCAATCAGTCATCCGATTATTTTCAGTCAGCCAACGGATTATACTCAGTGTGCCATCGGATTATACTGTCATTCATTGGATTATACTCGATCATCGGGTTATGCTCAGTCGTCGGATTATACCCAGTCAGCTATCGGATTATACTCAGTCAACTATTGGATTATACTCAGTCAGCTATCAGATTATAATCAGTCGCCCCATATGATTTTACTAGGTCTGCTATCGGATTATACTCTGTCAGCCATCGGATTATACTAAGCCAGTCATTGGATAATACACTGTCATCGATTATGCCCAGCCATCTGATTAAACTCAGTCAGTCATCTGATTATACTCAGTCGTTCATCGGATTATACTGAGCAACCACTGGATTATATCAAATCGGCTATCGGATTATACTCAGTCAGTCATAGGATTATACTCAGTCGTTCATCGGATTATACTCAGCAACCATCGGATTATACTAAGTCATGTATCGGATTATACACAGCCCCACTCCTATCTATGTCATATTAACAATAAGCTGTTTTATCGTGAACCGTATTATTCTAAGGGTAAATACTAAATATTGTTTTCATTGAAATTATATTGTGTGAGGTACATGCGAATAGCTTATTTGATGAAGTCATCATTTAAGATTTTACATTCATAAATCATATATGTTTATATTATCTATACCATACTCAATATTCAGCCATTTCAGTCGACACTATATATATGTATGTTATTGGCTGAAATCGGACATGGAATAGGAGAATTTAGAGGGAGGGGGTTCAAAAATTCAAAATATCTCCGTTATAATGAGTCGTTTCGTAAAATGTTATAGAACCATTCTTGTGAAGCTATTAATGTTCTACAATAGTTGTTCTATGCTTTTTATTCGTAACTCGAGTGAGTTATTCGAGTTTCTTTGGTTGCAGTCAGAATAGGCAGTGAGATGAGATCACTACTTTGTTATACCAGCAGGTGGGAAATATGCTTAGTTTACGCAGCCCCTGCGTGACGGACTGGGACGGGTTATCTACGGGTTGCCACCTTTTTATACCCAGGGTAATATATATATATATATATATATATATATCCTGAAATCGGACCATTGGGAGGGGGGGGGTTTAGAGGGAGGATTTTCGAAAATTAGAAATATCTCCGTTACTATACGTCGGATCGAAAAATTGTATAGAGTCAATCTTATTGCAAATTAAATGTACTATAAATATTATTATATACATGTAGTCTCTATCTTGAATATTAACTGATATTTGCATTTTTCAGTTTTCAGCCATCAGCAAACCGCCACTTCTACTCATGTTACATAAACAATACTCTGCTACATAATAAACCACAGTTTTTGAAGCTTAAATACCAAAAATTGTATTCAAGAGACCTTTATTACACGAGATACATGCAAATATGTCCTGGTGACTCCCCCACCCCCCATCATTAAGTTTTGGACTACTAAAAATTTGATTGATTGAGATAACAATTATTCTGACTCATTATTCATCACAGTACTAAATATAGTAAGCAGTTCTCAATGAAATTAATGTGTTATATTCTGATATATTTCAGTAATTGTTTTTCTTTCCGGTGTGAGGCGGGTAGACCCGTTTGCTTACATTTCTAACGCTTCCTGTCGGCAGGTTATTGAAATTGAATGAACCATTTTTTATTTCCGTTTGTATTTATTCTCGGTGGTGTTGTGTTACCAGTATGTAGATTTATCTATTACTAAACTTCACGAGGGAAATCCACTTAGCTTACGCAACACTTGTATGACGGACTTTTATTTCATGAGTTCGTCACTTAATAATTCGTATTGCCCAGGCGGGATCGAACTCGCCACTCTAGGTTTACCTTGCACCAACGCTTTAACTCACACGACTAAACCTGAGCTTCGAGAATTATACTAGTACTAATCTCAGAAATAATAGAGGGTTTTTTTTTTTCGTTTGTGACTAAGGAGTAAGCCATCTTTAATGAATATGTAATAGAGTTTGTTGATGAGTTTCCTTGTGACTTGTTCCAACATCTCCAGGACTCTCGACTCAAAAAGGGTTGGAATCCTTTAATATAAATGGTCTCTTTAACCAGTCTGAGCCCCCTTTTACAAAGACCGGCTTAATGGCGTTTTACGAAATATTTTTCCCCAAAATAATAATTTGTCTGTCTCAAATATGGCTAAAAGAATAATTATATCATTTTATATTCTCGTCGAGCGAAGAGCTAATAGGTTTATATTTATCCAAATAATGTCTGGGACTTTAAATAATTAAAAGTCCATCACACAGGGGCTGCGTAAACTAAGCAGATTTCCCACGTGAAGTTATACAATAAAGAAATCTGCCCAATAACAACTGTAGTAGTAAGGGATCTCTAAACCTATTCACGAGGGACGAACAGTTAAGGAAACGGCCGCTATAGCTCTCGGCGGAACATAGCCGACTCCTGCCGACCACACACAGAATACAAATGCAAATATCTCGGTTAATATTCAAGATACAGAATTAATGTATATACTTAACAATATTTATAGTAAATGTAATTTGCAATAAGATTGGCTCAATACAATTTTTCGATCCGACGCATAATAACGGAGATATTTCGAATTTTCAAAAATCCCCTCCCACTGGTCCGATTTCAGCCATTAACGAACTTGATCTTTCTTTTTACATAAAACGATTAGATTCCGAGTTCACACTCACACACACACACACACACACACAACACACACACACACACCACACACACACACACACATATAATTGTAACCTCTGTCTGTACATTCATTTTTTCCCCCGAAATTTCACGATAACTTTTCGTGTCTGTTTATTTGTTTGTATGTTACCTTTTCAAGCATAACCGGCTGAACCGAATTTTATGAAACTTGGTATGTATATTACTACTTACCCAACTTAGACTTTAAGCTATATTAATATCCTCTGAGACGAACAAGAGTGGGGGTTATGAGGAAAGGCCTGAAATTAAAAATAGTGATATTTCGTTTCCTATTGGTTTTTTGGCAAATATGAATATAACAAAAGTTGTTTATTTTGTTACTTAGAGTAACTTTTGTTATATAAACTTTTGTCGTATACCGAAGTATAAATGAGATAAACGTTAAAATCAACTGCGAAAGTCAACAATGTTATGTAGCACAAAAAACTCAACCAAACTAAACGAAACTCGGTAAGTAAATTAGCACTAACGCCTTTCTTATAATAAGGCATACTAACATTTCTAGGGACGGGCAGGTGTGGGGGTTATAAGAGAAGCCTGAAATTAAAAATGGTGATATTTCGTTTCTTATTGGGGTTTCGGCAAATATGCACATATCAAAAGTTGTTTATTTTGTTATTTCGAGAAATTTGCTCAACAATTCTTTTCAATATGAACTTCCATGTACCTCACCTGGAAAAAACTTATAATAAAATTAAATTAATAAATTAATTAAACTTAGAATATATTATTTTGTCCTTAATAATTTAAATCTACGCATAATGCACAGGAAACGGGAAATATGACAATATGTAGGGCAGTGAAGTCTTACATAAAAAATTAATTTTATTATTAACAAATCCACTGAAATGACGGGTATTAACCCTAAACACCGGGAAGGGTAAATGTCAAAATATTGTGCAAAGTAAAGCCTTGCCAAAAAAATACCATCCACCATCCAGCCTCAAATGAATTCCCGGGCGGAGTCGGGTATCTGAGCTAGTATATATATATATACATACAGTTTTGAACGGACCTCATTTTTGTCATCTGCTAAGTAGGATCGATGGAAATTTCGAAAATCGCGTCATGAGTACGACCTCAATAGCTGATTTCCCTTAAGGAGAATCTTCTAAAATCGCTCAGAGATTCGAAATGTATAACAATGGAGCATTAATTCAATATAACTGATAAATAGCTGAAAGAGATGCTGATATATTAAATAAGGTATTTTAATTAAATGCAATTGAAAAAAAATTCTAATAGAGATGGTAAATATATAAACTATCGCACATTAATTTAATATAATTGATACATAGCTCACACAGATGCTAATATAATACAATTAGAGAAAGAAAGAAAATTTTATTTGGACCAATACATAAGTATTATTCACAAATGGATGTTATTATACAAGATTTGTTACAAAATTAAGAGATTTTGGTACAATTTAGGACGTAGTCGTCCTTCAGTCATAGCACCTAAATTATAATGAGTTGCTCCACTTGACATTGGGAGGCTGGCATGATACTTCCTTACAAGTTGTTGAAGATGTACTGAAATGGGAGCAACCTCCAATTCCCTGTGGATTTGGCTGTTCCTAACAAACCAAGGAGCATTCGCCGCTATTCGAAGTACTTTGCTCTGGAAGGACTGTAGTCTCTTTTTGTGTGTGTTGCTGATGCCCAGCCAGACTGGGCATGCGTATGTTAATATAGGGAGTATGAGTGTTTTGTAAAGTAGTGTTGTGCAAGTCAGTTTCAGTGGTGTATTTTTGTTCATTAAAGGGTATATTTGTGTAAGTCGTGTTTGTGCTTGTTGCAGTTTAATGTTGATATGATGGCACCATGTAAGTCATGTGTCCAAATGTACTCCGAGATTGGGGATGCTCTGGTCCTTCAGTGTCCAAGGAATTGAGTGATGACCAATTATCAGTTCAGTAAGATCTTCGTTCTTGAAACGACAAAGAGCAAAAATCTTGGCCTGTGTTTTATCGGGGTTTGACGAGAGCTTCCTGTTCTTGAACCATCTTGAAACCTGGTTGGCTGCTGTTTGGAGGTCCGAGTATGGAAGAGTTTAGTGATTCGTCTTGAGTGAGGAGGAGTGTATCGTCTGCGAATGAAGCTAAAACAGAATTTTCCGCCTGCGGGATATCACTGCAGTAGAGGAAATATAATTAGAGATATTAACTAAAGTAATTGATAAATGCGTCTAGCGATAGTTAGGATAATTTCCAAATGGACCTGCATCCGCTAACTCATTGCCTTTAAACTAATTGCCTCAAATAGTGGGCAAGTACTCCAAGGAGCAGCTGGGATAAAGTAAGTTAAGATAATTGATAAATAAAATCAAAGGCTTATGGATCCCTTAGGGAAAATCAATTACTAAATAAAAATGGGCTCGCCTGGATTGAGTAATCCTCTTGAAGGAAAAAAAAAGGTTTAAAAAAAGAATAGTTTATTTTATTAATGGAATGTGATAAAAGGGTGATCTGAAAGAGAGAAGAGAGTTGGAAAAAAGGCTCAGGAAGGCTGGCTCATTCCCCATTAAAAAGGAGTCTCAAGAGATTTTTTATTCATCCTTTCAAAGGGATGATAAAATGGATTTTAAATTGATATTTTTATTTATTTCTTCTAAGCCCAAGTAATTTATTATGGTTTCAATTAGATTCGTCTCTTCGTATAAATGCTTTTTCTGTTTTGAACTCTGTAGTAACTTTATATTTTCGTAATCTAATTGTGGTAAAGATTATATTGAACATAGATTTGATTATCATTAGAGTTCTGTTAAAAAAAGTTTACTTGTTGAGATAGCATGTGGAGTTATTTATTTAAGGGAGTCTCCCGACATGGAATTCTCAAGAAGGTGATAATGATACTCCATTAGTATCGGTTGAAATGATGATATTTTCCGAATTATCATATCAAGTCCACATTTTCCGCAGTCTAATGGTCAAGCGGAGAGGGCGGTACAGACATGCAAAAATATCCTTAATAAAAATAGTGACCTTTATGTAGGACTTATGACTCGCCACTGTATTGGAATGTGGCAATTCACCGGCCGAACTGTTGTTTGGAAGGAAAATTCGTACAACTCTGCCTGTCTTGCCCGAGCAGATGAATCCAGGTTGGCCTAAATGTGAAAAGTACAAAGAGTCGTATAATAGAAAGAACACACAATTTTATTTTGGCAGGCGTCACAGAGCAAAAGAACATTCGATCCTCAAGCCTCCACAAGTAGTCTGGATTAAAGATCTGAAGCGTTATGGGACTGTGTCGAAAAGTGCGTTGTCCAACTATTTAAACAAATTAGGGATGCGGACATACCGAAGAAACAGAAGATTTTTATTTCGTTTCGGCAAGCATTTGGAAACCGATTGAAGTCCCTATCCGCTTTACCAAATATTCCGGATAAAGATGGAAGAGGAGTCGCACCTTTAAGTGCTGGACTCTCAGCGAAACCCACTAATAGAGAGGAAGAGGAAGGAATACGTGAAGACATGGTGTATGAACAGGAAGCTGAGGGAAAGATGGACAGGAAGACGTAAAAGAAGACTTGGTGAAAGAAGATGAAGCAAGTCATAATGCTGATAAAGGCACAAAACAAGATACGGAAGAAAGAAATTTCCTTGTTAAGGGATCAATTGGGTCTCACCTGCCAGTTTGGTGAATTTATCTCCCAGTGATGACACTTGGGCAACGTTGTGTCGGCGTACACTGTAGTCCTTGGATCAGGGATCCGGGTTTGCAGGCATGATACAGGCAGTCTTGGGGTAACTGGGGTAGTGGGGGTATCTGCGACACAAATTTTGCAATACTGACCAAGAAAGAAGGCGACGGGAAACCACTGTCCGGATTTACTCCCTTGTTTGCTCCAAGAGAGTTTCAACCAAGGCACAATGACTTCATTGCAAATATATTTGAATGTCAGGTTCTTGGGCATAGGGGAAGGGGAAGGTGAAGAAAATCCTATTTTGAAGACATCAAGCATCTTATGGATTTCTGTGAGTACAGAAATATGAAACGAACAGCTTCCGAAATACCACAATGGTGGCAACCAGAAGACGTAGCCTACAGACCATGACGATGACACAGTGATCACTTTATAGAAATCCCGACACGACTTGAAAACAAAGACCTAAGTCGGCCCAAGACGACTTCTCTAGGGACAGTTAATCACTTACAGTCATGTACAGAACTACTTGGACGAGATAAACAAACTTCCCCAAAACGAAGATAACTAATCAAACAGCTGACTAAAGGGCTACGTAAATACAGGGAATTTAAAGACTAGTCTGTACAACTATTGACAGACAATGAACAAAAACACAATGCCATCTGTATTCGAGCATGAGTCAGTAATGAAGGCATCTACCGACAGTTATAACAATAACATATACTTTAGGAACCAACCAAACCATATACGTCCAACTGTAAGGTTCTCGTCGAAACTAGTCGATGTGCAATTAGGGTGGAATAAAACGGATCATTCCGCTAAAATTTGAAAAACGAAACTTGTAGCAATTGCATTAACTACGTACTAGGAATGTTTAGTGGTCAGACGATCTTTTTTGGTGGAATTAAGACGACTGGTCGTTACGGTCATTTAGTTAGGGAAAGCTTGTCCAAGGTAGCCCAGAGAGAGAAGTTAGATTACTGGGACTAGTCAATTTAGGGCTGTTTGCCACTTACTGACACCTTCCAGGCACCTTTGACTTGGTACCGCCTTTGAAGGTTGACATTTATAAATGTGACCTCCTAACTACAAGTTACACAGCTACAGGATCTTGCTTCACTTCAAATCTATTGCCGGAACTGAGGCTGGAACCTGTCATTCACGATAGTGCCTTTCTTCAAATGTCCAGCGATCCTAATCAGAAAAGTCACCCACGAAGGGGCTGCGTGAACTAAGCAGACTGCCCTCGAGCTGGTATAACACACTTTTCATCTCAAATCACAACATATTCCCTATTTCTATGCAAAAAACAGATGAATAGAAGGGAGCGGGGGGGGGGCGGTTATGAAGGCTGAAAGCAAAACAGTAGGAATAACTCGCTGAAACTTGAGTAACCAAAAAATGAATTGTAGAGAATCAATAGTTTACTGGTTAGGGGTTAAGTAATGGCTGAAAACTGAAAAATCCAAATATCTCACTTAATACAGTAGCTAGGTAATCTAACAACAGGTCATAGACACCATAACTGCATTTTGTTTCTTTCGTGTATGTTTGTTTGTATATATATATATATATATATATATATATATATAAAATTGTAACCTCTTTCTGTACATAATTTTTTCGCAAATTTCACGATACTTTTTCGTTTCATATATCATAGACACCATAACTGCATTTTGTTTCTTTCGTGTATGTTTGTTTGTTTGTTACCTTTTCACGCATAAATGGCTGAACTGAATTTTATGAATATTACTACTAGTAATATACATACCTGGTATGTATATTACTAATAAGCCAGCTTAGACTTTAGGCTCTATTAATATTCTCTGAGACGATCAGAAGTGAGGGGTATAAGAGAGGCCAGTAATTAAAAATAGCAATATTTCGTTTCCTATTGGGGTTTCGGCAAATATGCACATAACAAAGTGGTTTATTTTATGATTTAGAGATATTTGCTCAACAATTCTTTGGAACTACTAGGTACCTCACCAGGAAAAATTAATTTAAATGTATGTTAATATTTTGTGCTTAATAATTCAAATCCTAAATCCTCCTGTAATACCTTAAATTATATGAACAAATCAGATTACATTTTCTTCACAATACTAAAACTGTTTGTTCAAATATTTTTCAGGTTCTAATTAAATAAAGTATTAAATACACATAGGGAAAACCGGCATTTCTCATGAATTAATGTTTGGGTGAAGAGAAGGAGGGGGGCAGTATACTTTACTTGGTGCAATCTGTTACTGACGTTAAAAAATAACATAGATTTGAATTATCAAGGATAAAATATTAACATAGATTTGAAATCATTTATCCAGGTGAGGTACCTACCTGGTTGTTCGAATTGGAAAGAATTGTTGAGCATATCAATATTTCTACCCAAATTACTTCGTTTTACACTGGTATAGAAAAAATTGTATAGAACAAAAGTTACTCTAAATACCAAAGTAAACAGCTATTGTTATGTGCACGTTTGACGAAAAACAAATAGAAAATGAAATATCGCGAATTTTTATTTCAGGCCTCCCTTATAACCCCCACTCCCGTTCGAACCTAAAAATTGTAATATACCTTATGATCATGGAAGTATTAATGCTAATTCACATACCGAGTTTTGTTAATTTCTGTTCAATCGTTAGTGCCCAATAAAATTGTAGACCTCCGCTTTGGTTTTTAACGTATATCTCGTTTATACTTTATTATACGACAAAAGTGAATATAACAAAAGTTACTTTAAATAACAAAATAAGCAACTTTTGTCATGTTCATATTTGCAGAAAAACTAATAGAAAACGAAATACCGCTATTTTTAATTTCAGGTGCACCTTACAACCCCCACTCCTGTTCGTCTCAGAGTATATTAATATAACCTAAAGTCTAAGTTGGGTTAGTAGTAATATACTCGTACATACCAAGTTTCATAAAATTCGGTTCAGCCGTTTATGCGTGAAAAAGTAGCAAACAAACAAACAAATAAACAAACAAACAGACATACACGAATGAAACAAATTGCAGTTATGGTGTCTATGATATGTGAAACGAAAAGTTATCTTGAAATTTCGCGAAAAAATCAATGTACAGACAGAGGTTACAATTTTATATATATATATATATATATATATATATATATATATATATATATATATATATATATATAGGGAATATATTGTGAGGTATCAGTAGTGTTGCATACACGGTAATCGGGAAATCTGCTTAATGTACGCAGCCACTGCCCCGAGGAATTTATTTAAAATGCAATCAGATCTGGTACTATTCCCAATTGTGCCGCTAGATAATGCGTATTGTGCTTTGGGATTGAGGCAGGGTTGCCAACACACCCCTTCTGGCTCATTAGATAGCTGGTGTTGGCTAACCTGGCACCTCCAATTTTCATAATACTATTTTAGAATTATTCCCCTCAGGAATTGGACATTTGTTGGGCTTTTTGTTATTCTGATTCCTGTCACATCTGCCGATTTGCTGTAACGTGCCAAAGACAGCTGCTTAAGTGTTGTTTGGGTTTATAATTATCAGAGTGTAAATTAAAAACTTGGCTTTTGTGTCGGACTATTGTATTATATATACTATAGCCTTGACAGTAAAAAAAATAAAAAATAAAAATTAAATCGAGAAGTTACAATATTTCATTGAAAATGGACTTTATAGAAAAATGTTCTTCTTAAACGTTTTTGTACTTGATTTTCAGTGGATTTTCCTTTAATGGAAATCAGCTAATTGATCATCTACTCATGACGCGTTTTTGTAAAACTTCTTCAAATTTCCATCGAACCTACGCAGGTTATTTTATCTGGAATAACGTAATAAATGTTCCTCCGGTAAAAAGATATCCAGGAAACTTAATAATAATAATAATAATAATAACAAATGATCTGTTGATATGTCTTTTGGGTTAGATAAATTTGCTGTCTTGCATATTTCACGAGGTCAGAAAATGACTACAGATAATATAATAGTTTCTGAGGAAACCTATATTCACGAACTAGAAAGGACTGATTCATACAAATATCTTGGTTTTCAACAGCATATGAAAAAGGTCCGTCACGCAGGGGCTGCGTAAACTAAGCAGATTTCCCTCGGTAAGTTTAGTAATAGATAAATATACATACTGCTAACACAACGACACCGTGAACAAATACAAACGGAAATAAGAAATGTTTCATCCAGTTTCAATAACCTGCCGACAAGAAGCGTTAGGTTAGAAATGTAAACAAACGGGCCGGGCCGGCTCACACCGGAAAGAAAAACAATTACTGAAATATTATATTATATCAGAATACAATACATTAATTTTATTGAGAACTATTTACTATACTAGTACTGTAATTAATAATGAGTCAGAATAATTGTTATCTCAATCAATAAAATTTTAGTAGTCCAAAACTTTAAGATGGGGGGGGGTCACCAGGGCATATTTGCATGTATCTCGTATAATAAAGGTCTTTTGAATACAATTTTTGGTATTTAAACTTCCAATAATGTGATTTATTATGTAGCAGAGTATTGTTTACGTAACATGAGTAGAAGTGGAGGTTTGCTAAAAACTGAAAAATGCAATTATCTCGGTTAATATTCAAGAGAGAATAAACGTATATAACAATATTTATAGTAAATTTAATTTGCAATAAGATTGATTATATTCAATTTTTTGATCCGATGCATAATAACGGAGATATTTGGAATTTTCGAAAATCCCCTCCCTTTAAACCCCCCCCCCTCCCTCTGGTCCGATTTCAGCCATTAACGAACTTGATCTGTCTTTTTACATTAAACGGTTAAATATCGAGTTTCGTAACGATTAAACAAAAATTGCGACCGCTAGAGCGGTAACAGGCAAATATATATATATATATATATATATATATATATATATATATATATATATATATATATATATATATATATACATATACAGTTTTGATACAGGCCTCATTTTCGTCATCTACTAGGTAGGATCGATGGACATTTGAAGAATAATTTCAAAAATTCCGTCGTGAGTACAACCTCAATAGCTGATTTCCCTCAAGGGAAATCTGCTAAAAGCGGAAAAGGATGTAAAAGACCAATTAAAAAATGTGTTTATTAAGCGCTTGCGACTTATTTTTAACAGCTATCTTTCAAGCCGATATAAAATAGAAGCAGTTAATACATGGGCGATACCATCTCTTAACTATAGTTTTGGCACAATAAAATGGTCTGACACTACTCTTGATGAGTTGGATAGACTCATAAGAACGGAGATGGCAAAAGCCAGAATGCACCATCCGATTTCATCTGCTGTACTTATCGAGGAAACAAGGAGGACGAGGCCTTCTCAACATCCGAAACCTATGTCGGTCTCAGGAAGTGACATTACATAAGATCGAATTATAGCCACGTCTTTAAAGAAATCGTTAAACTTGGTGAGGCGTTTACGACCTTAAACTTGAAATGTAGTAGCAACCCCGAAGTTAAAGAATAATCCCATTTTCTATCGGAATGGCAAAGTAAGGAACTTCAAGTCGACTTTATGACTAGAAGGTAGACTTGGCGTATTCTACCGCGTGGCCGACGTTTGGAAAGCTGTTTTCAGAAACAGAAGGTTTCATTAACCTAAGTGGTTTGGCCATGTCAACCGAATGGGGGACACAAGAAAGGCCAAATGGTTATATGAAGCACGGCCAGAAGGCAAACGACCCCGAGGTAGACCTAGACTTACGTACAAGGACTACGTAGCTCGATTAGGAGCAGAAAGGGGCAAGACCGCGCCAGAGATGAGGAGACTCGCGGTGGACAGACCCAGCTGGGCAAAGTGGACTGAGGTGGCCCCTCCACGCTTATCGGCACGGCACGATGGAGGTAGAAGAAGAAGGAGAGAAGGTTTCATTAGAGCTATCCAAGACCAAGTGATTGCCGTCAGATCATACAGACGTTGTATCCTCAAGGACAGGCGAATGTACGTTATGCAACAAATCGTATGAGTCCATTCAACATATTACTGCTGGACGTGAAATACTTGCTGGGTCCGAATACTTACAAAGGCACAATAACGTGGCAAAAGTCAAGCTCTAGCAGATTATTGTTATAATCCTCAAAGATTATTGGAAAAAGATAATGCAAAGAAATATTGGGATGAAGCGCTGATAACTGGCCATACTGTGCATCATAACAAACCTGACATTCTCATTAATGACAAGATCAATAAGACTGTGATATTATTGACATTGCAGTACCCAATGATGAGAATATTCGAAAATCCTATGCAGAAAAATTAAGAAAATATAAAGAATTAGCTATTGAGCTCAAAAAAGTATGGAAGCTGAAGTACAAATGGACTCGTGCCTAAAACGACAATAATAAGCAACAAATATTTAAATTTGCTAGTAGATATTTTAAAAGAAGCTTGGGACTTCTAGAATTGTGGAAAATTTTAAATTCCCTTACTACCCTTAAAATTTAATCTTACAAGGAGGTGACTTGGGATCATCAGCGTGCTAAATTGCTGTACACTTCTACAAAGGACGAAAACATTTGCATAGGATAATTTTGGTTTATCACTATCAAAATGATATACGGGTATATATTACGTTTCATTGCTTTTTCGGTCCGATTCATTGGGGATATCGTATTTCTTTTAACTGAAATATTTGGGTCAAATGACATTTTTTATTTTAGTTAATAAGGATAACTATTTTGTTTGGGTTGACAGGTATAACAACAAACAGTTGACATATTCCATTCATGAATGAAGGGCAGTTTCGCCAATCGGAGAGTGGGAGGGGGGAGCCGGAGGAAAAATGTATTGTTTTATACCGCAATATACTTTATGGCAGCCATTAAATAGGATGGATCTCCTCTCCATGTCTCTTTTCCAGGGAATAATTTATGGAGGGAAGACACGTTGCTAGCTGAGCGACGAAAATGGATTTAGAGCTCTCTCTCTCTCGCTCTCTCTCTCTCTCTCTCTCTCTCTCTCTCTTTCTCTCTAGCACTCTCTATCTCTCTCTATCTCTCTATCTCTACTCTCGTGTCCTCTATCTCTTCTCCCCCCCTCTATGTCTCTCTCTCTCTCCTTCTCTCTCTCTTCTCCTCTCTCTCTCTCTCTGCTTCTCCTCTCTCTCTCTCTCTCCTCTTCTGCTCTCGCTCTTCTCTCTCTCCTACTCTCTCTCTTCTCTCTCTCTCCCCCCCCCTCTATCCCTCTCTCTATCCTCTCCTCGCTTCACTCATCCCCTTCTCAATCTCTCTCTATCCCTCTCCCACCGTCTTCCCTCTCACCCCCTGTTATATGCTATCTCCCTCTCTTCCCTCGCTCCTCTCTCCCTACCCTATCCCTCCCCTCCCTCCATCCCTCCCTCACTATCTCCTCTCACTCCTCTACCCCTCACTCTCTCTCTCCCTCTCTTCCTTTCTCCCCCCCTTTTTCTATCTGCTACCGTACCCTCTGAGTTCTCGCGTGGCGTAAGGACCTATGGTGATTTAAATCAAGGAATGAAGCTATTGTAGGTGGAAACTCAATTAAAGTTTCACTCAAGGCTATTGATTCAGGGAGTAATAGCTTAATTCTGCAGCGGGGAACAGTGCTATTTGCTTTATAGCGTACTTACGGAGGAGGCATTGTATCCAAGTACCCAAGGTAGTAAACTTGAACATGACAATTGTACTGTTTTCCAGACATAAGAGATATAGACATTCTACTCATGGCGCGATTTCCAAAAACTTTCTTCAAATGCCCATCGATCTTACCCAGTAGATTATGAAAATAAGGTCCTTTCAAAATTGTATATACATATTTATTTATATTCATAAATGTCTGTTAACGCTCTAGAGGTTGCAATTTTGGTTTGATCGTTACCAAACTCGACATTTAATCGTTTTTTGTAAAAAGAAAGAAGGTTCGTTAATGACAGAAGTTCTACCAGTGGAGGGGAGGAATTTCGAAAATTTGAAATATCTCCGTTACTATAAGTAGCATCGAAAAATTGCCAGAACCAACTTTATTGTAAATTAAATTCCCTATAAAAGTATTAATACACATTCCATCTGTATCTAAAATATTAACTGAAATATTTGCATTATTTTAAATTTTTAATCATTTTAATCAGGCTTCCATAAATCCCTTTCTTTGTCATCACACGTTATGAATAAGCCAACATATCTTGAACCGTCTTATATCAAGCTGAAATACAAAATATTTTGTTCAACAAATCGTTTCTAGATTGAAATACAGGCAAATGCTGGTTCTGGATAACCCTTCCCCCGTTATTTGTTTCTGGGTATTTTTATTATAGTTAGGGAGATTCTGTGAGTGGATGGATTTCCCAGTATTTATATTTTAGTTTATAGATATATGTTAATGGATATCTGAAATTAATATTGTAAATTTTATTAGAGATTATTAGAATATAATCATTAAGATTTGTAGATTTGTCAGTATATTGTTTTTCTGTTTCCGGTTTCTCAATGGATACTTCTATCTTTCATTCTGAGAGGCTGTCTGACCTATTTTTTTACAACTCAGACGCTTTCCGTTATGGAGGTTATTAAAATGTAAGTTGACTGGAAGATTTCTCATTGTCATTTTTTTTAAGCATGTTTTCCCCGTGAGTTCTCAGATGTTGAGGTAAGGTTCATATGAGGTTTTCAAAATACAGTTCCTCAAATTTCCAATCGATCCTACCTGATGATGCATGAGAAAATGTGGATACTTATATTACTTTATATATATATTAATATATATCTATATATATATATATATATATATATATACATGTGTGTGTGTATGTGTGTGTGTGTGTGTGTGAGTGTATGTGTCGTGTACTTAACGCTCTAGTGGTCACAATTTTTATTTTATTGTTACCAAACTTGATATTTAAATGTTTTTTTGTAAAACTAAAGATCAAGTCCTTTAACGTCTAAAATCAAAACTAGTGGGAGGGGGGTAATATCGAAAATTCTTAATATCTCCATTATTATGCATCTGATCGAAAAATTGCATAAGCAAATCTTATTGCAAATTTTATGTTCTATAAATGTTGTTATTTACAGTTTTTCACTATCTTGATTATTATACGAGATATTTGCCTTTTAGCAGATTTCCCTTAGAGGAAATCAGCTCATTGAGGTTGTACGTCATGACTCGATTTTCGAAATTTTTTTCCAAATGTTCCATCGATCCTACCTAGGAGATTGACGAAAATGAGGTCCGTTCCAAAAACTATATAATATGTCTGTTTACCGCTCTAGCGGTCGCAATCATTGTTTAATCGTTACCAGACTCGATATTTAGTCGTCAGAGAGAGGGAGGGTTTAAAAGAGAGGATTTTCGAAAATTCGGAATCTCTCCGTTACCATATGTCGAATCGAAAAATTGTATAGAACTAATCTTATTGAAAATTAAATGTACTATAGATATTGTTATATACATTTATTCAATATCTTGACTATTAACCGAGAGTTAAAAATTGACAAGAGACCTTTATCATACGAGATAAATGCAAATATCTCCTGGTGACCCCCCCCCCCGTCTTAAGGTTTTGGACTACTAAAATTTGATTGATTGAGATAACAATTATTATATTATTATTATTATTAGTAAATAGTTCTCAATAAAATTAATATTCTATATTCTAACATATTTCAGTAATTGTTTTTCTTTCGGGTCTGAGGCGGGTAGACGCGTTTGTTTACATTTCTAACCTAACGCTTCCTGTCGGCAGGTTATTGAAATTGGATGAAACATTTCTTATTTTCGTTTGTATTTATTCTCGGTGGTGTTGTGTTACCAGTATGTAGATTTATCTATTACTAAACTTCACGGGGGAAATCTGCTCAGTTTATGCAGCCACTGCGAGACGGACTTTTTTAGTTTTCAGCCTTCAGTACACCCCCGCTACTACTCTTGTTATATTAACAATAAGTTGTTATATTATGAAGCATTTTATCTTAACCCAAATTACCAAATATTGTTCTCATTGAATTTTTACTTTTCGAGATAAATGTAAAATCCTAGCTCAACCTCAGCGTGTCGAACTTTTCGTTTTGTTTTTTAGCAGATTTCCCTCAAGGGGAATCAGCTATTGAGGTTGTACCCATGACGGAATTTTCGAAATTTTTCTTCAAACGCCATCGATCCTACCTAGTAGATGACGAAAACGAGGTCCGTTCAAAACTGTATATATATATATATATAAATATATATATATATATATATATATATATATATATATATATTTGTCTATTACCGCTCTAGCGGTGGTAATTATTGTTTAATCGTCACCAAACTCGATATTTTGTTGTTTTATGAAAAAAGAAAGATTAAGTTCGTTAACGGCTGAAATCGGACCAGAGGGAGGGGGGGGGTTAGGAGTGAGGATTTTTGAAAATTCAAAATATCTCCGTTACTATATGTATACGGATCGAAAACGTGTATAGAACCAATCTTACTGAAAATTAAATTTACTATAAATATTGTTATATACATTTATTCTTTATCTTGAATATTAACGGAGATATTTGCATTTGTATTAAATCGGGACGCCTAAGGGACGAGAGTTACTTTCCCTCCAAAAGCTAGTTCGGCCGTTTCCTTCACTGGCTCGGCTCTCGTGAAATTTCTCTATTGTACACGTAATACTTCACGTGGGAAATCTGCTTAGTTTACGCTGCCCTGCGTGACGGACTTTTCCTGGGAACAGGGTGAGTATATGGTTCAATAATAAGGAAATTGCATTAATACTTTCCGATCTATCCGATTCGCCGGTATCGATAGATATTTCATATATCGATTAGCAGTGAATAAATGAGTAATAGGCTTATAATAATATGATAGATAGAGGGAGATCACAGCTGGTGGCTCCATTCATAACCTAAAGTTAGCAGAGATACCGGACTCCAGACTTACCCTAGGAATAGAACATTAGACTTGGAAACAATCCATCTCCTTCAAATAGTTCTCTTATCACTCCCTGCTCTAATTCTTATCAGCTGTTATCAATTCTGATGACAGTCCATCATTACCACAGGTCAATGGATTATAGATTTCTATTAATTAGTAGTTTTAACGAGGTTGAAAATTGACCATTCACGGCTAACTCACACTTACCTACTTACCGGAGAAGACGAACCCTACTGCCAAAACTGAAACTGTAGACTAACTATAAAACATATACTGACTGCTATCTAAGGACTCACATACAACTACCATACACTTTGACTGAATTACTACATGACTGTAGCCAGTATATAGACCGCCTATTACACTACTTGAAACATAACAACATTTTCAAAAAAACTATAATGTAGGGCAATACTGAAAATATTTTCAGAAATAAGCATACTTACGTAAATATAATAATTATATGTTATATGTTAAATACCAGATTCGTCGCTAAATCGCCCCAGTTGCGAAATGCGATTATTGTATGAATAATGATAATAATATTAATTAGAAACAATGCATCGAGTTAGGACTATTATTTTTTGTGTGTCAAGAAATGGGGCTTGTGTACGTTCATAATACATTATGTCCTCACGCAGGTCCTGCGCAAACTAAACATATTTTCAACAGGTTGGTATGATACAGTACTCATCCCATTTCACCATATATTCCCTCTTTGCAAATAAAAAGCCCTTCACACAGGGGCTGCGTAAACAAAGCAGATTTCCCTCGTGATGTTTAACAATAGATAAATCTACATACTGGTAACACAATAGCACCTTCGACATCAAGTAAATAAATACAAACGATAATAACAAGCCTCCAGACGGGAAGCACCTGAAAAGTAAACAAACAGGTGTGCCAACTTCTCACATAAAAAGAAAAATAATTACGGAAATATATCAGAATATAACATATTAATTTTATTGAAAACTATTTACTATATATAGTACTGTAATTTATAATGGATCGGAATAATTTTTTACCCTCAACAAATCAATTTTAGTAGTCCCTAGAACCATTAAGAAAGGGGGAAGGGGGAGGGGGGTCACGATAACATATTTGCATTTAATCTCGTATAATAAAAACCAATTTTAATGTCAACTCTTTGAAAACAATTTATGGTATTTAACATAAATTGTTTTCAAGAGTTGCATAAATTGTTTTTATTATACGAGATAAATGCAAATATGTTATCGTGACCCCCCTCCCCCTTCTTAAGTTCTTGGACTACTAAAATTTGATTGATTGAGGTAAAAATTATTCCGATCCATTATAAATTACAGTACTATATATAGTAAATAGTTTTCAATAAAATTAATATGTTATATTCTGATATATTTCCGTAATTATTTTTCTTTGATTAATGTGGTTTATTACTTAACAGAGTATTGCTTATGTAACATGAGTAGAAGTAGGGGTTTGCTGAAGGCTGAAAACTGAAGAATGCAAATATCTCGGTTAATATTCAAGATAGAGAATAAATGTATAGAACAATATTTATAGAAAATTTAATTTGTAACATGATTGGTTCTATACACGTTTTTGATCCGACGTACGGTAACTGATATATTTCGAATTTTCGAAAATCCCCCTCCCAGTGGCCCGATTTCAGCCATTAACGAACTTGATCTGTCTTTTTGCATAAAACGTTTAAATATCGAGTTTGGTGGCGATCAAACAAACATTGTGACCGATATATATTAGATTGAACGGTCCTCATTTTCGTCATGTCCCGGGTTGGATCGATGGACATCTGAAGAAATATAAAATCTGATGTTTAGAAGTGGGCTGTCAATAAAATCTATCTGGATTTGTGCTGGCTGGTGGAGGTCCATCATCAACGGAAGGATCAAAAAGGTCAAACACCTCCACTCTTAATATTTCTTTATTACAGGCAAAGTACTTTCGGGGCGAACCGTCCCATCATCAGTGCTCTAAGTGATTCCTATTGAGCCGACATCACCGGCGAGACTGGGCCACCAGTCTCGCCGGAGATGTCGGCTCAATAGGAACCAACTCTAGAGCACTGATGATGGGACGGTTCACCCCGAAAGTACTTTGCCTGTAATAAAGAAATATTAAGAGTGGAGGTGTTTGACCTTTTTGATCCTTCCGTTAATAAAATCTATGTTGACAACGCCATCACACAACGTATTTGCATGTATCTCATCCAGTAAAGGTCCGAAGAAAACAATATTTGGTATTTAAGCTGGAAATAAGACTTTTTGTCATATATTCCCTTCTTGTTTAAGTACGATGATTAAAAGTGGGGGTTTACTGTAGGCCAAAAATGATTAAACACAAAAATCCCTGTTACTATTCAAGCTAGAGAAAAAAATATATATATATTAACTTTTATAAGACATTAAATTTCTAGTAAGATAGCTTCAATACATAGTTTCCACCCAACGCATAGTAAAGAAGATGGTCGTATTTTCAAAATTCAACCCCTCTCTAAACCCCAAAACCTCCCAATACTCAGTCAATCCTATTCCTACTCCGGTCTAGAATAAATCTATCTATTCAAAGCTGCGATGTTGGCTGCCCTGTGTGTGTACAATTCGTACGCTTTCCGTATGTAGATTTATCTATTGTAAACCTTCCCATGGGAAATCTGCTTAGTTTACGCAGCTCATGCGTGACGAAATTTTAAACTATTGATGACGGTATACAATTGTTGTTCTATGCACTATTTCGTAACTCAAGTATTAAGCAATTTATTCCTACTTTCTTCATTTCAGACTTCACTTAACCCCCAATTCCAATAATAGGATTTTCAGAGAATATGAAGGATGGGTTCAGATCAAAAGTGTGTTATTCCGTCAAGCGGGAAATCTGTTTTGTTCACGCAGCCCCTGCGTACCGGACATCATGATGGTATCGACTCCAATACATTAATATGCTTTGAAGTACATTCCCTAAATTCTTGGCACCTGAGAAAAACCTGAAGTATACGCAGCCCCTGCGTGACGGACATCATGATGGTATCGACTCCAATACATTAATATGCTTTGAAGTACATTCCCTAAATTCTTGGCACCTGAGAAAAACCTGAAGTATACGCAGCCCCTGCGTGACGGACATCATGATGGTATCGACTCCAATACATTAATAAGTTTTTGAAGTACATTCCCTAAAATTCTTGGCACCTGAGAAAAATCCTGAAGTATAACGCAGCCCCTGCGAGACGAACATCATTATGGATATCGAATCCAATACATTAATATTGCTTTGAAGTACATTCCCTAAATTCCTTGGCACCTGAGAAAAACCTGAAGAATACGCAGCCCCTGCGTGACGGACATCATGATGGTATCGAGTCCAATACATTAATAGTCTTTGAAGTATATTCCCTAAATTCTTGGCACCTGAGAAAACCCTGAAGTATACGCAGCACCTGCGTGACGGACATCATGATGGTATCGACTCCAATACATTAATAGTCTTTGAAGTATATTCCCTAAATTCTTGGCACCTGAGAAAACCCTGAAGTATACGCAGCACCTGCGTGACGGACATCATGATGGTATCGACTCCAATACATTAATAGTCTTTGAAGTATATTCCCTAAATTCTTGGCACCTGAGAAAAACCTGAAGTATACGCAGCCCCTGCGTGACGGACATCATGATGGTATCGAGTCCAATACATTAATAGTCTTTGAAGTATATTCCCTAAATTCTTGGCACCTGAGAAAACCCTGAAGTATACGCAGCACCTGCGTGACGGACATCATGATGTATCGACTCCAATACATTAATAGTCTTTGAAGTATATTCCCTAAATTCTTGGCACCTGAGAAAAACCCGAAGTATACGCAGCACCTGCGTGACGGACATCATGATGGTATCGACTCCAATACATTAATATGCTTTGAAGTATATTCCCTAAATTCTTGGCACCTGAGAAAAAACCTGAAGTATACGCAGCCCCTGCGTACCGGACATCATGATGGTATCGACTCCAATACATTAATATGCTTTGAAGTACATTCCCTAAATTCTTGGCACCTGAGAAAAACCTGAAGTATACGCAGCCCCTGCGTGACGGACATCATGATGGTATCGACTCCAATACATTAATATGCTTTGAAGTACATTCCCTAAATTCTTGGCACCTGAGAAACACCTGAAGTATACGCAGCCCCTGCGTGACGGACATCATGATGGAAACGAATCAAATACATAAATATGCTTTGAAGTACATTCCCTAAATTCTTGAGTTCTTCTCTAAATCAACATGTCTCACTTAATTTTTTTGAACACTCTATGTCCAATTGCATTAATTAATTAAGATTGTCCTGTTAAATGTCTTGAAAGCTGCCCAAAGGCTTATTCTCTGCCGTAGTGAAAGTATGGGGGTTTGTTAAATGAATTTGCACCTCTGAGTTTGTCAAAGGGCCAACCTTTCATTAATATTAAAAACTGAGTTAGCTTCGAGCCAACAACTCGCACAGCCAACAACTTAAACATTTCACTTCCCCCAAGAAATAATCAACTTAACTCGAATTAAGAAGTTTCGTGATGCATTTTACCTTGAAAAGTTGATTAATTTTATTTGACTTTCCGCTGACTAGTTTAGTTTGTTTAATAAGTACCTTCAGCTGGCTCGGAGAGACTCGCTTCATTCTTATTAGAAACTGTTAAAGTTGGTTTGTTGAGGAAACAATGTTGTAATACGACCAGGAAAATGGAAAATGTTCCCGATGGCTATACATCCTTTCCTTGGTCTAAGAAAATAAAAAAAGTCCGTCACGCAGGGGCTGCGTAAACTATGCAGATTTCCCACGTGAAGTTTTACAATAGAGAAATCTGCCTAATAATAACAGTAGTAGTAACCTATTCTCACGAGGACGAATAGTTAGTGAAACGGCCACACTAGCGCTCGGCGGAAACTCCCGAACATAGCCTACCACACTCACAATACAAATGCAAATATCTCGGTTAATATTAAAGATACAGAATAAATGTATAGAACAATATTTATAGTAAATTTAATTTGCAATAAGATTGGTTCTATACAAGTTTTTGATCCGACGTATGGTAACGGAGATATTTCGAAAATCCCCCCCTCTAAACCCCCCCTCCCACTGGTCCGATTTCAGCCATTAACGAACTTGATCTTCCTTTTTACATAAAACGATTAAATTCCGAGTTTGGTAACGATAAAACAAAAATTGCGACCGCTAGAGCGTTAACAGACAAATATATATATCTATCTATATAGATATATATATATCTATATATAGAGATATATTATATATATATATATATATATATATATATAATTTTGAACGGACCTCATTTTCGTCATCTCCTGGGTAGGATCGATGGACATTTGAAGAAATTTTTCGAAACTCGCGTCATGAGTACGACCTCAATAGCTGATTTCCCTTAAGGGAAATCTGCTTAAATCTTTCTTGGGTAAAGGAAAGTCCACTACGGAAGGGACTGCGTTAACAAAGCAGATTTCCCACGTATTTGCACTTATTCCAAAATTACCCGTTCAACGAAAACAATATTTGGTATTTAAGCCTCTAATAATGTGCTTCATAATATAAAAACTTATTGTTAATATGAAGTGAGTAGGAGCTCCCGTTTGCTGAAGGCGGAAAACTAAAAAAGTCCGTCACGCAGGGGCTGCGTTAACTAAGCAGATTTCCCACGTGAGCCACGTATTTGCATTTATCTCAAAACTTAAAAGTTCAATGAGAACAATATTTGGTATTTAAGCTTCAAATAAAGTGCTTCATAACATAATAGAATATTGACAATATGAGATGAGTAGGAGTGGGGGCTTTACTGAAGACCGAAAACTGCAAAATGCAAATATCTCAGTAAATAATAAGATAGTGAAAAACTGTACATAACTCAATTTATAGAACATTACATTTGCAATAAGATTGGTTCTATACAATTTTTCAATCCGAATCATAATAACGGAGATATTATGAAATTTCAAATCCTCCCCCTCTAAACCCCCCCCCTCCCCTTGGTCCGATTTTAGCCATTAACGAAATTGATCTTTCTTTTTGTATAAGACGATTATATATCAACGATAAGACAGAAATTGCGACCGCTAGACCGGTAACAGACAAATATATTAATACAGTTTTGAACGGACCTCATTTTCGTCATCTCCTGGGTAGGACCGATGGACATTTGCAGAAAAATTTAGAAAATCACGTCATGAGTACGACCTCAATAGCTGATTTCCCTTCAGGGAAATCTGCTAAAAATGCAAATATCTCGGTTAATAATGAAGATATTGAAAATACATACATAGCAACATTTATAGAACATTATATTTGCAGTAAGATTTGATCTATACAATATTTCACCCCCTCTGAAAATTACACCAGTCTCTACACCAATTTCTCGAGAGCCGAAGAGTTACGGAAGCGGCCAACTAACTTTCAGCGGAGTCGCACGAACAGAACCGACAATAGTCGAAAATGAAAGTCCATCACGCAGGGGCTGCGTAAACTAAGCCGATTTCCCACGTGTAGTTATACAATAGAGAAATCTAGGAGCTCCGAGAGCCGAGCAGTTACGGAAACGGCCGACCTAGCTTTTGGCGGGAAACACTCGTGCGTTACCGCCCACATTTAATAAAAATGCAAATATCTCGGTTAATATTCAAGATAGAGAATAAATGTATAGAACAATATTTATAGTAAATTTAATTTGCAATAAGATTGATTGGTAACAATTTTTCGATCCGACTTATATGACGGAAACATTTCGAATTTTCGAAAATCCTCCCCTCTAACCCCCCCTCCCACTGGCCCGATTTAAGCCGTTAACGAAATTGATCTTTCTTTTTACATAAAACGACTAAATATCGAGTTTGGTAACGATCAAACAAAAATTACGACCACTAGAGCGTTAACAGACAAATTTATATATAATTTTGAACGGACCTCATTTTCGTCATCGCCTGGGGAGGATCGATGGTCATTTGAAGACATTTTGTAAAACGCGTCATGAGTACAACCTCAATAGCGATTTCCCTTAAGGGAAATATGCTAAACATTGCATTTTAAGTTGCCATAAGATTGTACCTATCCAAGTTTTCGATCCGACGCATAGTAACAGAGGTATTTCAAATTTTCGAAAATCCCCCCCCCCCCCCCGCTAGTCGAATTTCAGCCATTAAGGAACTTGATCTTAATTTTTTCATAAAACGATTATATATCGTGTTTGGCAACGACGAAACAAAAGATGCGACAGCTAGAGCGTTAACAGACAAATATATATACAGTTTTGAACGGACTCCATTTTCACAATACTCTTGGTAGATCTCCTGGATCGACGGACATTTGAAGATTTTTTCTAATAGCTGGTTTCCCTTACGGAAAATCTGCTAATAACAGAAGTAACGTTGTACAGATAGGCGTTGCGATTATATATATGTATATATATATATATATATATATATATATATATATATATATATATATATATATATATACTAGCTCAGATACCCGGCTTCGCCCGGGAATTCATTTGAGGCTGAATGGTGATGGTATATTTTTGGCAAGGCTTTACTTTGTACAATATTTTGACATTTACCCGTACAGTGTTTAGGGTTAATACCCGTTGTTGGCATTTGTTAATAATAAAATTATTTTTTTATGTATGACTTCACTGTCCTCCATATTGTCATATTTCCCGTTTCCTGTGCATTGTGCATAGATTTGAATTATTAAGGAGATAATATTGCCATACATTTGAATTAATGTTTTCAGGTGAGGTACCTGGTAGTTCATATTGAAAATAAGTGTTGAGCAAATTTCTCTAAATAACAAAAAAAACAACTCTCTTTTGTTATGTGCATATTTGCCGAAACCCCAAATACGAAATCATTATTATTAATTTCAGGCATCCCTGATAACCCCCACTCCTGTCCGTCCCTAGAAATGTTAGTATGGCTTATTATAAGGATGGCGTTAGTGCTAATACACATACCGAGTTTTATTTAGTTCGGTTGAGTCTTTTGTGCCAAATAAAATTGTTGACTCCCGCTATAATTTTTAGCGTATAACTCATTTATACTTCCGTATACGGCAAAAGTGCATATAACAAAAGTTACTCTAAATTACAAAATAAACAACTTTTGTTATGGGCATATTTGCAGAAAAAGCAATAGGAACCGAAATATCGCTATTATTAATTTCAGGCCTCCCTTATAACCCCCACTCCTGTTCGTCTCAGAGAGTGTTAATATAGCCTAAAGTCTAAGTTGGGTTATTGGTAATATACATTTCATAAAGTTCGGTTCAGCCGTTTATGCGTGAAAAGATAACAAACAAACAAACATTCACGAAAGAAACAAATTGCAGTTATGGTGTCTATGGCATGTGAAACGAAAAGTTATCGTGAAATTTTGCAAAACAAATCAATGTACAGACAGAGGTTACAATTTTATATATATACAATTTTATATATATATATATATATATATATATATATATACATATATACATATAGATAGATAGATAGATAGATATCAAGAGAGCCAGGATGCGTAGGCTCCATATCGGACATTCTAATCCTTGAAGGATAATACGATTCAGGGATGGTTTGATGTTAATCCCACTGCTTGTGACAACCACACAACTAGGATTACTTCAATACAAACTCTCTCCGATAACATTTCTTCATTCTATCCTATATACTTTAATATTTAAGATATTTCACGTTTAAAAATGAAAAAGTCTGTCACGCAGGGGCTGCATAAACTAAGCAGATTTCCCACGTGCTGGTATAACACATGTGATCTCTTATCACCACGTATTTTCTATTCATATGTAAAAAACCTATACGATAAGTAACCTCCACTCCTGTTCTGAGAATATTAGCAGATCTTTGAGTCCAATTGGCCATTTACGACTGACACATACTTCCTTACTGGAGAAGACCCCACTGCCAACACTGTAACTTTACACTTACAATAAAACATATACTTACTGACTGTTATCTAAGGACTCACATAGACCTACCATACACATGGACTGAATTACTACACGACTGAAGCCAGTACATAGATCGCGTATTACACTACTTGAAACGTAACATCATTTTCAAAAAATGATAATGTAGGACAAAACTGAAAATATTCGCAGAAATGAGCCTACTGGGGTAATATGAAAAACTGATATGGAAAAATTAACCTTTTATGTCACTCAATCTCTCCAGTCGCGAAATGCGATTACAGTAAGAATACATAAATAAAATCCTAAAGTAAAACGGCAGGCATACATCGTAGCTCAAGTCAAAATACAATTTGGGGCTACTGTCATATAGGCGTCAAGGGTGACAAATCATAAGCAATCAAACAGAGACCTAATCGGCCATCAATTGATTTTATGCGTTTTAATTTTCCCAGTAAAACGACAAATTATCACGAAATTTCATGAAAAAAAGACAAACCAATATGCTGATAGAATTTATATATATATTATAAAACAATATAGTATTAAATATATTATATATATATAGTAACATGATTATAAGAATGTTGTTTTGAGGGCCTTGAGGTCAGAAAAATAATTAAATTTCCTGTCATATTATCAGTTATTTCGTCCCCGACACGTTTGTTTTCTGAAGCAAAAATTTAGAAACGATTTTTTTTGTATACACATAGTTTTATATTGCTTAACTTCTAAATAAGATTTTTGGTTCTACTCACAGCTTCATCAATTCCATTTAAAAAGAAGTTCTTTATATTATAATGTATGAAATATATTATGGTTAATATATTCGCCTTTTTAAATGCACTATTATTTGTGATAGTATAGTAACTTTTTTTGCAGCACTTCGTTTAGATTTTTTATTAAATCTATAGAGCGAGACAATTATATAGTATATTTAACGCTACTTCCAGTTTAAACCATAATTACTTGTAGGGGCCTAGTAATGCAACCGGTAATTTTCCAATGCTTTTTATTTATTAATGAGTCTATTTGATATTAAATTAAAACTTTTATATTTGACATTGACTTAATTTCAGTTCAAACAAAGCCCAATATTACGAGTAGAATGTTTTTACAATGCTCATGGGGGGGGGCGGCACAATAAATAGCATTTTGTTTTACGGGGCAGGAAACCATGTAATTCGCCTTAAGGGAAATTGGCAGGCTGATTGAGGTCGTAATCACATGATGACGGCGACCGTTTTGAAAAATTTCTTCAAATGGTCCATGGCGATCCTACCCATGGTGATGACGAAAGTGAGGTCGCGTTCAAAATTATGAGTATAGTTATATAGATATATATATATATATATATAGTATATATATAGTATATAGTATTTATATATATTTATATATATATTTGTCCTTGGTAACGCTCTAGCGGTCGAAATTTTTGTTTGATCGTTACCAACTACTCGGGACATTTAATTGGTTTATGTAAATAAGGAAGATCAAGTTCGTTAATGGCTGAAATCGGACCAGTGGGGGAGGGGGGGAGCAATTTTTGGAAAATTCGAAATATCGATATATATTGTATAGAATCAATCTTATTGCAAATTAAATTTACTATAAATATTGTTCTATACATTTATTTCTGTATCTTGAATATTAACCGATATATTTGCATTTGTATTCTGCATTGGTCGGCAGGAGTGGGCTGTTTCGTTACTTTCAGAAGAGAGCTCTGGCGGCCGATTTCGTAACTATTCGTCCCTCGTGTATAAGTCTAGTGATCCCTTAATACTTACTACACTTGTTATTGGGCAGATTTCTCTATTGTAAAATTCACGGGGGGAAATCTGCTTCGTTTACGCAAGCCCCTGCGTGACGGACTTTTTATTAAAACTACTATATCATGTTTTGTTTGTTTGGGCGTTTTGGGCATAAACCATCTCCATTCCTGGTCAGTCAATGCCCAGCGCTCGCAAAACCGTATTAAAGTTCCCCGAACATGGGGAAATCGCCCGACAAATGCACACCAAACCCGTTTTTACTGATAATTATTTATTTTTATAATTTTATTTATTTATTCATTTATTAAATTAATTAATTATATCATGTCTCACAACATTTTATGGTAAATAATTTTTAAGTATCTCAAATTTTTTTTCTTATTTTTTGCCTCCTTATGTTCAACTATGTACTTTTAAATGTGTTGTTTTTCCTATTCTAAATTTAAATATTTTCAAAATTAAAGTTTCTATTGTTTTGTACTGCATGTTCAGACAAGACGTTTAGCATTGATTTTAGTAATCTATACTTTTCTGCTTGATGAAGGAATTATTATTTTTCTGACCTTATTGTTCATAAACATTGTGAAATAATAAATGGTTAGTGTATAAATATACTTTATAAACATATACGTATGTATATAAATTTTGAAGAATATTTGATGAATGTTTGTGAAAATACTACTGCGGTTAGTACCTGGGTATCTCATTATCTTGTTGTGTAAAATGTATCATACGTCCGGGCAGAAGTAGATTACAGGAACAGTCATTTTATTTTAGTTAGCATGCATTTTCAAAGGAAACGAGGCAGGCAGATGTAGCGACAGTAGGATTTGGATTACGGTAATCTGTATTTGGTGGAAATCTTACCCAGGACTTTAATAACATTTATAAAGAGCTGCAAAGTTCTAGCGGGAGGATCAGAGAACGATCATAAAGGGATTAACCGAGGGATGAACTAGGTTACAGCGCTAATGAACGTGGTAGAAGAGGATTTTGAAAAGGGCGGTTCACTTTGAAGATATTAATTTCATACAATCATTTATAGGATAATGAGTAGCAAAAAGATAGGGTTCGTTAGCAGGATTTCCTTAAGGGGAAACTGCTGTTCAGGGTGCACTTCGAAATATGGTTACAAATTTCCGTAGAGAGTCGAACAGTTACGGGAACACGGCCCGATGTCTCTTGTACGGGAAACTCACGACTAGACCCAGAACTTAGCCAATCTCATCTCAGAAGCTGAAAACAGAAAAATGCAAATATCTCGGTTATTATTCAAGATACATAATAAATGTATATAACATTATTTATAGTAAATTTAATTTGCAATAAGATTGGTTTTGCATAATTTTTCGAGCCGACGTATAGTAACGGAGATATTTCGAATTTACGAAAATCCTCCTCTCTAAACCCCCCCCCCCCCTCCCACGGATCCAATTTCAGCCATTAACGAACTTGATCTTTATTTTTGCAATGTTTAAATATCGAGTTTGGTAACGATCAAACGAAAATTGCGACCGCTAGAGCGTTAACAGACAAAATATATATATATATATATATTATCTAATATATATATTATATATATATACATTACTACTATATTTATATTATATATATATATTACAGATAATATATATATTTTAAATATATATATATATATATATTATAATATACCAGATATTATTATATATATATATATATATATAATATATATATATATATATACATATAATATATACAGATATTATTTATATTATATATATATATATATATACGGATTTTTTTTTTTTTTATATATAAATATATATATTATATATTACGAATATTTGAACGGACCATCATTTTCGTCATCAATCTCTGGTAGGATCGATGGACATTTGAAGAAATTTTTCGAAACTCGCGTCATGAGTACGATCTCAATAGCTGATTACCCTTAAGCGAAATCTGCTAAAATTCAGACCCATGGCATTTATAACACTGCAGATTATCCGATGTGGTTCACATTAGGTAAATCAGCTGTAGAGATTGACCCTATATTCGAAAACATTTCTTCAAATGTCCATCGGTATATTTTTGTCTGTTAACGCTCTAGCGGTCGTAATTTTTCGTTGTAAAGTTACCCAACTCGAATTTTAATTGTTTTGTTTAAAATTTAAGATCCAGTTCGTGAATGGATGAAATCGAACCTGTTGAGAAAGTTTCGAAAAATATCTCCATTATTTTACGTCGGGTCGAAAAATAGTATAAATTTAATCCTATAGTATTTTCCTTTATATGTTACAATATACATTTTTTTCTCTATTTTCAATATTACTGAGATATATGCATTTTTAGCAGATTTCCCTCAAGGGAAATCAGCTATTGAGGTCGTACTCATGTCACGATTTTCGAAAAATTTCTTCAAAAGTTCATCGATCCTACCCAGAAGATGTCGAAAATGAGATCCGTTCAAAATTATATCTATCTATTTATATATATGTATATATGTATATATATATATATATATATATATATATATATATATTTGTCTGATAAAGCTCTAGCGGTAGCAATTTTTGTTTGATCGTTACGAAACTCAATATTTAACAGTTTTATGTAAAAAGACAGATCAAGTTCGTTAATGGCTGAAATCATACCAGAGGGAGGTGGGGTTTAGAGGGGGGATTTTTGAAAATTCGAAATATCTCCCTTATTATGCATCGGATCGAAATATTGTATAGAACCAATCTTTCAACAAATTACATTTACTATAAATATTGCTACATACATTTATTCTCTAACTTGAATATTAACCGAGATATTTGCATTTTTATGAAGTCTGTGAGACATGTGGTCGGGTATAGTCCGGATTAGGGGGCTCAGGTGGAAGCTTCTAACCTTACCTTACCTTCTTTACTTTGTGAGATTTATGCAAATATGTTCTGTTCATCCACCCCCCCCCTTCTTCAGTTCTTGGACTACTAAAATTTGAGTTATTAAAATATAAATTATTCTTACAATTCAGAAGCCGTTTCAGTTGGGAATTTATTTTAATTAAATGAAAGATTTCTCTCTACCGTTTGTATTTAATCACCGTGGTGTTGTGTTACTAGTATGCAGATTTCTCTATTGTTAAATTTCACGTGCGAAATCTGCTTAGTTTACGCAGCCCCAGCGTGACGGACTTTTTTTTAGTTTTCGGTCTTCACTATCCCTCCCACTCCTACTCATGTCATTCCTACTCAACAACTATTGTTCTCATTGAACTTTTTTATATGAGTTTTTGTACTGACATAACATTTAGCATGCATTAATCATCCACCAATCTGTATATGTTTTTTTATTTTTTAATTTATTTTTTTTTTTTTTTATTTATTTTATTTATTTATTTTTTTTTTTTGGTATTTTTTATTATTAGTATTATTACTAAGTTATGTGCTACTATTACTACTGTTGCTAAGGTATATGTTATTATTACTTTTTGCTAAGGAATTTGTTATTACTTGTTGCTAAGGTATAATATTATTGTTACTTGCTGTTAAGATATTTTTTGTTATTACTTGGTTGCCTAAGGTATTTATTATTGTTACTTGCTGTTAAGGTATTTTTTGTTATTATTTGTTGTTAAGGTAATTTATTATTGTTACTTGTGCTAGATTAAGGTATGTTTTTTTTGTTATTGTTACCTGTTATTACTTTTTATAAGGGCATAATCACCTTCCGATGTGGTGTCCATTAATAAATAATTGATAAAAAAATTGTACTGACGTCATGTGTTGAGATTTTAAATCCTTAACTCAAAACTTTTCATTTACCATGCCGAAACGCCTCATTCAACACTATATATAATATTAGTCCATGTCTGAAATCCCGGGGTAGAGAGCCCAGGAACTCTAAAATTTATAATTTCTTCGTCATTAAGAGTCCGATCGAAAAATGTTATAGTACCAATCTTGTTAAGCTATTGTTGGTATATAATTGTTGTTTATATATTTTCTATTAACTGACATATTAAGTGTGATATTTGTATTTTATTTTTTTCAGCCTTCAGTAAACTCCCAGGCTCATTACTCATGGAATATTGACTTGTATATAGAAAATATATGGTGAGAAGGACCAGTAATGATCGTTCTTCCGCGAGACTGACTTTTTTTTTATTTCATTCATTTTTACATCTGTTCATTTGATACTCTTTCAGAATGTTTGAAAATTTAACGGGCATATCGCTTTGATATGGTGTCCATTATTATTTTCTTTTTCTAACCTGAGATATCATAAATATGAAAATATATTGGAGAGAAAAAAGAAATGTATCGAATTGAGTTTCGAATTTTATGAATGTTATTTGAACTTTCTTGCTTTCAGACTTCAGTAGCCCTCTATTCGTCGGATTTTTATGTAGAAATAGAGAATAGATGGTGAGATGAGATTAGTAGAATGTCATAACAGAAAGTAGGAAATCTGCTTAGTTTACGTAGCCTCTGCGTGACGGACGTTTATCATTGCCATTTAAAGTTTATAAAGTGATTCAGAACTATTTACAGGATAATGAGCTGTTTACTGGTAGGCTTTAAGTTCGGCTTCCTCTAGTTGATTGTGTTTAACTAATTCAGTTTGTCTAAAATACTCGCTTCCTAATTAGCTAGAAAGAGCTCCAATGCTCTTCAGTAGTTTACTATTACTCGCTATAGTTTCGGGACTAAAAATAAATAGTTCGGTTATATTTGAATTAACTAATTAAAAAAAAAAAAAGGAGTTTCGAAATTAAATGAAACACTTGTAATTACAATTAAAAGTCCGTCACGCAGGGGCTAAGGGGTAAACTAAGCAGATTTCCCGCGTGAAGTTATACAATAGAGAAATCTGCATACTAGAGCTGAACAGTTACGGCAAAGGGCCGAACTAGCTTTTGGCGGGAAACTGTCATCCGTTATCGGCCCAATTCGAATTTTCGAAAATCTCCCCCTCTAAACCCCCCTCCCGCTGGTCCGATTTCAGCCGTTAACGAACTTGATCTGTCTTTTTGCATAAAACCTTTAAATATCGAGTTTGGTAACGATAAAACAAATATTGCGACCGCTAGAGCATTAACAGACACACACATATATATATATAATTTGAACGGACCTCATTTTCGTCATGACCTGGGTAGGATCGATGGAGATTTGAAGAAATTTTTAGAAAATCGCGTCATGAGTACGACCTCAATAGCTGATTTCCCTTAAGGGGAATCTACTAAAAAACAGAGAGCTATTCACGTGCGCGAAACTTCATAGATTTTCAATTTAACATATTTATAATAGTTTTATTTATGTAAACATATTTGAAAGATGTATTAGTAAAACTTTAAGGTTTGTATGATGATAAAATAATGCAAATGTATTCTAGATATAATTCTTCCCTGGAAGATACCGCAGCGTTTTTTTGTTTTTTTTTACATGGAGCTATGAAGGTGAAAAAATGTAATCCTTTTTTTGTAAGTGCTACATAATTAGTTAAAAATAAATTAATTCGAAGAACATTTTTGTTATTGTTGTCATACCTGTCGGTGCATACCATCGTCACTGGCTGATGGTCGAGTACAGCTGGCATTGTGCTGTAGATACGATGGCACCATCTTCAAAAGTTGTATTTTTCTTATGTTGATGCTTTTTAAAGTAAACATTTTTTTTGGAGTCATTCAATAATACTTTTGAGTTATTTCGTTTTAATTATTTTTTCCTTTTTTTCAGAATCCATTCTTTTCCCATAGACATGTTTCAAAGATAATTATGTTGACTACAAGGAGGAATGGATTCTGGAATAAAACAAAAATGTATTTAAAAAGTTTACCTCAAAAAACATGAACATAACAAATTGTTTATTATTTCTTTATTTCAGAATTCATTCTTCTTCCCATAGACTTGTTTCAAACATAATTTTATTGGCTTCAGCGTTTACGTAGCAGCATTTTTCAATGAAACTTGCCGTTTCGGAAATAAAGGTTTGTGCAGTTTACGGCTAAAGGATGCGTCAAATCGAAAAATACACAGATATAAACTAGTTTTAGAATTTTATTTTCTACAAGAATCCACCATAAAAAGTATGACATTTTATTGGAAATTCTAATGTTACGGTTGCTGGAGAAGCACTGGATAAGGTTAGGAGGTCAAATATGGACTGAAAAGATTCTTCAGGTGTCACACAATCATGGCAGACCAAGTCTCAGCCTTGTATTAAAATAATTGGAGATTTTAAGAGGGTAGCTTGGGAAGGTGGGACACCCTGTATATACATTATATTGTTGCGAAAATTAAATACAGAAGGATTAGCAGAGAGAGTCGCGTATTTGGGAAGTGCGAAGTAAATCAAAGAAGCCGACAGAGGGTCTAGCTCCTACTAGTGCCTTCCAGTCCAGACGTCGAAGGGCCCAGACAATTCTCCTTTGATGTATGCCGATGACCTATATAAAGAACCAGCCAGCCGCGAGCGAGTCAGTTTTTCTTCTCAAGTGCTCATATGTGCGTTCGGTGATACAATGCGACTTAGCGCAGTGCGGTAAAGTGTTTTTATAAGAAGAACAGTGTTGTGCCGTGACTGTAACAGCTGTGTTTAAGACAGGACAGTTGCAGTGCCGTGTAATCAGTGAGTGGCCGTGAGTGGAATTATTGGTATCTGTGAAAAGCTATCAGTGCATATTGTGAGTAGTAATAAAGAATAATTATCCAAGTGAATTGAGCTTTGTTAAATAAATTGTGCAGTGATAGAAACTGTGAAACTTGTGAGTATTTAATTTTGCAATTCAAAAAGAACTCTTATTAAAAACGTTTATTACTGGTTTTGGTAATAAAACGTAACAATATATATCCTGGCTAGGGCCGATGGGCATTTGAAGTCATTTTTTTGAAAATCCCATCATGAATACAGCACCAATAGATATTGAGATGAGATCTGCAGTGTGTCATTCCAACTGGCAGGAAATCTGCTTAGCCTACGCAGCCCCTGCGTCACGGACCCTTTCCCTTCCATTATCCGGAGAAAATGTGAGAGCGCAGTTAACCGACCTTTTTGTCCCCTTTGACATTATAACAGCTGTTTTCACGCTCGTTTATCGCCGCCGTGTTTGTTGTCTTTGT
Organism: Riptortus pedestris; assembly: GCA_019009955.1. NCBI lineage: Eukaryota > Metazoa > Arthropoda > Insecta > Hemiptera > Alydidae > Riptortus > Riptortus pedestris. The sequence goes on from CM032232.1 coordinate 144,147,911, forward strand.
GGAGAAAGTGAGAGTGGTCGAGAGAGAGAGAAATGGCTCCTTCCAAGGGGCTTTTGAAGCAGGTCAAGCAGATAACCCCAAAGGACGACCTCGTCTTAAACTTTTATATCAGCCATTATAGCATTCTTCCGTGCAAATTTAATTCTCTGTTTTAGTTTATAGCAACAATATTCGGGATTAAATTGCTCAGACTTCACAAAAATTAAAAACATCAAAGAAAGATCTAATAATATCACTGTTATTACATAGTAATATTAGCTGGATAAATTTTTGGGATGGGGTAAAATAATTGGATTTTTGTAGAAACCTCTGATGGGAGCTTTTTGCAAATTTCCCTCGAGGGAAATCAGCTATTGTGGTCGTACTCATGAAATGATTTTCGAAAACTTTCTTCAAATGTCCATCGATCCTACCCAGGAGATGACGAAAATGAGGTCTGTTCAAATAAATATAAATATATATATATATATATATATATATATATATATATATATATATTTAAGTTTCTGTTAACACTCTAGCGGTCGTAATTTTTGTTTAATCGTCGCCAAACTCGGTATTTAATCGTTTTATGTAGGAAAGAAGATCAAGTTCGTTAACGGCTGAAATTGGATCAGAGGCAGGGGGGGGGGTTAGGGGGGGGGATTTTCGAAAATTCAAAATATATCCCTTACTATACGTCGGATCGAAAAATAGAACCAATCTAATTTTAAATAAATTTACTATAAATATTGTTATATAAATTTATTCTCTATCTAGAATATTAACCGAGATATTTGCACTCTTATTAAGTGTAACGGACGACTGAGTTTCCCGCCAAAAGCTAGATCGGCCGTTTTCGTAACTGTTCGGCTCTCGTATGGAGATTTCTCTATTGTATAACTTCACGTGGGAAATCTGGTTAGATTACGCAGCCCCTCGTGACGGACTTTTTTTTAATAAAGTCGTCCGGTGTCTATCATAAAGTCTACACGTACATATGATCAAAAGTTTGTTCAGTTTCATTTTCAAAGGCACACGAATTATTGCCAGTCAAACCAAAGCTATAAAAGTAACTTTTAATTGGTCCATGTCCTGTTAGAACTTGAGTGAGCAGTCCCATTTATGTATTTCATTTGTTTTCATTCGTGTACGGTTTAAATGAAGTTATATAGATGTCTAAATTATGTTGCGTTCGCTGCCCCATAAATCAGTAGATGGTACTTTCAAAAGTCGTTTTAGACTGCGGTTTGAGTAAGTTGAATATAATGTCTAGGTCATCATTTAAAGGAGCTTCTTTGGCTAGTGTTCGTTGCTTATATGTCCTGTGTGTGCTTTAATATAAAATAGTCCTGCTTCTATTAGCTTTTAGCAGATTTCCCTTAAAGGAAATCAGCTATTGAGGTCGTACTCATGACGCGAGTTTCGAAAAATTTCATCAAATGTCCATCGATCCTACCCAGGAGATGACGAAAATGAGGTCCACTCAAATTGTCTTTTATCGCTCTAGCGGTCGCAGTGTTTGTTTGATCGTTACCAAAATTCATATTTAATTATTTTATGTACAAAGTAAGATCAAGATCGTTAACGGCTGAAATCGGCCTTGGGGGGGGGGTTAGAGGGGGTGAATTTTGAAAATTCCAAATATCTCCTTTACTATACGTTGGATATAGGAAAAAATTAGTTTATCTTATTGAAAATTAATTGTTCTATAAATATTGCTTTATACATTTATTCTCTATCTAGAATGTTAACCGAGATATTGGCAGTTTTCAGCCATCAGCAAACCTTAACTTTTACTCACGTTACATAAACAACACTCTGTTATGTAATAAGCCTTTTTTTTCCTTTTTTTTTCCTTTTACCTTTGGGTTTCCCCATACCAGTGGTCTCTATTTAATAAGAGATATAAAATTTTGAATACATAAATTGGGCCAGGTAACTTAGCCTAACTCACCGAGCACGGCTAAGCATTAAAGTACAACATTTTGGGAGATTTAGTTTAAGTCCGAAAAGTGCTAGGGGAACACGACTCCTTTGCCTCTATTCAGAGAAGTGGCAGCAAGAGCCTAACTAACTAGCCTACATACCTACAGCCTAAATACTAACCTAAACTCACATAAAACTATACATATAATTTACAAATAAATTCAATTTTACTTTTCTTTCAACACCTCTTGGGCAAATGTCCTGAAGGCTGAAAATCTATCAGCGTCGTTTACAAACATGTCGTAGCTCTCAGGAGGCCAGTTCACATATGAGAAAGCACTCATTAGCCGAATACGCTTGGCGTTGAAACGCGGACATTGGAGGATCACGTGGTCAGCCGTATCCAATCCGTATGTAATAAACTACATTATTTGAAGCTTGAATACCATATATTTGTTTTCAATAGACCTTTATTATACGAGATAAATGCAAATGTGTTCCGGTGACCCCCTCCCCCGTGTTAAGTACTTGGACTACTGGAATGATTGATATAAAAATTATTCTGATCCATTATAAATTAGAGTGATGGATATAGTGAGCAGTTTTCAAAAGTAATATGTTATATTCTGATATATTTCTGTAATTGTTAGCAGATTTCCCTTAAGGGAAATCAGCTATTGAGGTCTTACTCATGACGCGATTTTCGAAAAATTTCTTCAAATGTTCATCGATCCTACCCAGGAGATGACGAAAATGAGGTCCGTTCAAAATTATATATATATTTGTCTGTTAACGCTCTAGCGGTCGCAATTTTTGTTTGATCGTTACGAAACTCGATATTTAACTGTTTTATGTAAAAAGACAGATCAAGTTCGTTAATGGCTGAAATCGGACCAGAGAGAGGGGAGTTTAGAGGAAGGGATTTTCGAAAATTCGAAATATCTCCGTTATTATGCATTGGATCGAAAAATTGTATATAACCAATCTTATTGCAAATTAAATTTACTATAAATATTGTTTATACGTTTATTCTCTATCTTGAATATTAACCGAGATATTTGCATTTTTCAGTTTTCAGTAAACCGCCACTTCTACTCATGTTACGTAAACAATACTCTGCTACATAATAAATCACATTATTGGAAGTTTAAATACCAAAAATTGTATTCAAGAGACCTTTATTATACGAGATACATGCGAATATGTCCTGGTGACTCCCCCCCCCCATCTTAAAGTTTTGGATTACTAAAATTTTATTGATTGAGATAACAATTATTCTGACTCATTATTAATTACAGTACTAGATATAGTAAATAGTTCTCAATAAAATTAATGTGTTATATTCTGATATATTAGAGTAATTGTTTTTCTTTCCGGTGTAAGTCGGGCAAACCCGTTTGTTTACATTTCTAACCTAACTCTTCCTGTCGGCAGGTTATTGAAATTGGATGAAACATTTCTTATTTCCGTTTGTATTTATTCACGGTGTTGTCGTGTTTCCAGTATGTATATTTATCTATTACTAACGAGGGAAATCTGCTTAGTTTACGCAGCCCCTGCGTGACGGACTTTTTTTCTTTCCGGTGAGAAGTTGGCACACCTGTTTGTCTACGTTTCAGACGCTTCCCGTCGGGAGGGGAAACATTTCTTATTACCGCTTGTATTAATTCACTTAATATTCACGGTTGTGAATATACATTGTTAGTGATTTCAGTATGTAGATTTATCTATTGTAAACTTCAAGAGGGAAATCTGTTTAGTTTACGCAGCCCCTGCGTGACGGGCTTTTATTTTCTTCGTATTTTGTTTAGTTTGGTTGAAGTGTTATTTTTGTAAATTGTCTTCATTGTTTTCTATTTTTTGTTGCATTTCTATTCCATTAGTTGTTTTCTATTTTTATTTTACGTTTATTTTATCTTGTTTTTGTTTTGAGCAATGTAACCTTTGATGCGAAATAAATGAATAAAATTAACGCAGATGAATAACCTCAGCCCCCCTCAAAAAAGTTATTTTTTAGACTAAATGTTACTTTCCTGGGTTTAGTACAAATGAGTTTAAAATTTTACTAAATATACCACAAGTAGAATAGGCCTATTGTATAAATACAATGAGTGAGTTTATAATTGTACTAAGATGGCCTAGTTGTAGCTGAGATCCTGCTCCGAGGAAACAGTGTGACAGTGGCGCTGTCACTTACTCAAACATGGCTCCCGCCTCACTGATAAGATGTTATCACTACAATACATCTGTCAACCTGCAATCTCCTACCCCCTCCCTCACTCTCTCTCCCTCTCCCATTACCCTCCCTTACAATACAATATATATCTCCTAGAATAACATTTATCTATCATTTTCGTTTATTTATATAATTAATTTTTACTGAGAATTAAAGGCTTATAATTCACTTTACAATTTATATGGCAAAAGGTCTTAGTAGATAAAACCAAAATGATTTTAATTTTTGACAAGTTTCAGATCATATTGATTCCTCATCATGTGCACTATACAACACCTAGTTAATAAAGTCCGTTACACAGGGTCTGCGTAAACTAAGCAAAATTCCTGCGTTCTGGTATGGTATGACACACAACTGATCTCTTCGCACCTTATATTCTAACTGAACACTAGAAAGAACTTACTCGCTGAAATACGACTTTCGAAAAAAACGCACGGAAGAACAATTGTTGAGCATAATTTTATTAAGAAGTTTGGTTCTATACCATTTAGCAGATTTCCCTTAAGGGAAATCGGGTATTGAGGTCGTACTCATGACGCGATTTTCGAAAAATTTCTTCAAATGTCCATCGATCCTACCCAGGAGATGACGAAAATGAGGTCCGTTCAAAATTATATATATATATATATATTATATATATATATATATATATATATATATATATATATTAGTCTGTTAACGCTCTAGCGGTCCGCAATTTTTTGTTTGATCGTTACGAAACTCGATATTTAATCGTTTTATGTAAAAAGACAGATCACGTTCGTTAATGGCTGAACTTGGACTAGAGGGAGGTGGGGGGGGGTGAGAGTGGGAGGATTTTCGAAGTATCTCCGGTATTATGCACCGGATCGAAAAATTGTATAGAATAAATCTTATTGCAAATTAAATTTACTATAAATATTGTTTTATACATTTATTGTGTATCTTGAATATTAACCGAGATATTTGCATTTGTCTTCTACGTGTGGTCGCGAGGAGTGGCTATGTTCGGACTTTCCGCCGAGAGCTCTGGCGGCCGTTTCCATAACTATTTGTCCCTCGTGAATAGGTTTAGAGAGGTTAGGTTAACTGTTTTTTGGGGCGAGAAACTACTGGGTTATTACGCCCTAAATAATGTTTTAGGTTCAGAAGTTTCTTACTACTACAGTTGTTATTAGGCAGATTTCTCTACTGTAAAACTTCACGTGGGAAATCTGCTTAGTTTACGCAGCCCCTGCGTGACGGACTTTTTTTTGATCCGACAATATATTTTGAATTTTCGAATTCCCCTCCCTCTAAACACTCCCGTAATCCTTGTCCAATTTCAGCCAATAACAAATATGGTTATAAACGTTGATTGTAACAGTTAAATATCGAGCATGGCATAAAACAAATAAGCATTTTCGAAACAAGAATATAAAAATGTTTGTAAGTTAAAGGGGCTTTATTCAATATTGAATTTTTAAGTGATATTCCTGTGATCAAGAGTTACCATTTTACCTCGCGATTGTGAAAAATGTCATTTTTTTTTTTGGCATCAAATGACAGGTTTCCCCCACTTTTATCTCCTACAACAGTTTTAAACTCCTTATCATTGTGCTCTAGAACGAGAGAGCTGTCGAAATTTTCAGATTTCGAAAATCGGAAAAAGTTACTAAACTCGGAAAATCATCTATCTGGGCATAAATGTTGATCGCAGCTGATAAAATCACATTTAATGTAAAATATTTCAAGGTACTCAATAATTTATGGGGCTCAGACTTGCCGTGTGAGTTGTTCGTGTTCTCACATGGTAAACCTAGATGGCGAGTTCGATTCCCGCTGGGAAATTGGAATTTTTTACAGACGAACTAATGAAATAAAATCCTTAGTCTCTCCATAGGAAGCAAAGGATAGTAACCCATATGTAGATAATCCGTCCCAATTAGACGAGGTGGCACAAAGTGGAAGTTCATAAATTATTTATGAATAATATCCTTAATTGTAGTTATACTTAATCGTTAATGTTTTCCCTGGCAATGCTTTAAAAACAAATTATAATAAGATTTTATTTACTCTGCTGAACTCCATTTTACTCTGCCATTTATTATCCATTTTAGCAGAAAAAAGTCAGTCCCTTAAGTCCATGGATTTCGGAATTTTTGCCATGCCAAGCAAGTGACCTCATCTTACATTATATTCTTTATTTCCCCCTTCCCATGATCCACACGTAAACAATGAAATGAAAAACTCGATATTAGAAATTTCTTCACCACTTTTTGCATAAAATGATTTCGGTCCATTTCGCGTGACACGTTTGTTCTCTAGAAAAAATGATTTTCTCCAAAGATGAATTTTTTTTTTCATTATAAGGTCTACAAATTATTTTAAAAACATATTTTCATCTGATGTATTGCAACGGAAATTTATTTTGGCGTCCCTGTAATCTCTGTTGATTGTCCAGAAAAAATTTCGCCAAGTCCACAGGAATATATTTGAGGTGGAGAAAGATTATAATTTCTTAATTTTTTCTGTTTTACATTCAGATATATATATATATATATATATATTTAACTATCATCACAGTTCGTCACAAACTTTTTTTTCCCCGTGAAACGTTTGAATTAACAACTAGGTTACCTACATGTTTTGCAGATTTCCCTTAAGGGGTACCAAACTCGGTATTTAATCGTATTATGTAAAAAAAAAAAGATCAAGTACGTTAAAGGCTGAAATCGGACCAGTGGGAGGAGGGGGGTTTGAGGAGGAGAATTTTGTAAATTCGAAATATCTCCGTTACTATAAGTCAGATCGAAAAAGTGTATAGATTAAATCTTATTGCAAATTAAAGTTACTATAAATATTTTCATATGAATTTATTCTTTATCTTGAATATTAACAGTGATATTTGCATTTTTCAGTTTTCAACCTTCAGTAATCCCCCACTCCTAGTAATGTCACATAAACAATACTCTGTTATATAATAAACTACATTATTAGAAGCTTTAATATTAAATATTGTTTTCCGTAGACTTTTATTAAACGTGACACGTGCAAATATGTTCTTATGCTCCCCTGTCTTAAATTCTTGGACTACTAAAATTTGATTGATTGAGATAAACATTATTCTGATTCATTGTGAATTACAGTACTAGATATAGTACATAGTTTTCAATAAAATTAATATTTTATATTCTGATATGTTTCAGTTTTTGTTTATCTTTCCGGTGAGCCGTTGGCAGACCCGTTTGTTTACATTTGGGACGCTTCCCGCCGAGGGTGGAAAGATTTTTTATTACCGTTTGTATTTATTCACTTAATATTCGCGGTGGAGTTGTTTTAGCAATACATATGTAGGTTTATCTATTATTGAACTTCACGAGGGAAATCTGCTTAGTTTACGTAGCCCCTGCGAGAACGGACTTTCATTCATTTTGGTTGTTGCAACGATTACTACTTTAGTCGAAAATTCGATTTAAGTTAATTAATGGTGAAATTATAAGCTAATCTGATGGGCATAGATGTATTAGCCTACAGCTAAGTAAACCTATAGATATGAACCTAGAAATGTAGAGCCTCTGCTTAGACAGGCTGTCTAGTAATTGACGTCAAACCACCATCTGGCTAGAAGATCTGGGCTTGGTCCAACTGCAGTTTGGCGCAATGCACTCACAATAAATGACCAGGATAAATTCTAACCATTTAATACGGCCCCTTGAATTAGGGCATATAATGTCTTCTGTAATTACCCCATTCATTCCATATGTGATCATAAGCACTCTTAATATTTATTAAATTTTTATTCTTCAGCCCTACCTTTCTATTATAGGTTGAGTGATTTTATTTTTCCTTAACAAAATAAATTATATTTCCAAATAAAATTCAAATCCACTACACAATATAGACGAAGAATTTATAAGCGTCTGAAACGATTGAAATCTAAGCATTACTTGGTGGAGTTTTTGGAACGAACGATTTAACAATTTTTTTAATTTGTCACAACTAACGGGGCACTGATATAAATAATTGTGTTTACGAAGTCACGCCGATATAAGTTACAGACATAATTTGTGCGACCAGTTTATTGAAATGAACTTCAGATAATTAGTGCCAACAGCATTTTTAGCAGATTTCCCTTAAGGGAAATCAGCTATTGAGGTCGTACTCATGATGCGAGTTTCGAAAAATTTCTTCAAATGTCCATCGATCCTACCCAGGAGATGACGAAAATGAGGTCCGTTCAAAATTATATATATATGATCAATATATATATATTTGTCTGTCTAAACGCTCTATCGTGTCGCAATTCCTTTGTTTGATCTTTTACCAAACTCCGGAATTTAATCCGCGTTTTAAGTAAAAAGTAAGAATCAAGTTTCGTTAATGCTAAATATCGGACCAGTGAGTAGGGGGGGTTTAGAGGGCGGGATTTTTGAAAATTCCAAAACATATCTCCGTTATTATGCGTCAGGATCGAAAAATTGTATAGAATAAATCTTATTTGTAAATTAAATTGTACTCAAAAGAATATTGTTCTATACATTTATTCTGTGATCTTGAATATTAACCGAGGATATTTGCAATTTGTTAATTGCTGCCGTGTGAGTCACCAGTAAGGCTAAAGTTCGAACTTATTTTCCGGCGAGAGCTCTGGCGGCCGTTATCTATATCTATTCGTCCCTCGTGAATAGGTTTTAGAGTTTTAGGTCAACTGAGTTTTTTAGGGGCTAGAAACTACTGGGTTATTACGCCCTAATTAATGTTTTAGGTTTAGAGGTTTCTTACTACTACAGTTGTTATTAGGCAGATTTCCCTATTGTAAAACTTCACTTGGGAAATCTGCTTAGTTTACGCAGCCCCTGCGTGACGGACTTTTTTCTCGGTTTTCGAGTCTTATGATCAAGGAAAATCACTCGAGCCAAGAAACTAAAGGCTATATAACTCCGTTATCAAATCTGTGCTGATATATGGGTGTGAGGCATGGAAGTTGAAGAGCGTCCTGGGGTTCTTAGAGACATAATAAAGTGGGAAGGTGATTTAGGATTCCGGAGAAGGAAGAGAAGAGAAGCGATTATATCGGATTTGAGATAGTAATTTCACATGATTTGAAAGCTAAGTGGTTACATGTAGCAAGACTTGGTCTAACCGACTCTCTATGCAAGAGTTGTGGCCACGAAGGATGAGTTTCATGATGTGGAATGGAGGCTGGCCAGGGGTCCTCTTCAGATAGTTTGGAAACAGAAGAAGCTGAATATTGGAATTGTTCTAGTAGACATGAGTAGTGAAATGTGCTGGTGCCGAGCAAATAGCACTAGACATAAACCCAGGACATCTTTTTTGAGAATCCCAGAACATGACAGGTGCCGAGCAAATGAGCACTAGACATAAACCCTGGACAAACATCTTTTTGAGAATCCCAAACTGGTAAGAGTAGTTGTAAGTAGATAGAGATGTCGTTATAGGTGAGTAAGAGAGAATGCCTTGCGATTGCCTGAATAAATATAGACCCAGCACAGCTAGTAAGAGAACCCTAAAGATGCCCAGTGGAAAAGTACTAGTTGCCAATGACTTGTGAGTGTGTGTTTGGTGGCGCAGATTGCTGGAAAACAGCGGCAGGTATAAAACCACTCTAGCTAGTTTAAAATGCATAGAGATACAACCAGGAAATGTTCCAGTCTACCAGTACGATGAGGTGTGATATGTATTTTGGTGGACATTTATAAGAAATAGCTGCAAATATAAACCCTGCAAAGCTAGCTTGAGAACTCTAGATATGCCCAGAGGAAATCCACTAGTAGACCATGAGTTGTGACACGTGTTTGTGCCAATCATTGCTTAGAAATAGCACTAGATATTAACCATAGAGACATGTTCCAGAGGAAATCCACTAGTAGACCATGAGTTGTGACACGTGTTTGTGCCAGTCATTGCTTAGAAATAGCACTAGATATAAACCATAGAGATGTCCAGAGGAAACGGGGCGGAGGGGGGGCGTCTGGGGTAGACAACGGAAGTGGCGGGTGATGTGCAGGTATGTTTTTGTGGCGAATCAATATGCTATGTATATATCACCAGATATAAACCCTAGAAATGTCCAGAGGAAACGCACTTGTAGACAACGAACTGTGATATGTGTTTGTGGCGAACTTGACTATGAGAAGTATCACTAGAATAAACGCCTAGCAAATCGTCCAGAGGAAAACGCACCCATGTAGACAACGAACTGGTGTTATGTTTTGTAGCGGACATTGCTTGGATATATCACCAGATATAATCACTCCACAAGTAGGTCGAAAACCTTACAGATGCCCAGAGGAAATGTACTAGCAGACAAAGAGTTGTACTATGTGTTCATTCATCCGTCCCTGAGAAATTGCACTAGATATAAACTCTCCAAGGCTAGTTTGAGAACCCTAGAAATGACAAAAGGAAAAGAGCTAGAACACAATGAGTAGTGATATGTGTTTGTGGCGGCAAATAGGAGCACATATAAACCCTGTAGAGAGGAGAAGTAGTTGCAGACTGCTAAGGTAGAGTATAAGAAGTGAGTTGGCTAGAAGAGGGGACCGCTGGACAGGAATTATTTATGAGGTATTCCCTAAAGGAATAGGGAAACAGATGTTTCGGCTTGGGGTCTTTTTAGTATTAGCTCTCGACCAATGGGGAGCCTTCAAGTATTTGCTTCCATAAAGACAGCAATATATTGCTGCGCTGGATTTAAGGCTACAGGGCGCAATATCAAACGTTATGCACTGCAAGCCTGCAACTCCTGCGTTTTTGGAGGGTGAGGTGCGATATCTTCCCACATCCAAGACTCGGAAGAGCATTTATTTTTTATGGAGCTGCTACTTTATAAATAAAGTCTGGAACGCAGGGGCTGCGTTAACTAAACAGATTTCCCTCGTGCTGGAATGACAAATTGTTCATCTCTCCCCATATATTTTCTCTCCTGTTTCAATACTTCCTTCACCCTTGTTTCTTAGTATAGTTTCTCGACACTTCCCAATTACCCACAGTAGTAAAAACCGGACGTCAATAAATATAATATTTTCAATGGTAATGCTAAAAAAAAAAAAAAATTATAAAAACATCACGCAGGAGCTGTACTTTTTTTTTGTTTATGTTTCACAGTGCACCCCCCCCCCCTACCAATTATTTCTAGTCTGATTTTGAGAATAATTGAGATTGCGACTTAAGTATTTGGTATACCCCATGTATTTACGATTTTTTTTGGGTTCTTAAAATAGTTTTTGGTGGTGGGTTTGGGGTCTCCAAGGTTAGCCATGCGAGTTAAAGCGTTGAACCTTTATCCTCACATGGTTAAACTAAGTTGGCGAGTTCGATTCTTGCCTGGGCAAAGGAAATTATTTAGTGACGAAATTCATTAAATAACGTCCTAAAATCCCACCCTGGCTAGAAAAGGGTGGTAACCTGTAGATAGCCCGTCCCAATTAGCCTAAGTTGCAAAACGTGGACGTTAATAAATAATTAAAAAAAATGTTTTAATATCAAGTTTAATATTGATGGAAAAAATTAATCACATTAGCAAATGACCTATATTGATCTCTCTCTCTCTCTCTCTCTCTCTCTCTCTCTCTCTCTCTCCCTTTTTATCTTTCCTTTCTTGGAGTGAATGGGAGTGATCAAGAGAAAGAAAGGGGAGAGAGAAAATGTGAGAGAGGGAGAGAGAGAGAGAGAGGGAGAGAGAGAGAGAGAGAGAGGGAGAGAGAGAGAGAGAGAGAGTTAGAGGGAGAGAGAGAGAGAGAGAGGAGAGAGAGAGAGAGAGAGATAGTGAGAGAGAGAGAGAGAGAGAAAGAGAGAGAGAGAGAGAGAGACGAGAGAGATACACGAGAGAGAGAGAGAGAGAGAGAGAGAGAGAGGGAGAAGAGGAGAGAGAGAGAGAGAGAGAGGGAGAGAGAGAGAGAGAGAGAGAGAGGAGAGAGAGAGAGAGAGAGAGAGAGAGAGAGATGAGGAAGATGCGAGAGAGAGGAGAGGAGAGAGAGAGAGAGAGAGAGAGAGAGAGAGAGAGAGAGACGAGAGGAGAGAGAGATGAGGAGAGGGAGAGAGGAGAGAGAGAGAGAGAGGAGAGAGAGAGATGTGAGAGAGAGAGAGAGAGAGAGAGAGAGAGAGACGAGAGGAGAGAGATGGTGAGAGACCCGAGAGGAGAGAGAGAGAGAGAGAGAGAGAGAGAGAGAGAGAGAGAGAGAGAGAGAGAGAGAGAGAGAGAGAGAGAGAGAGAGAGAATATAGAGATTTCGCTGAAGCAATATTCAACATTGAATGGAGAATTTTCCATTTGATTAATTAGTGTTTGAGCCATTTAAATAAATTGGTTTTGCACTTTGGTATAATGGTTATTGTTAATTTGAGCATCTGATTGGGTAATTTATTTTATAATTCCGTAATAGGGGAATAAACTAAATAACCTTCTCCTGACAGCGAGGGCAGCCATATATAAAATAAATAGGTTTCTCTTAGAGGATGTTCCTGGTTAGCCATTGTTCCATGCTCATTGTAATGGTAAATTCCTTGTATAAACCCCACGATGCTATTTCAGGGTTTGTGTATTTTATAGCTGCCTTAGGAGCAAAATTGATTCCCTCAGCTCTCCGGCTCTATCTACCCTCTCTCCAATCGTCTACAATATAAGAAATCTAATCCTATCCACAGATTTAAATTCAATTTTTATTACATGGATGACTGCGCCAAAAATTGTATAATTTGTTGAGAAATTCTTTAAAAACGAAAAGTTCTTTCGTCGTATTTTTTAGCTGGTCTTCTTCAGCTAGGAATCCCTCGTCCCAGCAATTTATATCTAGTCCTACCTGGGCCTCCCGTTTTTGCATTTTTGCAACTTTTTGGGTAGTACTCAAGAAACGATTTTAGAAACATTTCTTCAAATGCCCATCTATCCTACTCAGAAAGATAACGAAAATTAGGTCTGTTTAAAAATTACGCTGATAAATAAAAAAAAACATTTTCGGCGAATATCTTGGTGTCCAACACTTGTTTTAAGTCAATTCAGATATGCTGATTAAAAATATGGAAACCGTTTGTCTCTATCGTCCACCGTTTTTGTGATATCGGACATTTATATATCTTTAACATTGTATCAAGGCTAACAACTCGCAGATAAGTTAAAGAAGGGGATATATTGCTGAAAAGTACTAATTAACATAAACTATATAGCATCATCTGGATAAAGGTATAATTACACATACAAAATACGTAGGTATAACATAAAGTTGCTTAATTTAAAGTTAGTTTGGTTTGAATTTCTTGGCTGTAGACTTGCGTTTGTGCTGAGCATTTGAGATGTAGTGCTGAAGCATCCAGGGAGTAGTCTGCCAACATTGCTCCACTCAGATTGCTTGGCTCCATCAAGCAGATGTCCTGATGAAAACGTTAGCCATGTTCATCACTAACAGAACCTAGGTTCTTGGGAAACAAGTCCAGATGTGTGGTCTTTACATAGTCAGGGTATTTATAATTTCCAATCAAACTGGCTTGAATGACAACCGCGCATCTTTTAACAGATTTCCCTTAAGGGAAATCAGCTATTGAGGTTGTACTCATGACGGAATTTTCGGAATTTTTCTTCAAATGTCCATCGATTCTACCTAGTAGATGGCGAAAATGAGGTCCGTTCAAAACTATATATATATATATCAATTATATATATGTATATATAAATTATATATACATATCGCAATTTTTGTTTGATCGTTACCAAATTCGATATTTAGTCGTTTTATGTAAAAAGAAAGATCAAGTTCGTTAACGGCTGATATCGAAACCAGTGGGAGGGGGGGGGTTTAGAGGGGAGGATTTTCGAAAATTCGAAATATCTCCGTTATTATACGTCGGATCAAAAAATTGTACAGAATCAATCTTATTACAAATTAAATTTACTATAAATATTGTTATATACATTTATTCTCTATCTTGAATATTAACCGAGATATTTGCATTTTTATTAAATCTGGGCGGCTAATGGACGAAGTGACTTTCCCGCCAAAAGCTAGTTCGGCCGTTTCATTAACTGCTATAGTGAAATTTCTCTATTGTAAAACTTCACGTGGGAAATCTGCTTAGTTTACGCAGCCCCTGCGTGACGAACTTTTTCAGTATTCCTGAGAAAGTCTTCGAAGTAAATGTCTGCAATGATCTTCCTTATATGTGTACCAATGAACACACCTTCTTTCATTACTCAACTCTGGAAACTTGTTGGATAGGTACCGAAAAGAATCTGAGTTTTTTTCTATTGCCTTCACGAAGTTCTTCATGAGTCCCTGCTTTATATGAAGTGAAGGCATAATAACTTTGTCACGCTCAACCAACGGCAAAGGAAGGACGTTTTTACTACCCAGCTGCATTTTAGCAGATTTCTCTTAAGGGAAATCAGCTATTGAGGTTGTACTCATAACGGAATTTTCGAAATTTCAAATGTCCATCGATCCTACCTAGTAGATGTATATATATATATATATATATATATATATATATATATATATATATTTGTCTGTTACCGCAATTTTTGTTTGATCGTTACCAAACTCGATATTTAGTCGTTTTATGTAAAAAGAAAGGTCAAGTTCGTTAACGGCTGAAATCGGACCAGTGGGAGGGGGGGTTTAGAGGGGAGGATTTTCTAAATTCGATATATTTCCGTTACTATACGTCGGATCGAAAGCTTGTATAGAATCAATCTTATTGCAAATTAAATTTACTATAATTATTGTTATATACGTTTATTCTCAATCTTGAATATTAACCGAGATATTTGCATTTTTATTAAGTGGGCTTGTCAGAATTTTTCGGATAAGTTCGGCTGTTTCCGTAGGTCGGCGCTCGTGTAACCTAACCTTTCTTGTCTTCTAACCTATTAGTTTGTGAGATATAAGCAAATACGTTTTATTGATGCCCCCCCCCCCTTCTTTATTTTTTGGACTACAATAGCTATTTTTCTTTCAATTGTGAGGCAGGCAGATCTGTTTGTTTGCATTTCAAACGCTTCCTGTCGGCAATTATTATTGAAATTGACTGAAACATTGCTTATTTCCGTTTGTATTTATTCACTTAATATTCACGGTGGTGTTGTGTTAGCATAATGTAGATTTATCAATTACTAAACTTCACGAGGGAAATCTGCTTAGTTTACGCAGCCCCTGCGTGACGGACTTTTCTATATAATGTTTGTCACATGCCATGCTTGATAGAGTAAAATGACACCGCTCCCACCTTCCTAGCACAAGTAGAAAAGGGTCTAGAGCGATTTAAAGAAAGCCCGTACGGCGTTATTGAGAAATTTCGGCGTTGCATTAAAAAAAAAACTTGTCGTGATAGAGCAAAACAGTTTTCAGATTTGTAATCAACATGAAAAACTGCATTAGAAAAAGTAAACATTTTGCCAGATATCTATGGCTTGTTTATCAGTGTTATATATATATATATATATATATATATATATATATATATATATATATATATATATATATATATATATATATGAAAAGCTAACATGACTTGTTGTTGGCGTAGGAGTTCTAATGGTATTTTTAATTTTCTAATTCCACCCCTTAACCCCCTTTGATCCAAGTCCGATTTCAGCCAATACTAAATATGGTCTTTAGTGTTGACTGAAACTGTTAAATATTACTGTATAAATCAAATAAGCGTTTCGAAACGATCGTAAAAACTTAACTGACAACGCCTTCACAACGAATTTCCATGTATTTTGGAAAATAAAGGTATCATGAAATACAAAATTTTGCATTTAAGCTTAGAGTATAGTGGTTCCTGATGTGCCAGCTTATTGTTAATATGACTAGTCGGGATTAACTAGGACTGAAAACTAATAAATCAAAATAATTCAGTTAATATTCCAGATAGAGAAAATATGCATATAACCGCATTTATAGGTAATTAAATTTGCAATAAGATTGATCCTTTACATTCTTTTCTGTCCGACTTTTAATAACAGAGATAATTTGAATTTTTGAAATCTGATCTTTAGTTTTACATGAAGCTTATAAATATCAAGTGTGTTAGCGATCAAACAAAAATTGCGACCGGAAACAGACAATTATCTATATATATCTATATCTATCTATATATATATATAAAATTGTAACCTCTGTCTGTACATTGATTTTTTTCGCGAAATTTCACGATAACTTTTCGTTTCACATGTCATAGACACCATATCTGCATTTTGTTTCTTTCGTGTATGTTTGTTTGTTTGTTTGTTTTACCTTTTTCACGCATAAACGGCTGAACCGAATTTTATGAAACTCGGTATGTATATTACTATTAACCCAACTTAGACTTTAAGCTATATTAATTTTCTCTGAGACGAGCAGGAGTGGGGGTTATGAGGAAAGCCTGAAATTAAAATAGCGATATTTCGTTTCTTATTGGGTTTTCTGCAAATATTCACATGACAAAAGTTGTTTATTTTGTTTATTTTGGAGTAACTTTTGTTATATACAACTTTTGTCGTATAACCTAAGTTATAAATGAGTTATTACGTTAAAACTTTTAGCGGGCACTAACGGCTGAACTGAACTTAACAAAGCTCGGTATGTCAATTAGCATTAATTTCTTCCATGGATTATAAGTTATATTAAAATTTTTAGGTTCGAACGGTAGGGGGGGTTTATAAGGGAGGCCTGAAATAAAAATTCACCATTTTACATGTATAAGAGACGGGAAAATATAAAAATATCGAAGTCTGTGAAGCCTTATCGAACAAAAAATTTCTATTATTAGCAAATCCACGGCAAAGATGGGTATCAATCCTAAATCACTGGGACGGGTAAATGTCAAAATATTGTTGCAATGTAAAGCCTGGCTAAAAAATACCATCACCATTCAGCCTCAAATGAAAATTTCCGGGCGAAGCCGGGTATCTGAGCTAGTAATTTATTTAAAATTGTAACCTCTGTCTGTACATTGATTTTTTTCGCGAAATTTCACGATAACTTTTCGTTTCACAATGTCATAGACACCATAACTGCATTTTGTTTCTTTTCGTGTATGTTTGTTTTGTTGTTTATTTGTTTGTTTGTTTGTTTGTTACCTTTTCACGCATAAACGGCTGAACTGAATTTTATGAAACTTGTTTTGTACACTATTACCTACTAACCCAACTTAGACTTTAGGCTATAATAATAAACTCTAAGACGAACAGGAGTTGGGGGTTATAAGGGAGGGCCCTAAAATTAAAAATAGCGATATTTCATTTCCTATTGCTTTTTCAGCAAATATGCACATAACAAAAGTTGTTTATTTTTGTAATTTAGAGTAAACTTTGTTAATATGCAACTTTTGCCGTATACGGAAGTATAAATGAGTTATACGCTGAAAAACTATAGCGGGAGTCCACAATTTTTTTTTGGCACAAAAGACTCAACCGAACTAAACCAAACTCGGTATGTGAATTAGTACTAACGATTTCCTTTTAATTAGCCATACTAACATTTCTAGGGACGGGCAGGAGTGGGGGTTGGTAAGGGATGAGGCCTGAAATTAAAAATAGCGGTATTTTGTTTTCTATTGAGGTTTTCTCTGCAAATATTCACATGACAAAAGTTGTTTAGTTTGTTATTTAAAGTAACTTTTGTTATATTCACTTTAGTTGTATAAAAAATTATAAACGAAATATACACTAAAAGCTAAAGCGGGAGTCAACTATTTTATTGGACACCAACGGTTGAACCGATTCGAACAACTCAGAATATATAAAGTAGCAGTAATTCTTACATGGTAATAACCTATATTAAAATGTTTATGTTATAACGGGAGTGGGGGTTATAAGGGAGGCCTGAAATAAAAATTCGCGATATTTCATTTTCTATTCCAAACCAACTACGGGTACTAACCCTAAACACTGAAACGGGGAAATGTCAAAATATTGTGCAAAGTAAAGTCTTGCCGAAAAAATACCATCACCATTCAGCCTCAAATGAATTGCCGGGCGAAGCCGGGTACCTTAGCTAGTATATATATAAAATTGAAAGTACCTCATTGTCGTCATCTCCTAGGTAAGATCGATGGACATTCGAGGAACATTTTTGAAGATGAGTACAACCTCAATAGTTGATTTCCTTCAGGGGAGAACTTGAATTCATCATTTGTTGGAAATTAATAGATGTGATGAAATCGATTCCCTGAAAAGTCGATTATTCCCAGAATCTTATGGTTCATAGAATGTTGTTTGCACCATTGCTGGAAGGGAGTTGTTTTCCATTAAGGCTGATGAATATCAAACAATAGTTGATGCAATTTCAATCAGTTGATGAATAGGGCAAAATCTGCTTGTTCTCAGCGGTAAATGTTTAAACGAAACAGCGACGGTAGGTAATTCATGGGCATTTCTCATATTGATACCGGCAACACATGTGTAGGCTGCTCGCAACACACAAACACTAGCCGGATAGTGTGTGGTGTTGGTCAGAATCTGATTTAGCACTGAATCATTTGGTGGATAATGTGTAGTATTAGTGTAATAGGGGGTGTAGGGGGGGGAATGCAAATCTGGCGTTAGTAGAACCCCGTTAGCTGGCTAATGATAGCACATTGGGGTACCGCTAGTAACATACTAGAGCCAAGAACTTTTGACTGAAGGCAGCCCATATATTAATAACATAGTCTCATACTTTCTCAAAATTAAAATATAAGACAAAAGTTAACACAGAAATTAAGTCTGTGGTGTACAACAAGATTTCAAACTATGTATATGCATAATTGTATTATTTGTGTTTGTAGAAGGAAATTATGACAATCATTAGCAAAAGTACCATTTTCAGCCGTTCATTTCCTACTGATCATCCACCAACTATGCTCATCACCAATGTTTTTAGCAGATTTCCCTTAAGGGAAATCAGCTATTGAGGTTGTACTCATCACGGAATTTTCGACATTTTTCTTCAAATGTCCATCGATCCTACCTAGTAGATGACGAAAATGAGGTCCGTTCAAAACTGTATATATATATCTATATATTATTAATATATCTATAGTTTATATATATATTCTAATATATTATATATATATATATATATATATATATATATATATATATATATATATATATATATATAGATCTATCTATCTATATATTTGTCTGTTACCGCTCTAGCGGTCGCAATTTTTGTTTGATCGATACCAAACTCGATATTTAGTCGTTTTGTGTAAAAAGAAAGATCAAGTTCGTTAACGGTTGAAATCCGACGAGTGGAAGGGGGGGTTTAGAGGGGAGGATTTTCGAAAATTCAAAATATCTCCGTTACTATACGTCGCATTGAAAAAATTGTACAGAATCAATCTTATTGCAAATTAAATTTACTATAAATATTGTTATTATACATTTATTCCCTATCTTGAATATTAACCGAGATATTTGCAATTTTATTAATTTTGGGCCGATAACGGATTTGTGAATTTCCCGCCAAAAGCTAGTTCGGCCCTTTGCCGTAACTGTTCGGCTCTCGTATGCAGATTTCTCTATTGTATAACTTCACGTGGGAAATCTGCTTAGTTTACGCAGCCCCTGCGTGAGGGACTTTTTAATATTCTCTTATAAAATGTTTAGCTATTTCACTTTTGTTATTTGTCATTGCTTTTTGGTATTTTTTATTTTTACTTTTTGTTATAACTTATCTATTTTACTTTTCACTATGTACAATTTTTGACTGTTGAAACGGCAAATAACCTATGATGTGATGTCCATAAATAAATTAAAAAAAAAGTAACATACTGTTAAGTTTATTACAAAAATAATAAACGATGATAATTAGGGTTCATTTGATTGCACAAATAAATACACGAACTTTAACGTTTTTAACAGCACACAATGTATTTGAATATCTCCACTTTTATTTACAGACTTGGTGAATGATTATCTTATTACTCCTCTCAATAACTCACAACTCGAACACTTTAATCACTTATTCTCAACTAAAAACTGGACTCCCTGGCGTCCGCTCTAGTAGGTTGGATGCGCCAACTCGCCCGCTGATGGGTCGTAGCTGGGTTCGACAACTAGAAGTTTCTAGATTCCCGACTTTGCTCCAGCAATGCCAATCTTTTGATGGGGTACCCTAATTTTCTTTATAATCTTCATTAATACGTGATTACATATATATTTATGGGATTTTTAAGCAGCAACAAAATCCCTCAGGAAGACCAATAGATGCATATTTCGCAACAATCCAAACACTAGTGTGTGGCTCCGTCCGAGCCTGAGTTGTCAGTGAATTATTTGCTGAATCATGTATGTTTGGATTAGTGCGAAACTGAAGTATAGTGTAACCCCGTTAGCTGGATAAAGTTAAAACTTTGGGGTGCTGCTAGTAACATACAAACATTTTCTGGATAGTGTGTGGTGTTTGTCCGACCTGACTTGTCACTGAATCATTTGCTGGATAATGTTTAGGATTAGTGCAAATCTTGCGCATAGTGATAACCCGTTGGCTGGATAATTACGACATTAGGGCGCTGATAGATAACTCACAAACACCAGTTGTATAGTGTGTGGTGTTCGTCCGAACCTGATTTATCACTGAACCATATGCTGGATAATGTTTAGGATTAGTGTAAATGTGGCGTATAGTGGAACCCGGTTAGCTGGATAATTGTAACACATTGATGCGCTGCAAGTAACATGTGTGCTGTTCGTCCGAACCTGATTTATCACTGATCCATGTGCTGGATAATGTCTAGGATTAATGCAAATATGGCGCATAGTCGGAACCCGGTTAGCTGGATAATTGTAACACATTGATGCGCTGCAAGTAACATGTGTGCTGTTCGTCCGAACCTGATTTATCACTGATCCATGTGCTGGATAATGTCTAGGATTAATGCAAATATGGCGCATAGTCGGAACCAGTTAGCTGGATAATTGTAACACATTGATGCGCTGCAAGTAACATGTGTGCTGTTCGTCCGAACCTGATTTATCACTGATCCATGTGCTGGATAATGTCTAGGATTAATGCAAATATGGCGCATAGTCGGAACCAGTTAGCTGGATAATTGTAACACATTGATGCGCTGCAAGTAAACATGTGTGCTGTTCGGCCGACCCTGATTTATCACTGATCCATGTGCTGGATAATGTCTAGGATTAATGCAAATATGGCGCATAGTCGGAACCAGTTAGCTGGATAATTGTAACACATTGATGCGCTGCAAGTAACATGTGTGCTGTTCGTCCGAACCTGATTTATCACTGATCCATGTGCTGGATAATGTCTAGGATTAATGCAAATCTGGCGCATAGTGGGAACCAGTTAGCTGGATAATTGTAACATATTGATGCGTTGCTAGTAACAGAGTGTATTATTCGTCCGAATCTGATTTATCACTGATCCATGTGCTGGATAATGTTTAAGATTAATGCAAATCTGGCGCATAGTGGAACTCGGTTAGCTGAATAATTGTAACACATTGATGCGCTGCAAGTAACAGAGTGTATTATTCGTCGGAATCTGATTTATCAGGGGAACCATATGCTGGTAATTTTAAAACACATTGAGGGCGTGTAGAAAACCGAGGTTTATTACGTCGGAATCTTTTATCACGATCCATGTGCTGGATATGTTTAGGATTTAATGCAATTTGGCGTAAAGTGGAAACCATTTTAGTGGTTTAATTGTAGTACACTGTTTGCGACGGGAAAGTAACAGAGTGTATTATTCGTCGGAATTGTTTATCCTGATCAGTGCTGGATAATGTTTAGGGTTTAATGAAATGTGGCGCATAGGGGGGAACCAGTTAGGTAAATAATTGTAACACATTGGGGCCGTTCGTCTAAACCGTTTATTCGTAAATGTACGGATAATGGTTAAAGGGTTTTTATGTGGAAAGGGACGTTTAGTTTTTTCCCTTTTAGCGGATAATGGAAAACATTTGTGCGCGTAAGTAACGTATTTAGTGTTCGAACCTCTTTTTTGACTTAGTTGATGTAATATTCAGAGTTTTTGGGGAATTTGCTTATTTAATGCGGGAAAGTTTTCTTTTAAGGATAGACGTACTCCTCTTATCACGGGAGAGACAGAGAATAGAAAGTGAGGTAACATCACTAGAGCATTGAGTGTCATTCCAGAAATTGGGAAATACGGTTAGCGGACGGATATTCTTTTAGTCTCCTATCAGAGGAGAGATAGTAGAACAGATTAGAAACTAAAAAATAATTGTTGATTAAAAGGGGAGAGAAGAATGCAAAACACCCTCGTGCCATGCCGGACGTGGAGGGCGGCGTTTTACACAAACTATGTGAATTTTTTCCCTTCTTCGCCGGAAGTGTAGCTTTTGTAAAGAGGAAAAGAGAGAGAGTGAGTGAGAGAGAGAGAGAAAGTGTGGGGGGGGGGATGAGCCTTTCCCTGACAATTAGGATAAAAGCTGGGCAAGGGTTTTTTACCCCAAATTACCCGAGGCCCTTTCGAAAATATTCATCTCGGCAACAACAATGCCGATACAGACTAAGCTTTCATCCTCACATACAACAATAATCTGGGATTTGTCTCGAGCAACATTGTTTTCCTCTGCGTCAATGTCTCAGAAGTCAGCCATTCAGTGCCTCTCTCTATACTTAATGCAACTCAACTATTTCTTTTACACTAAGCTAAAAATTACCTTAATGCAACTCAACTATTCTTCATAGACTAAAAATTACCTTAATGCAACGCAACTATTCTTCATAGACTAAAAATTACCTTAATGCAACTCAACTATTCTTCATAGACTAAAAATTACCTTAATGCAACTCAACTATTCTTCATAGGCTAAAAATGACCTGAATGCAACTCAACTATTCTTCAAATGGTATATTACCTGATTGGTAGCCAGTACATCTTCATAGGCTAAAAATGACCTGAATGCAACTCAACTATTCTTCAAATGGTATATTACCTGATTGGTAGCCAACATATCTTCACAGACTCAAAACGTCCTGAATGCAACACAACTATTCTTGTCTTGCATGAAAGCGCGACGAGTTTTTTTTTTTCATTGGATAATTGAATCTGTGACGTATTTGAACATTTCGTCATGAGTTCATTATCAATAGGTCTGTCTTCCTTGACCGAAATCTGCTCCGGTAGTGATTGTTAAGGGTGGATGGGGTAATGAGGTAAAGGGTCGGATGCAGTTCTGCTTCGATGGACTGGATGCATTCTGCAGGCTATGCACTACAAAGCCCTCTCGCATCTCTCTCTCTCTCTCTCTCTCTCTCTCTCTCTCTCGCTCTCTCTCTCTCTCTCTCTCCCTCCCTCTCTCTCTCTCTCTTACCCTCTCTCTCTCGCTCTCTCTTCTCTCTCTCTCTCTCTCTCTTCTCCCTCTCTCTCTCTCTCTCTCTCCTCTCTCCCACCCTCTCTCTCTCTCTCTCTCTCTCTCTCTCTCTCTCTCTCTCTCTCTCTCTCTCTCTCTCTCTCTCTCTCTCTCTCTCTCTCCCTCCCTCTCTCTCTCTCTCTCTCTCTCTCTCTCTCTCTCTCTCTCTCTCTCTCCCTCTCTCTCTCTCTCTCTCTCTCTCTCTCTCTTCCTCTCTCCCCCCTCTCACTCTCTCTCCGCCCTCACCCCCCCCCACCCTCTCACTCTCTCTCCCCCCCCCTCTCTCTGTCGCCAGTAGCTTATTCCTCAATCTCAATCACTCCTTATTTCTAAGGAAAAATAACTATCTTGGTGCTAATGTTTAAAATGAATCTCCAATTGATTCCATTCATATACATATATACTTGCGGGTATCCAGTCACACGCATATCCCATCAAAAGCCATAGGAAGTGACATATAAGGTGGATACCAGGCCTTATGGATTATGGGTGAAAGAGGGCCCCTAAACTTTTAGCCGACGGCCTATACATGTAGGGGTGCGTGGGGGCTAACCACACCATCTATCCACCCCTACCGCATTACCCCCTCCCACCAGTCTACTGCACACCACCATTTTAGCAGATTTCTCTTAAAGGAATCCACCTAACCTGCTTACACCCAAAACGTGATCCAGCCTATAATATACTCGTATATATATATATATATATATATATATATATATATATATATATATATATATATATTTCCATTTTTATATTCAGCTGGTGGAGTGGGTGATTTATCAGGTAAATCAGAAACACTTTTATGGCTCCTCACAATTTATTTTTAGAAAAGCTTAGCGCTTTCGGGAATCACACTCCCATGTTCAGAGCTACAAACAATAAACACCATTATGAAGGAGTCTAAAAATTAGTTTTTAAATTTTTTTTTACATAATTGGTCATACAACAAAACAGTCTATAACATTATAAAATTTACAACAATAACACATACATTTAAAAACATAGTTATAATTAAAATATTGCTACGTTTTTTATTACCAAAACCAGTAATAAACGTTGTTAATAAGAGTTCTTTTTGGATTGCAAAATTAAACACTCACAAGTTTCCCAGTTTTTATCACTGCACAATTTATTTCACAATGCACAATACACTTGGATATGAGCTAGACCCACTGTCGGCTTCTTTGATCTATCTCGCACTTCCCAAATACGCGACTCTCACTCTGAAGGATTATTCATGTATTTAATTTTCGCAACAATATAATAAATTAATAATGCCTTATTTATTATTTAAGCATTAAAATAACATGAGCCAAATTACCGTCAGAGCGTAGGGCGTGCCTAAAGAGTTGCTACCGGGCTAAACCCTGCCGATGCACTGAGGCCGAGGGGATCGGTCCAAGCCGCTAGGGTGGGGGCATAGACAAGTGTACTGGACATGAGAGAAGCATTTGTGTCTGTCTGCACATTAACGTTGACATTATTTCTGGCTTTTTGGAGTTTTATCTCAATACACTCAACCATGTCCATAAGATAACCTCTTACGTCGCTGTGAATTAATTTAATCTGGTGATCCCCAGCTTGGTGGTTGTGCTCCATACAGTGGGAATAAACTCGGACCTACCTCTCATGTGTTCCTTAGCCCTGATCCGTAACCTCCTCTCTGGCCTCCCTACGTAGCTGGCCTCACACATCCCACATTTCAGCAGGTACACCCCTGATCTGTCTCCTAGAGGAGTAGCATCCTTGATTTTAGAGACAAAATTCTGAAGTGATGCCCCCTTTCTGTAGGCTGTTCTAATGCCCTGTCTGCTTAGTTTCTTCCCAGGATTTCAGATAGCCGACCTAAATATGGCAATATTCCTCAGGATTTAGCCTCTTCCCTAAAAAGCCTCCCCCTAAAAGTCTCCATCAGCAATAAAGCAACATAATTGAGGAGTCTAAAACTATAGACAAATAACAAAAGTGAAATAGATAAACATTTATAACGGAACATAAAAAATAAAAAATAAAATAAATGGGTGATGAGCATAGTTGGTGAATGATCAGTAGGAAATGAATGGCTGAAAATGGTATTTTTCCTAATGATTGTCGTAATTTCCTCCTTCAGGCTAAACATATACATGTGTACAAATGTGTGCATATAATTTGAAATCTTGTTGCACGCCACAGACTTAATTTGTATGTTAAATTTTGTCGTATATTTGAATTTTGTGTAGGTATGAGAATATGCTGTTAATGTATGGGCTGTCTTCCGACAAAAGTTCTTGTAAGTCGCAAGGGAAGTCCTGGTGTTGTCGTTTTCGCCATTCTGTCAGTATATGTATAGATTATAGTCAAGGGAATGTTACAAGTTGAGCAAACAGGTCTATCAGTCTTTTGTCATTAAGTATGAGTGTGTTAATTAAATAGCTAAAATAACATTTTCGAGTAAAGAAGTTTTATCACGATTGGTCATGACAGAACGTTTTAGCATTTAACTCACTAAGTATAAGTTTATATTTGGCATTTAGCCATGGAATAAAATGGTTCATGATATAAAAACTTATTGCTAATATGACATTAGTAGGAGTGGGGGTATATTGAACGTCGAAATCTAAAATATGGAAATAAATACTTTGGTAAAGACTTCATCTATCAGCTGCTAGAGAAACATTTCACCCAGCCTTTGCGTAGGCTAAAAAATAATTCTGTGAAATTGAAACAGAAACAGACCTAATTGAATGTACCAAGCTCTATTACATAATTAAACAACATTAACAGTTGAACTCTTACAAATTATATGATAATAAGTATTTAAATGTTAAACTGACTTAATTTAATTCTGCAAGATATTCCACGAGAGAGAATATGCTACCAACGCAAGCGATGAAAAGAAAACAATTTTCTATATTCACTTGTGAAATAATTAATCCTTTGTAAATTATTTATGCCGACAGGAGCAATTCCCCTAAGCAAATTATTTGATAATATTCTCGGTAAGTTTTCCTTTATTGCCAGTGGTTTCCACTTATAAAAGTATCTCTGTGTAATTATAGAGAAACTCTTTTTATAAATTATTATAGAATGTAATTCTCGCTTTTGGAAATAATTGTAATTTTACGTAAGTTGTGTTCTGTCGAACATTTTTGGTCAGGAAAAGTATGATACTAGGGTGCTGCGTAATCAAAGCAGATTTCCCGCCAATCCTTTCTGTCAACGTCAGCCCATATTCCATGCTCTTTCCTCGAAATTCTATATTTATTTATTTATAGTGGAGCGTTCGCTGCGATTCGGTATTGCTCATCAAAAAACAATGAAAATAAAAAAAAAATGAAAACAGTAGCACAAAAAATTAAACAATACAATTAGAACGGAAAAACTAAGAACGCAACCAAAGATATATAAAAAATTCCGTCACGCAGGGGCTGCGTAAACTAAGAAAATTTCCCACGTGAAGTTTTACAATAGAGAAATTTCAGAATAGAGCGTCAAAAAGTTACGGGAACGACCCGAACTAGCTTTTGACGGAAACTCACGACTAGACCCGAAGTTAGCCGATCTCATCTCAGAAGCTGAAAACAGAAAAATGCAAATATCTCGGTTAATATTCAAGATACAGAATAAATGTATATTTACAGAATATAACATTATTTATAGTAAATTTAATTTTCAATAAGATTGATTCTATATAATTTTTCAATCCGACGTATAGTAACGGAGATATTTCGAATTTTCGAAAATCCTCCCCTCTAAACCACCCCCCCCTCCCACTGGTCCGATTTCAGCCATTAACGAACTTGGTCTTTATTTTTGCATTAAACGTTTAAATATCGAGTTGGGTAACGATCAAACGAAAATTGCGACCGCTAGAGCGTTAACAGACAAATATATATATATATATATATATATATATATATATATATATACATAATTTTGAACGGACCTCATTTTCGTCATCTCCAGGGTAGGATCGATGGACATTTGAAGAAATTTTTCGAAACTCGCGTCATGAGTATGACCTCAATAGCTGATATCCCTTAAGGGAAATATGCTAAAACACGAATCTACAAATATAAAAAATAAACAAAAACTAAAACGAAACATTAAAGTCAAAAACAAAATAAAATGCCTTAAAAAGAAACTAGATAATTAAAAACTATAATGACTAAAAAAATTACGAAAACAATTATTTATTTTCAATGGTTAAAACTAAAAATAAAAATAAATAATGACTAGTCTGTACATAAATAAAATGAACAGATTAAATATTCCTACATCTTGAGCATTCACAATCATATGGTTGTTGCGATCTGGCTGCGGTGATAAGCAGTGGAAGCTGTAATATATGAAAAACCCCACAACCAAACCACTAACAAGAATTTAGGAAGGGCCACCAACAATCGACTTAAGTCAAAATTCAAATATATAAATTTATTTATAATAAAAATATTCTCCAATAATAATTAAAATGAAGAGGCACCTTTGAAAATATAATGGGGGCACTTAATTATACTTAGACTAAATTACAATTGAAACACTTAGCTTTTTAATAGAAGTGCTGACTTAGCCGTGAGCGGTAGAACCGTCGTGAGTTGAGCTCTTTATTATAGGGTAATCCGGGAGTGAACCTTGGACACTGAACTTGCCGATTGAAAATTACGCTCCATAAAGTGCATTTAAAATAATTTATAACTGTAAATTAATTATCGAAACATTTCATCCGTATTACTACTTAGGTGAACCGGACGTTAAAGCTGGCCGAATTTGAAACCAAATATCACGTAATTGTTACTTTCTTATTTACGAACCAATTTTGATGGAATTTTTTGTGTGTATTCATAAATATATTTAAAAACAATAAAAAAATAAACTAAGGTACCAAGTAAGTATTTGTGGACAGAAAAAAATTGCAAAGTGTCAATTTGAGCTTTTCAGAAAGCAAATATATAGTTTCACGTAAAATTGAATATCTCCAAAAGGGAAAAGGATAATCATGGAAATCTTTTTTTATTTATGTTCTAAGACATATGACCTACCACCTAAAACAATAAAATTAATGGTTATTTGACCCCTTCATTGTTTATTCCAAGTTTAAAAATAAATATATAGAAAAATTTAGAAATTTGTATGAATTAAAAGAAAATTATAAATAAAGGTAACTAAAGAAATAGTTTACATACGTTTATTGTACAATAAATACAGTTTACATTATTGTTTACCCCAGTTAAGTGTACTTTAATATATACAATTCTTATGGTTGTTTTGGTCAATTTTCTTTACAATTCTAAGTATCGTTTAATTTTGCTTCAACACTTGACATACATTGTTGAGAAAACTGATATAGGCCAAGAGATTCCACAGTCGTAATAATATGAAGAATGGGTACAGCACATATATCCTCCTTTTTAGGCCAAGAAAATGATGCTGAAGGTCCATGGGGATGAAGGAACTGTACTGTGACATCTTGTTCTTTGGTGTTCACCTCACTCACCATGCCAAAGTACCACAATCTGTCATATACACAAGCAATGAAACATCCTGGGCTTAAATCTTTCAATGTTACTTGACTCTTTGGTCGATTGGTCAATAAATTAAAAGTGAGAGCTGGTTTTTCGCTTTGCTAATTCTTCGAGCCTCAATGGTTCCGGTTTCATCTATTGGCTGAAAGTTGTGAAATGATCTTTCCTCTAGAAGAGTTTGAACATCTTTGAAGCGACCTTACAAAGCAGCACTAGTTATATCAACTATTTATTAAGATATGAATAAAAAAATGACTTTTTCTATTCTGGTTTTGTAAAAGTCAAACAATTGAGCCACTGATATTATTTGGTTTTCTAAGGGTCTTTGCAAACTTTCCTTCCGAGCTAATCGTTTCACTGAACCTCCAATTCCATCAAATTCTGTTTTACCATGACTAGTAGCAAAAAAGAACCATTGGGCCCGAATTTCAAAATCTTTCTCATGTAAGGCACAGATTTATGAAATTGGACTTATTGTTGCACTGAGTAGCAAACCCATCACTGAAGTACTGAACTTTTTTGATATGTGGGCGTTTTTTTTTCAAAAATTCAATCACATATTTTTGGATTTCATACACCATACTTCCATCGTATTTGAGGTCATCAAATACAATGGAAAGGGGTAGGACAATATTTTTCTCAGTTGCATCTTTGCAGTGTATGATGACAGGATGTATAGTGCAAGAATTTGAGGTCCAGTGGTATCCTTGGGCTTCGTCTTGTAATGTGAATGAATAATTTTCACTAAAGTCCATTGAGATAATAGCTGTGTCAAAAGGAGATGTTTCCTTCAATTTTTTAAAAGTTGTTGATTGTGATTTAGCAATGTAAGAATGAGGTATCAGTTTGTGAAGTTTTTCAACTAACGTTTCAATGAATTCTTCAACAGTGCTGGAACACTGTATCATTTCCTGTTCTATCTGTGGACACCCACTGATTGTACTTAATGACGTCTTCCTCGTCATAGTCTTCGAATTTTGATTCTAAAATTTTAATGAGTTGATTTTTTGAAATTTTCATGCCTGAACAAGCCAGTGAGCCTGTTGAGGAAGAGATTTTTCTTGTTACAACTTGATTAGTTTCTTTACATTGTACAGCTGCAGTTTTATGAATTAAGATAACTTAAATACCACTGTTTTAAAATTAACTTTAAATTTACATCTATTTTATTATTTAAGGTTTATTTATCATTTTCTTTTAATTCATACAAATTTCTAAATTTTTCTATATATTTATTTTTAAACTTGGAATAAACAATGAAGGGGTCAAATAACCATTAATTTTATTGTTTT
Source organism: Riptortus pedestris (assembly GCA_019009955.1). Classification (NCBI taxonomy): domain Eukaryota; kingdom Metazoa; phylum Arthropoda; class Insecta; order Hemiptera; family Alydidae; genus Riptortus; species Riptortus pedestris. Next base: position 144,178,143 of record CM032232.1, read on the forward strand.
AGGTGGTAGGTCATATGTCTTAGAACATAAATAAAAAAAGATTTCCATGATTATCCTTTTCCCTTTTGGAGATATTCAATTTTACGTGAAACTATATATTTGCTTTCTGAAAAGCTCAAATTGACACTTTGCAATTTTTTTCTGTCCACAAATACTTACTTGGTACCTTAGTTTATTTTTTTATTGTTTTTAAATATATTTATGAATACACACAAAAAATTCCATCAAAATTGGTTCGTAAATAAGAAAGTTACAAATTATTTTTGAAATGAAAACAAATTAACTTTACAGTTCCTAATCGGTAGAAAACACTAAAATCACAAAACTTTAAGAGGCCATGAAATCCAAACCGTTAAAGATATATCAAAACTATTTGGTATGGTTTCTCAAATCAATGAATAGAACACCCAAAATAAAATTACGTCTACTCATTGGATTTTTATTCAGAAATACTAAGAGTAGAAGTGGAGGTTAACGATATAGAATCAATCTTGTTGAACTACCGGAGAGTTATCCATTCTCTCCTGTTTTCAGTCTTTAGCCAACTTCTATCCCACTTCTACTCATTGGATTTTTATTCAGAAATAGAGGATTTATGAGATCGCTAGTGTGTCATACCTGGGAAATTTACAGAGTTTACTCAGCTTCTGCGTCATGGAGGTTTTAGCAGATTCCTCTTAAAGGAAGTCGGCTATTGAGTAGGGACGATTTTTGAAAAAATCTCTTCAAATTTCCATCGATCCTACTTAGTAGATGACGAAAATGAGGTCCGTTCAAAATTATATATATATATAAAATTGTAACCTCTTTCTGTGCATTGATTTTTTTTCGCGAAATTTCACGATAACTTTTCGTTTCACATGTCATAGACACCATAACTGCATTTTTTTTCTTTCGTGTCTGTTTATTTGTTTGTTTGTTACCTTTTCACGCATAAACGGCTGAACCGAATTTTATGAAACTTGGTATGTATATTACTACTAACCCAACTCAGACTTTAGCCTATTTTAATATTCTCTGAGACAAATAGGAGTGGCGGTTATAAGGAAGGCCTGAAATTAAAAATAGCGATGTTTTTTTCGTTTTTTTTTCCTTATTGCATTTTCGCCAATTATGCACATAGCAATAGTTGTTTTACTTTACTATTTGGAAGTAACTTTTTGTTATATACAAGAGGATGTTTTCTGTCGTATCACCTAGAGTATAATGAGATATACGTTTTTAAAAAAACTACTGCGGAATAGATCAACAATTTTTATTTGGCACAAAAAACTTAACCGAACTAAACCCAAACTCGGTATGTGAATTAGCACTAACGCCTTCCTTATAATAAGCCATACTAACATTTCTTGGGACGGGCAGGAGTGGGGGTTATAAGGGAGGCCTGAAATTAAAAATAGTGATATTAGGTTTCCTATTGGGGTTTCGGCAAATATGCACATTACAAAAGTTGTTTATTTTGTTATTTTGAGAAATTTGGTCAACAATTCTTTTCAGTATGAACTTCCAGGTACCTCAACTGGAAAAATTAATTCATATGTATGTTAATATTTTGCCCTTAATAATTAATATCTATGCATAATGCACATGAAACGGAAAATATGACAATATGGAGGACAGTGAAGTCTTACATAAGAAATTAATTTTATTAGTAACAAATCCACAGAAACGACGGGTATTAATCCTTAACACTGGATGGGTAAATGTCAAAATATTGTGCAAAGTAAAGCCTTGCCAAAAAAATACCATCACCATTCAGCCTCAAATGAATTCCCGGGCGAAGCCGAGTATCTGAGCTAGTATATATAGCTAGTATATATATATATATTTGTCTCTTACCGATCTAACGGTCGCAATTGTGGTTTGATCTTACCTTACTCGATATTTAATCTTTAACTCAAATTAAATAAGTTGACTTCTTTTTATTATTATTATTATTTATTAACGTCCACTTTTTGCAACTTAGGCTAATCGGGACGGGTTATCTAAATCGGACTTCTTTTTATTTAAATTCATACTGGCCAAAGAGTTGGCCATACTCCTCATACGTGTATATAGGATTTTATTTACCCCCAAAAATTGTAAAAACAGAATTTAATTCTTTCTGTAATTGTTCACGATGAAGAGGAATTAATTGGGTCATTTTCTCATTTGTGGGTGGGTTCAGTACTGCAAAATAAATATGTCCACACATTATTTCGATCATCAGGTAGACTTAACTTTTTAGCGTTAGGATTATTTATCGGTTGATGATGTGGCAAGTAAATAGAATCAACAACTATCATTGCAGTCACGTGGACAAAGGCTTCTGCATCAGATTAAAACACAACAAAGAAGCCAGACAGCTGTTCCTATATTTTTAAAAAGGCAAATTTAGGCGCTGTTGAAATATCCGAAAGAACTATTATTAGCGGGCGAAAAAAAAAATCCTATTTAGCAGAGGTTGTACTCATGAGGTGAATTTTGAAAATAACTCCTATCGAACCCAGAAGATGACGAAAATGAGGTCCGTTCAAAAGAATGATTGATCGGACCAAATATGATATTTAATCATTTTATGTAAAAAGAAAGATCAAGAGTTCATTAATGGTAGAAATAGGACCAGTAGGGTATAGAGAAAAAGTCCGTCACGCAGGGGCTGCGTAAACTAAGCAGATTTCCCAAGAGAAGTTTTAGAATAGAGAAATCTGCCTAATAACAACTGTAGTAGTAAGAAACCTCTAAACCTAAAACATTATTTAGGGCGTAATAACCCAGTAGTTTCTAGCCCCAAAAACAACAGTTAACCTAACCTCTATACCTATTCACAAGGGGACGAATAGTTCTATGGAAACGGCCACCAGAGCTCTCGGCGGAAAGTGCCGAACATAAGCCTACTGGTAACCACACGCAGAATACAAATGCTAATATTCCGGTATATTATTCACAGATACAGAATAAGATGTATAGATCAATATTGATAGTAAATTAAATTTGCAATTAAGATTGGTTCTATGCAATTTTTCGATCCGATGCATAATAACGGAGATATTTCGAATTTTTGAAAATACCCTCTAACCCCTCCTCCCCTATGGTCCGATTGCAGCCGCGTTAACGAACTTGATCACCTTTTTACATGAAAACGATTGAATACCAATGTTGGTGACGATTAAACAAAAATTGCGACCGCTAGAGTGTTAACAGGCAAATTATATACAGACATATATATATATATATATATATATATATTTATATAAATATATGTATATATCTATATATATATATATAATTTTGAACAGACCTTATTTTTGTTATCTCTTGGGTAGGATCGATGGACGTTTGATAAATTGTTCAAAAATCGCGACATGAGTACGACCTCAATAGCTGATTTTCCTTTAGGGAAATCTGATAAAATTTGACGTTAATATACTTCGGATTGCAAAATTGCACAGCTTCTATCTTATTGATTGTACTATAAATGGTTTTATATACTATGATTCCTTATCTTGAATATTAATCGAGATATTTGCATTTTAGCAGATTTCCCTTAAGGAAAATCAGCTATTGAGGTCGTACTCATGACGCGAGTTTCGAAAAATTTCTTCCAATGTCCATCGATCCTACCCCGGAGATGACGAAAATGAGGTCCGTTCAAATTTTTTTATATATATATATATATATATCAATATATATATATATATATATATATAATATATATATTTGTCTGTTAACCCTCTTTCGGTCGCAATTTTTGTTTTGATCGTTACCAAACTCGGAATTTAATCGTTTTATTGTTAAAAGGAAGATTCAAGTTCGTTAATGGCTAGACAAATCGGACCAGAGGAGGGGGGGGGTTTAGAGGGGGATTTTTTGAAAATTCGAAATATCTACGTTTATCATGCGTCGGATTCGAAAACATTGTATGTGAATCAATCTAATTGAACATTAAATGTAATTTAATATTGTTCTATACATTTATTCTGTATCTTGAATATTAACCGAGATATTTGCATTTGTATTCTGCATTGGTCGGCAGGAGTGAGCTGTTTGGTACTTCGCACGAAAAGAGAGCTCTGGCGGCCGTTTTCGTAACTATTCGTCCCTCGTGTATAAGTTTAGTGATCCCTTTATCACTTGATATTGGGCATGTGTGTGTCTCTCTCTTCTCTCTCTCCTCTCACACGTGGGAAATCTGCTTAGTTTACGCAGCCCCTGCGTGACGGACTTTTTAAGTTTTCACCCTCAAATAAACCACCACTCCCGCTCGTGTCACATAAACAATACTGTTTTATATAATAAACCACATTATTCGAAGCTTAAAATGTTGTTTTCAAGAGATCTTTATATTACAGAGATAAATGAAAATATGCGTTGTTGTCCACCCAACCGTCATTAGTTCTAGGTTTACAAACATTAGAGTGATTGAGATAAACATTATTCTGATTCATTCTAAATTACAGTTCTGGGGCATAGTAAATAGTATTCAATAAAATTAATATATTATATTCAGATATATTTCATTAATTGTTAGCAGATTTCCCAAAGGGAAAATCAGTATTGAGGTCGTACTCATGACGCGGTTTCGAAAAATTTTCTTCAAATGCCCATCGACCCCCCCCCGGAGTGACGAAAATGAGGCCGTTCAAAAAAAATTTTAAAATTTTTATATTTATATATATATTTATATTTATATTTATTTGTCTGTTAATTGGGGTGTTTTTGTTTGTCGTTCCCAAATCGGAAATTTAACGTTTTATTTTAAAAAAAAAGATCAAGTTCGTTAATGGTGAAATGGACAGGGGGGGGGGGGGGGGTTTAGAGGGGGTTTTTTTGAAAATTAAATATCCCCGTTTTATGCGTGGGATCGAAAATTGTATGAATAATTATTGCAAATTAAATTTCTATAAATATTGTTCTTATTTTTATTCTGTTTCTTGAATATTTAACCCGAGATATTTATTTGTATTCTGCTTTGGGTGGGCGGAGTGAGCTTTTTGGTATTTTCAAGAGAGCTCTGGCGGCGTTTTCGTAACTTTCGCCTCGTGTATAAATTTAGTGATCCCTTAATACTTTTAACTTCCCCCCCCCCCACCCCCCCCCCCCCCCACCCCCCCCCCCCCCCACCCCCCCCCCCCCCCACCCCCCCCCCCCCCCACCCCCCCCCCCCCCCACCCCCCCCCCCCCCCACCCCCCCCCCCCCCCACCCCCCCCCCCCCCCACCCCCCCCCCCCCCCACCCCCCCCCCCCCCCACCCCCCCCCCCCCCCACCCCCCCCCCCCCCCACCCCCCCCCCCCCCCACCCCCCCCCCCCCCCACCCCCCCCCCCCCCCACCCCCCCCCCCCCCCACCCCCCCCCCCCCCCACCCCCCCCCCCCCCCACCCCCCCCCCCCCCCACCCCCCCCCCCCCCCACCCCCCCCCCCCCCCACCCCCCCCCCCCCCCACCCCCCCCCCCCCCCACCCCCCCCCCCCCCCACCCCCCCCCCCCCCCACCCCCCCCCCCCCCCACCCCCCCCCCCCCCCACCCCCCCCCCCCCCCACCCCCCCCCCCCCCCACCCCCCCCCCCCCCCACCCCCCCAGGAAGTGATTTCCAGTGAGATTCACTATTACAAATTATTATCTTAAATTTTAAACTTTTGCCTTGAACTATTTGAGCTCGGGTAGAGCCTTTGAAAGTAAAATATGTTCATTATGGATGATAATTTTATTGTAATAAATGCTAACCATGGATTATGGTTTGAATTATGAAAAAACGGTGAGTCATAAAAGTGTTAGAAGGATTAATTAGGAAACACAATTTCATTTTTCCTTCATAACTAAAATTTCTGTTCTATTATTCCCAAAAAGTTATCCTTCAGGGTTGTGCTATTTCGGAAAATCATTACGTCGTGGAGGGAAGTGTAATTGTACACTCATTGAAGTCTTACTATCAAAAATTACCATCATTAGTCAGTCAACAATAAATTTCCCAGGCATCGCCGGGTATATGAGCTAGTATTTATATATAATATATATATATATATATATATATATATATATATATATATATAGATAGATAGGTAGATAGAAGATAGATGAGGCATCAATGGAGGGGAGGCGTGGAGTTGAGTTGTTGCCTCCAGTTAATATCGTAAGCGTGCGAAAGCTTTGTATGAATGAATTGTATACGATTGTAGACCGCAAGGACATGAGTGAATGTGGTAAGGTTCCAGCTTCTACAGCATGGTCCCTTTCAAGAGCAGAGGATTTTGCCGGCAGGCATTTTGTGGCTTTTAAGCAGATTTTCCTTAATGGAAATCCGCTATTGAAGTCTTACTCATGATTTTTGAAATTTTTCTTCAAGTTCCCGTCGATCCTACCTAGGAGATGTCGAAAAGTCCGTCACGCAGGGGCTGCGTAAACTAAGCAGGTTTGCAATAGATAAATGTGCATACAGGTAACACTTCCGTGAATGTTAAATGAATTAATACAAACGGTAATGAGAAATCATTCGATCAATTTACAATACAAGTTTATAATCTCTACAACGGAAAGCGGCTGAATTGTAAACAAACAGGGCAGCCGCCTCGTAGCGCTGAATAGATAGATAGACCAGAAAGGCAAACAATTAATGAAATATATCTGAATATACCATATTAATTTTAATGAAAACAATTTACTAAAGCTAGTGCTGTAATTTGTAATGAGTCAGAATCAGTTTTATCTCAATTACTCAAATTTTAGAAAGCACGGAACAAAAGAAGGGGGGGGGGTAAACAGAATGTATTTGCATTTATCTCACAAAGTAAACGTTCAACAAAAACAATATTTGGTATTTAACCTTGTCATGAAGTGTTTCATGATATAACAGCTTATTGTTAATATGACATAATATGGAGAGAATTTTGAAAATTATTAATATCTACGTTACTATAAGTCGGATCGAAAAAGTTTATAGAGTGAATCGTATTGCAAATTAAATGACCTATAAATATTTTTATATACATTTATTCTCTATCTGGAATATTAATCGAGATATTTGAATTTTCAGTTTTGAGCCTTCAGCAAACCCTCACTTCTACTCATGTCATATATCATGAAACACTTCATTACAAGGTTAAATATTAAATATGGTTTTCATTGAACTCCCCCCCCCCCTTCTTTTGTCCTTAGATTACTAAAATCTGAGAGGTTGAAATAGGAATTTTCTGATTCATTTCAAATTACTCCACTAGCTAGAGTAAATATTTTTCAGTAAAATTAATATGTTGTATTCAGATATATTTCATTAATTGTCCTACTTTCCAGTTTACGCAGCCCCTGCGTGACGGATTCTAAGATTTTATTCCTTCCCTAGATTTTTTTTCATATAAATGCTTGTGTTGCAGGGTGGAGTGCTACTGCGGAAACCGGAAGCCTGATAAGAGAAAAGAGGTGAATGAAAATGAATGCTTGTCGATGTGCCCAAATGGATTGTCAAGGACCTGCGGAGGCGAGGGCAGGCTGAGCGTCTATTCGACATTTGCGTTGGAAAAAAATTGGTATTCTATTTCAGTCAAATTCTTCCTCATTGCTTCATTTCAAAAAATAAATCTTAACTGAGGCCATTTTCGTACAGAGTATGTCTCACAGGAGTGGCTTAAAATGGTTTTAGCTGATGTCACTTGAGGGAAATCAGCTATTGAGGTCGTACTCATGACGCGATTTTTGAAAAATCTTTCTTCAAATGTCCATCGATCCTACCCAAGAGATGACGAAAATGACGTCCGTTCAAAATGATATATATAATATATAACGCTCTATACCAAACTCGATATTTAACGTTTAATGTAAAAATAAAGATCAAGTTCGTTAATAGCTGGAATCGAACCAGCGGGAGGGAGGGGGGGGGGTTAGAGGAGAGGATTTACGAAAATTCGAAATATCTCCGTTATTATGCATCGGATCGAAAAGTTGTACAGAAACTATCTTATTGAAAATTAAATTTACTATAACCATTGTTATATAGAATTATTCTCTGTCTTGAGTATTAACCGAGATATTTGCATTTTTATTAAAAGCTAGTTCGGCCCTATTCTTAACTGTTCGTCTTTCGTGAAAATTCTCTATTGTAAAACTTCACGTGGGAAATCTGCTTAGTTTACGCAGCCCCTGAGTGACGGACTTTTCACTTAATATTCAAGGTGGTGTAAGCGTTACCAGTATGCAGATTTCTCTATTGTAGAACTTCACGTGGGAAATCTGCAATACTGTCACAAGTTCAATAGTGCTTGTTGCTATACTGTCACATAAATGTCGGGTCACTATTCTTTAATAAACATTCATTACAATAGTTTGATAACATCCTTTCCGAGCTGAACATATCAATGAATCCACCAATCCAATCACACGTTGATTTTGACTGCTCTGTAAATTGGCTTAAATAGTATTTATGTGGGTTCCATCCAGTAGGAATATACTGCTTAATAGGTTTGCCGATCTGGAGGCTGCTATGGAAACCAGGGTGACATTTTGAGCCAATGACATTAATGGCTCAATGCAAAGTAACATCAAACTGGATAATGGAATGGCTACAACTAACTGGATCACGTTAAGAATTCAATTTCCTCCGATGGAGAAACGTCCAATCTTGTCGGTAGGAAGTTGCTTTGGCAAGATTAAGAATTGGCCACACCATCATCTCCGTAATCACTCTCACTTATCAGCTATGCTCTATGAAAATGTTAAACGTCTTACTGCAAAAAACATCAGTCACGCAGGGGCTGCGTTAACTAAGCAGATTTCCCAAGTGTGTCACGCGTTTTTGCATTTATCTCAAAAATTAAAAGTTCAATGAGAACAATATTTGGTACTTAGGCTTCAAATAAAATGATTCATAACATAATAGAATATTGTTAAAATGAGATAAGTAGGAATGGGGGTTTTCTGAAGACCAAAAACTAAAATATGCAAATATCTCAGTTAATAATCAAGATAATGAAAAAATGTACAGAACAACATTTGCAGAACATTAAATTTGCAATAAGATTGGTTTTATACGATTTTTCGATCCGACACATAATAACGGAGATATTAAGAATTTTCAAAATTCTCCCCCTCCCCTGGTCTGATTTGAGCCGTTAACGAACTTGATCTGTCTTTTTGTATAAAACGATTATATATCAAGTTTAGTAAAGATAAAACAAAAATTGCGACCGCTAGTGCGGTAACAGACAAATATATATATATATATATATATATATATATATATATATATATATATTTATATATATATATATATATGGGTAGGATCGATGGACATTTGAAGAAAAATTTCGAAAATCGCGTCATGAGTACAACCTCAATAGCTCATTTCCCGTAAGAGAAATCTGCTAAAAAGTATTCTCTATTTCTATGGGAAAAGTCCTAGTAAGTAGATTTCCCACGTGAAGTTCTACAATAGAGAAATCTGCATACTGGTAACGCTTACACCACCGTGAATATTAAGTGAATACAGACGGTAATAAGAAATCTTTCGGTCAATTTTAATAACCTCCCAAAGTAAATCGTCTGAAATGTAAACAAACAGGTATGCCAACCTCTCACCGGAAAGAAAAACAATTGTTGAAATATATCAGAATATAACATGGAGGTTGGCAGATCTGTTTGTTTACATTTCAGAAGCTTCCCGTCGGGAAAGAGAACTTAAAAGAATAAAGTGTTTAACGTAATATAAGTAAGTTATTTGTAAACAATAGAAACCAAACGAAAATAGCACTATGAGTCCAAAATAAACATATTTAATATCCTCTCGAAAAACAATAAAACATCACTAGAAATAAAGCAAAACAAACACAAGTAATTAAAAAAATCCTCGTAAAATGGCTCTGAGTATCCTACGAAAATATTTGTTAATTATCGTAGCTTAGATCAATGCAATTACTTTTTAGGAAATTCGTATTGAATTCCTAATTTAAAAACAATTTTTTTTATTAATTAAACATGAGAAACCTCTGATAATATGATACAGGTGATATTTGTAACTATTTATAATTATTTTAATAACTTTTTCTTTTTCAGCTCGGGGCATGTGAATGAAGAACATTTCTAAAATTTTTTCTAGAATTGACATTAATGTTGTTTTATCTAAGCAACTTTACCTAATAGACCTACTCTATTAGTTGTTATAATATTCAAAAGACATATATCTTGGAATTGTTTGGTCGAAGTTATCATGTTATAATTCTTTGTTTATACCTGTATTATTATGTGTGTATATTTCATCTAATACACTTATTGATCTAGTTTGTTTTTTTTTGTGACTTTATTTCATATCCTAAAATGTTTGGTGTTACAATCGGATACTCTTTATATATATATATATATATAGCCTCAATAGCCCAATGAAGTCTGTACCGATGATAACTTTATCCACTATGTTGGCAACAACAAATACATGACCAGCGTTAATTTTGACGATAGCCAGTCTAACATTGGCTCTTCCGTATACGGTGGCAGTGCGCAGTCGTACATTGATTACCTGTTAAACTGATCCTTTTACCAAATCAGTCCTAATTATGGACTGCGACGTCCCTGTGTCTATGGTGAGGATCTGCTTCCTTCCGTTGATAAGCCCACGAGCAGTAAGGTTGCTATTTTGTTGTTGTATTATGGAAATGGAGATTGTGGGGCCAGCGGTTGTAGGAGCTAGCTCTTGCCCCTCAGTGCTAGCTCGTTTTAGTTTAACGGTGTCTCTTGAGATTTGGGGTTATTCGTCCGTTTGTTCTCCCTTGGTGGCGAAACAGATCTTGACCTTTTCTTTGGGGCTTTACAGTTACGTTGAAAATGGCCGGGCTTACCGCAGTTGAAGCATTTGTTGCGTGATTTATTCATTTCCTCCTCAAGTATTCTCTGACCATCTCTTCTATGTCACTCTTTTTGTCGCTGTAATTGTGTGCATCAGCCTCAAGTCGTCGCACCTTGTAGACTTGTGGCTTAGACATGACTTTAGCCATTTTGTCCACATAATTATTCCTGCAAGCAGACGGTAAACTCTCCAGTATTTTTGCTGCTGTTCCCTTAAGTGCCAAAATTAGTTCTATCGCTTTTTCTTCATTGTTCCATCCAGTTTTACTAGCCACTGTCTCAAATTGGAACTTAAAGATACTAAATGGTACGCTACCGTCGAAATTTGGGGTGGAATGTTCTGAAATCATTCTCACCGGACCCTCTCGAACTTGTAGATTGTTCATTTGAAATTGTAGTTCACGTATTTCTTCGTCCATCTTCTTTCTTAAGCCTGCCATTTTCTCTTCAACATTATTCTTAATGCCGCTGAGTCTTTCATCAAACTCGCTGACTCTCAGCTTCCACTCGTTTGCCCATGATCTCTGATAGTTCGTGGATCTTTTAGTTTGTGGATCTACTAGATTCTTGGAAATTTTCCTCCAAATCCTCACAATTAGCTCTAAAAGCTTCTTCTTGTCCGACTTCAGCTAGATTTTCTCACTGTTGCTCCTTGAAATTTTTCTTTTTCCTTTAGAAGCTATCGCAATTAGCTTTAGAAGCTTCTATGAGTTTTTGGTTATTATCAGCCATTTTTTTTTCCATCATAGCGGCCGAAATTGAATTTAATTCCAAATTGCTGCTTGTGACAGGGGTACATACAGTAATATCTTCTTCATCCTCAACTCACATGTACTTACATCAGTGTCTGGTCACTGGAATTCATCTATTAACTGCCTTTGAAGTTCAGCCTTATTTCTTGGTGTTGGGAAATCTACCATTTGATTTAATTTTCCAATCGCACTTCTGCCACTAGATGTTAACTTTAGTACAAAAATCACAAAAGTTGATTATTAGGGTCCTTTTGGATTCCCGAATTAAATACACAAACTTTAGCGTTTTTATCGCTGCAGAATTTATTTGGCGACGCACTACACACTTCCACGCTCTTGGTAAATTATTCTTTACTAATCACGATATGCACTGATACCTTCACACCTTATTGCACAGCACAATAACTCATAATCACGCGAATCACTGATGTTCACAAAACACGGTACTGTACTGCACTGAAACTAAAAGCTGCAATCACTGTTCACAAAAAGCTGCAATGAAAGCACTGTTGTTTATTTAGTGGCGGACTGATTAAATAAATTCCTTAGTTCCACCCTGGCTAGAAAAGGGTGGTAACTTGTAGATAACCCGTCCCAATTACATAGTATTATAAAGTGGACGTAAATAAATAAATGAACGCACTGTTATTCACCTGTAAGAAAACAGTGAACTAACAGACTGTCAAGTCAGCTGGGCAACTTTTATACAGCTCGGCGCCATACCTAGAAGGGTCCAGATGCTGAGTCAGCTACGTAGTCTAGAATATTCTAGACTCGACCCTTGCGCCGCTTCTGCAAGGATGCCTTCACTTTCTTCGTACTTCTTAAATACCTGAATAACTATGCGTACTTTTCGCATATATTGTTTGTTTGTTTCATAAGGTTTTATGGCGAAAAACTACTAGGATATCATCGCCCTGTAGTATCTATAACTCTCGTTTTGGTTACCTGCATTTTGAGAAGAAACTGTGTTTATGTAAATTGCCTATTAGTTTATGCCTGGCTGCTGTAGAGTGAACATCGTCTCCTTACCACTCTCCAATGTCTCTGTTATAACTTTGGTCATACAAGTTGTTATCTGCTAGTTTTTGGTACAGTTCAGTTTTGTAACATCGTCTATCTATTGACTGTGTCTTATTTTCTTGGAGTGACGTAGAGGGGCTCAAGAGCGTAATTTGTGTAGGGCTTTAACGGTCAGGTGGATTTTTTTGAAATTTGGAGTGCCGCTGCTTTTTGTAATACAGGTTTTATTTGTGAAATCTGATCACCGCTGTGCTGGAAGAACGGCCGGAAGTTCTAAAGGTAGGTGGCTAATGCTATATCTTCTCTAGGCTTGCCTGCGAGTCGGAGTTTAATCCCTCCTCAGTTGGGCTAATCCCACCTGTAGGATTATCTTACTGCTCTTGACTGTGTTAATCTTTAGAGCTGGTTGGAAGGTTTTTGATTCCCTTACATGTTTGTGTGTTTGTATGTATGGTGGAATACGTGAGATTAGCATATTTCTTCCTGTTCCCACTCTGTTTTTTTTCCTGTTTCACTATATTTTATGTGTTTTATTTATTTTTGTTTGTCATTGAGTGAATATGGTAAACCCAGATGACGAGATTTCTCTTACTACCTGTGTATGCGAAATTTAGTGGACTGTATACTTAACACTGGCTGGTTCCGATGTAAACCGACTGGACATGCCTGGTGTAGGGAAAATAACAAGTACTCACGGTATCAGCGCTAGAGCTTGACTGACTGTCTGCTAATCTTGTCCGGCAGGGGCGCCACCTGTTGTCTTCTCGATCTAGGAGTTCCCTTAACTTCAAAACTGGACGTACAATTACCAAACATACCGCCAGCCTTGGGATTATCTTATTATAATCCCAACAAAATGCAATAAATAAATAAACAAAGGGGTTCACTTTATTGTTTGTAGCTGGTTGCGATAGGAACTAAATAACTAAACATAATCACTAAAATACAAAACTTCAATGGCTTAGAATAAGGAAGGATAAGGTAATGAAACCGCACCAACTTCACCTTGCTGGGGGCTGTCAGCAAGTACTTAGTTCGTAGGAAAGAGGCCCACGGAAAGGGATCAAGCCATTGAAATAAAAAACCTATTAACTAATTATTATTTAAATAACGAACAAGGAAATAATCTAAACAAAGAACAAAGAATTAAACAATCAAACATCTGGTTGGGCTACTGTCCAACTAATGAGCAAATAAACGACAAACTTCTAAATAATAAGGAACAAAACAAAACAAATAAAAAACAAACTTCTAATTAATAAGGAACAAAACAAACTTTAGCTCAATCTGAGACGGGGAGCGGCACTAACCTGTTAACAGGCCGGCGCAGCAATGTGTTGCCCACTTTCAGCTCTACCACTCTAACAACTGAGTCTGTACCGGGAAACACTCTCACGACTTTACCTAGTGGCCAATTCATCGGAGAAGTGTTCTCGTTCTTTATTAGCACTAGGGCTTCTGGTGACAAATTTGGTACTTCGTTGTACCATTTCGTCCTTTGTTGGATCGAATTCAAATAGTCATTCTTCCATTTTGCCCAAAATTGCTGTGCTAAACTGCGTACCAATTGCCATCTATTCAAGACTCCTTCCTTAACATCCAGGAGGTTATGTTCTGGCGGCGAAATCAACGGACCACCAACTAAAAAATGGCCTGGTGTCAGAACATCGGACTCCATAGGAGATGAAGACAATGGTGTTAGCGGTCTGGAATTCAAGACAGCTTCAATTAGATGCATTAGTGTGTTCAGCTCTTCATAGTTTAGGCATCTATTGCCGATTATCTTGGTCAGGTGACTTTTGGCCGATTTAACAGCCGCTTCCCAGAGCCCAGCCATTGAAGGTGCTCCAGCTCTGTTGAAATGCCATCTAATGTCCTTCTTGGCAAGTGCCGTTTCAAGCTCGGAACAGTTGAGGCATCCTGTAAGCTCACGGAAATATCGTGAAGCACCCTTAAAGTTGGGAATCCTCTCCGGGCACAAAACCTATCAAAAGCATCGAGAAAGGCCGGAGTAGATAATTCCGTTACAATCTCACAATGTGTTGCCTTGACACAAAAACAAATAAAAACAACCAAATATCCTTTGATAATTTTGGCACCTTTACGCTTGTGCTCCTTAATAGAGAATGGACCAGCACAATCAATTCCGACGTGAGAGAATACTCTGGACTGAACCACTCTAGGCTTTGGCAACTGCCCCATTTGTGGTTGCAGAAAAGAAGCCCTGTACCTAGTGCACGTGAGACATCTGTGAAATTCTCTGTCGTATCACTGTCCTAGCTGATAGGATCCAAATGTTTCTTCTCAGTAAAAAAAAAAAGTACCAGGACCAACATGAAGGTAGTTCACGTGGTAATAATCAATTATCAAGTGAGTTGCTACGACTATGCTTTGGCAACAAGTATCGATTCTTGCTACATCAGGCAGTCAATCATTCTTAAGTCGTCCACCTACTCTAAGAATTTTGTTCTCGTCTACACTCCTCGTTAAAAAAAACGGAACACCCTAAAATTTATTAATTTCATTGGGTTTTTACTGAAGCAGAGAATCATACCTTATTGTGTCTTATAATACAAGTACATAGGAGTAATAAAAAGTGTATTTCAGAAAAAAAAAATTAATTCCTTTAATTCCAAAAAAAAATAAAAATTTATCCTAAAAATGAAAAAACTACTATTCATACACTAATAACCAGTGTTGCCACCTCTTGCTCGAATGACAGCCTCCATAGGTGTGGGCATGCTCCTGATCAAGTCCTGGACGACCTCCTGAGGTAATCTTCCCGACCGTTCCAAACGGCAGCCTCAAGCTCCCTGAGGTTGAGGGTGCTGGTTCCCTGGCTCCAACACTTCTTTTTAGTCTGTCCCATTAATGTTCTATGCAATTTAGGTCAGGGCTCCTCGCTGGCCATGGCAATGTGTCGATATTGATTTCAGATAGGTAGTCCCTAACAATACGGGCAACATGTGACCTTGCATAATCATGGATAAGAAATGCATTTTCAACAATAAAAGGCATGTATGGAATGACATAGTCCTCCAAAATGTCTGCCACGTATCTTTGTGCAGTCAAAGGGCCCCCACCAATCGAAACTAACTCTGTGCGAGCTTCCCATGAGATGCCACTCCAGAACATCACGGAGCCCACACCATAAGGCTTCCTTCCGACTATACAACATTGGCTGTATCGCTCACCTGGCTTCCTCCACATTCTTCTGTGTCCATCAAGAGAGTTTAGCGCCATTCTGGTCTCATCGGTGAACAGGACTCGTCTCCAGTATTAGACAGTCCAATCTAGGTGCTCCTGGGCAAACCTAAGGCGGGCTCTTCGGTGCTCTCTGGAGACAAGTGGTCCAACCATGGGCCTTCGTCACCTCAGTCCACTATTCCTCACTCGTCTCGTAACTATTGATACCAAAACATGTAAGTTTCGGACACCAGCGACCAAGTTTCTTAAGTCGTTTGCTGTTTTTAGCCGATTTCTGAGAGTCTGGAGCCGGATAAAACGGTTGTCTTCCGCTGATGTGACCCGTGGTTGGCCCGATCCAGGTCTTCTTGCGTATCCTCCTGTCTCTCTGAATCGTTTCAAGACCCGTGCGACAGTTGACAAGTGGACCCCAAGTTGATTAGCAATGTAACGTGTGCTACGGTCTTCTTGGTGCATCGTCACTGCCCTCATTGTGTCATCTCTATCTAACTGTGCCATAATTACTTATGAATTCTAAAATACTGCGTACTTGATGAAATTAACATGAATACTGAGCCCTAGTAATTTTTTTTTTGTATCCCTAAGTCGATAGGAATGACTATGGAATTTGTGCTGTTTTCTAAACAATAGGATTAAAGATAAGAAGAAGTGCTGGAATTCAAATGAAATTGTTGTTTTTTTCCTCCAATGTATTTGTCTGATTAGAAACATCAACATAATATTTTTTATTTCAATTAAAAACTTGTGTAATCAATAAATTTTTGGGTGTTGCGTTTGTTTTGACGAGGAGTATATATAGGGACATAATAGACGAAGAGATTTGGGACAACTCCCAGTTGTTTTCGATGTCATCAGCCTTACTTCATAAGCAAAATGATGACCTTGTACTTCCCTGACAAGTATATTCAAAGATAGAGCAAGTTCTTCTCGGGTTAAACCACCTTTTAGTCTCGTTTCAGGAAGTTTGCGACGACAATTAACAGAGAATCTGATCACATAAGCAAGAACTCTTTTGAGTTTGCCAAAACAAGAAATCCTGTCTATCAGTTTAAGAACCGAGTTCTCTTCACTAGAGACCATAATCGGGTTGACCAATAGACTTTTGGACTTAGCTTCAGGAAGTTTACTCAAGGGAACTTTGTCGAACTCCGAAATACACCATTCATGGATGGGTTCCTTACACCACGGAGGGCCTTCCCACCATAGCTTGTTATCAATGATCATGTCTGGGGTCAAGCCTCTACAGGCAACATCGGCTGGGTTGTCAGCACTACTGATATGACGAAGACTAATTGGCACTGGCGAGTCTAAGAAACTAGCAACTCTGTGAGCGACAAAAATCTTTAAATTACAAGGTCGCTCCTTAAGCCATGACAAAACAATAGTAGAGTCACACCAGGCGTAAACTGCTATAACCTTGTTTAAGGAACTTAGGGCTGAGTGTACACTCACAATTAAGTCCTTTAATAGCATAGCACCAAGTAACTCCAATTTAGGCATTGTAATTGTTTTCACAGGAGCCAATCTAGTCTTAGAGGCAAGCAGGCGTACTTCGCCATGCTGATCTAAGCTCCCAATTCGAGCATAGACAACTGCTGAGTAGCCGAGTTCGCTGGCATCACAAAATCCAAGCAGATTTATTGAACCAACGCTATTGGCATCAACACCCACAAATCTTGGGATTGTGACGTTCGACAACAAATATAGATTATTGACACAATGCAACCATTTGCTAAGAATATGTTCCTCTATAGGATTATCCCAGTCGTAGTCCATTATCCACAAGGATTGGAAGAAGGATTTCATGAAAAAAACAACAGGAGCAACAAAACCCTTGGGATCAAATACCTTAGCAGTTACGGATAAGACAATTCTCTTAGTCACCACTCTTCGAGGTGCAACTGAGGAAATGTGGAACGACAAAAAATCAAGATTAGAATCCCAATGAATTCCGAGAATTTTCAATGAATTGTCTTGTTTTGGATCAAGAGATATGTTAGTTTCTTTAAGCTCCTCAGGAATCGAATCTAAGACTACAGGAACACTGGAGACCCATTTTCTCACCAAAAATCCGCCAGCCTTGAGCATACTGATGACTTCATTCATAAGTTCTCTCGCCTCTTCTATTGAGCTGGCACCACTGAGAAGGTCATCAACGAAAAAATCCCTTGGAACAACTTTTGCAGCAAGGGAATACTTATGTCCCTCATCCAAAGCATTCTGGACTAAATACCGCAGAGAGATGAATGCAGCTGAGGTTAAACCATAAGTATTGGTGACTAACTCATAATCCTCTATCGGGTCCCCTGGGTGAAACCTGAACAAAATATGTTGATACGATCGATGTTCAGAGATGATATTCACCATACGATACATCTTGGCAATGTCTCCGACTAAAGCCACACGGTGAAATCTGAAACGTAGCAGAATATCAAATATGTTCTGTTGGAAAGCAGGACCTTTCAGCAAACAACAATTAAGACTCAACCCAGAAGTAGTTGGTGCACTACCGTCAAACACAACTCGACATTGAGTGGTTGTAGAGTCTTTGTAAACAGCTAAATGAGGAATATAACACTTCCCACTTCCTAATGTCACTTTCTGCATATGACCCATCCCTATGTACTCATTCATAAATGCATTGTAATCCTTTCTCATATCTGGAGATCTAGATAAAGCCTTTTCTAAAACGAGCAACCTTTTCTTTGCATTAATGAACGAATCACCTAGGTTGTCTATATTAGGTTTACACAAAATGGGAGAGTTATATCTACCTTCAGGGGTACGAAAATACAATTCTTTGTATTGGTCTTCAGCCAATTGCTCTTCTTCACTCAAGAGGTTAACTTTACTTTGAGAAACTACACTTTCACACTGCCAAAATTTAGAAACCAATTCATTGAGATCAGAATCATTGGTTTTCTTCATCAGAAAGTTGCAGAATAAAGAACTATTTGTGTCACCAGGGACTTTACCAGTGACTACATAACCAAAAACTGTCGGGTAGGCCGCAGCTGAACCGACTCTAATAATAGGACCATCCTTTATGATCTCATAATAGAGGTCTGCACCAATTAAAATATCAATCTTAGTAGAAGATTCAACTAATGCGTCGCTTAAGTCCAAATCTTTAAATTGTATTTTTATTGAACTAGGTAGTTTGCTTGGTGGTGGGACAGAAGCAATTCTATTCACAACAATAGCTTCGGTATTAAAACTGTACTCGGTGTTACCCACAGCCGATAAACAAATTGTGGTCACATAACTACCAGTATTTAATTTTGAACCACCAACTCCATAGCAAGTATCAGAGCAATACCTCTTAGACAAACCTAATTCTCTGAATAATCTATTAGTTATAAATGACACTTGAGACCCTGAGTCTATAAGGGCTCTAGCCTTTATACTGTTTCCAAATTTATTTTTTATATTGACTATAGCAGTGCTGAGCAGTACTGAAGCATTAGATTTGCTAGCAGAGCAAGCTACTATGTTTTCACTGTTACTTTCATTGTTATCACTATCTTTTGTGTTACTTTTTAAACATAACAAACTATTATGCTTTCCCTTACAAGAGCATAATTTATTACTTTTGCACTGTTTTAAAAAATGTCCAGAAAAAAGGCACAAAATGCACAATTTATTTTCTTTTACAAATTTAAATCGATTAGGTATTTCCATACTAAGAAATTTAGCACAATCAAATATTTTATGTTTGCCTTTACAGCAGTGACAATGGGTTTCGTTTTTTCTGATAGATACTGAAGTCAAAACACTTTTATTTGAATTAAATCTATTATTACTGCTAATGGGCTTATTATGTTTGAGGTTACTGGTTTTCAAAATGTTTACAAATTGTAGCGAAAATTTAATGAAAGAAGAAGCTGTTGGAAATTTGACCTCTCTATGTTCAAGTTCGAATTGCTGTAATGTTTTAGAATCAACTAATTTCGTGGCCAAGTAAAACAAAATGAAATCTGCTAAGTCATCAATAGGCATTTTCTTCAAAGCAGTTACATTTTCGTTAAGGAATTGACGAATGTTTCTAGACTCTTGATATCATCAGATTTAACGGGCTTATGATTGCTAATGTTGTCTAGATATCGAAATGATAACAGCCTATCATTTTTGTAATGATTAACAAAGGTGCTATATGCTGTTTCAAAATTATCAGAATCGAATGGAATTCCTTTGATCAAATTTAACGCTTGACCAGACAACGAATTAAGAAAGTAATGATACTTTTCAATATCAGACAAGCTATTATTTTTGTAAATCAACGCATTGAACAGATCAAAATAGGTAGAGAACTCTTCCAAGCTCCCCGAGAAATTAGGTATTTTAATGGGAGACAACTTTGGACTATTAGAAATTTCAGTTGAAGGTTTATTTGGGGAAGCGCATATATTCAACTTAGAGGCAGCAGAAACAATATGATAATATTTCCTTTTAAACTCACTCAATATTTCTGCCTCTTTTTCTGGTATGTCACTATCCATTTCGATATATAAAACCTTGATGTCATCATGAAGATCATCAAATTTCTTTGATAGCCCAGATAGATCTTGAAACCTGCTGGTAAAATCATCTAACTTGTCTGTTGACACAACATTAGGCTTTATCTCATTACTTAGGTCAAACAATACATTTAAACTATTTATAACTTCTTGCCTTCTGGCAATATTTAATTTTAGTTTCCTTTTTTCTCTTTCAAAGGACATATTAGCAACGATTAAACACTAAGTGAGTAATTAAACTGTTTGTTTATGAAGCTATAACCTGAGCTATAACCTCTGCCTAGCAGCTGGGAGGGAAAGGGGCTCTGTCTGATAACAGCTGACCCGTGCAAGTTGAATCTCGACAGCCGGCAAAGGGTCTCATTAGGGATTAAGCACTTCATAAACCATCGAAAACGACATTGCAGTGTATAATATCAAAATAACGAACAATAACGATAATAAAACGATAGTATACCTACAAATAGCGAAAATAAATATTCCCTACAAACCAAGCTACAAACAATAAAGGAAGAAATTTCCAGACATACAAATAAGTCACGAATTGACTTAAATCTACAAATAATTCCGGTCGGTTAAGACCAAACAACATGTATCCGGCCGGTGGGATCAAAAATAGATGTATGCGAAATTTAGTGGACTGTATACTTAACACTGGCTGGTTCCGATGTAAACCGACTGGACATGCCTGGTGTAGGGAAAATAACAAGTACTCACGGTATCAGCGTAAGAGCTCGACTGACTATCTGCTAATCTGTCCGGCAGGGGCGCCACCTGTTGTCTTCTCGATCTAGGAGTTCCCACCAAAACTTCAAAACCGGACGTACAATCACCAAACAGTCATTTTTGTTTGATCAATTTAAGTAGAGGAATCAGAAATTCAGCTTTACCTATTAGAGTTACAAAGATTTCGTGTAGAATCATTGCATGAAGAGGTTATCTATAATACATGTTCTATGATATTTTTTGATTCGATGCACTCTAACTGATGTTGCGTATATTACTTTCAAATGAAATACTTTTCAATGAAGTACATCAAAACATTTACATAAAATGTCTATTAAATTTAATAGGAGTGCAAGGACGTCATGTTTATCGTCATCAGATTTCTTTTTACTTAAATATAATGGACTATTGATTGATTTCCTCAAAAGATAATTGAGAAGCAGTTTTTCTTTGGTGAAAACAATCTTTGATTACATGTGCATACGATCAATGATAAGGAGTGAGGGTTTATATAAGGTCATCAGATTTTACTTATTCCTGATGTATAGCATTGTCTGGCTCAGTGTGATTTATAGTGGTTTTCAAAATGCAGTATCTCAACATGAATAATAATTTTCTCTTCATATTTCTGTCAATAGTACTTCACATTACAGGTAAATGGATGACTGTTTGACCTATTTGACCGTAGTTCTATAGATTATAATCCTAGTTTGTCCTATAGTTGAGAATGAAAGGAAGTTTTTTGTTTATTATTATTTACGTCCACTTTATGTTAATATGGCTTATCGGGACGAGTTATCTACAGGTTACCACCCTTTTCTAGCCAGGGTGGGGCCATGGAGTTTATTTAATGAGTCCGTCACTAAATAAATTTCTACTGCCCAGGGCGGAATCGAACCCGCCACTCTAGGTCTACCACGCGAGATTAAGGTAAGGTCCCGTCATCTACCACTCCCGCATGAGACTTCTCAACATTCTTCTTCTTAAATTATTGATTCAAAATATTATTGTAATAGTTTATCTACCTGATGGAATTAAATAATAGTGTTACCCTAAAAATAATTTCATTTATATTCAAAAATCTAGTCGAGGGGAAGAGATCGTAGCCGTCCCTGCAACCTAAGTAATACTTTAAACTATCATATTGAGTTTAAACGCATATTGTCTTTTGTCATTATGGCATTACCATTAACGTTTAATTCTTATGATAGTACATATTTGTTTCAATAACATGAAGATATCGAAAATAAGATAATATATTACCAAAATCAAAGAGTTTGATTCCCTACTACTTTTGCTATCACTCCTTAACGAAATTCAGCATGATTCTGTTTAAATAATGCATTATACTAATTAAATAATGGAAAACCTCTTATAGTTTACATATCCATTGAAAATAAATAACAAGGTTATTTTCTGGTGAAAATAAAACAAATGAGGGGGTGGCGCGGAGATTTATAACCTCCCTAATCCGAATCATACTTAGAACTAAATAATCGAAATAGATAAGACTAAAACATAACATTATTTGTAAATAAGTACTAATAAAATGTCGACTCCCGCTATAGATTTAGGGTATATCACGTATTTATTTCATTTTACGACAAAAGTGAATGAAACGAAAGATGCTCTAAATAACAAAGTAAAGAACTTTTGTTATGTGCACGTTTGCCGAAAAACAAATAGAAAATGAAATCACGCAAAGTTTTACTTCAGGCCTCACTTATAACCCCCACTCCCATTCGAAAAATTTTAGTATAGCTTATAATCATGGATGTATTAATGGTATTTCACATACCGAGTATTGTAAAATTCGGTTCAATCGTTAGTGTCCAATAAAATAGTTGACTACCGCTCTTGTTTTTAGTGAATATCTCGTTTATACTTTGTTATACGACAAAAGTGAATATAAAAAAAGATACATTAAATAACAAAATAAACAACTTTTGTTATGTTTGTAGCAGCTTGGCCTGCTCTATAACCTAACCCTTACTAGATGCCACGTGGTCCCAATGACAGTGTTGCCAGGAACTAATTAATCTAATTTTAACGTGGCTACACTGCGAGCAACCATATAATAACCTTTCAGTCAGTGTATAAAATTAACCGCTCACTCTCGCAGTTGTGTTTGTTGTGCTTTTGTGAACTCTGCTCCGAACCATTTTTGTTGTTATCTATTCAAAGACCGATTGTTATTATTTATTGCATTATGTGTTCTTCAATCTTTTAATTTTCGACCAGTTGTTTGTTTTTCTTATAAATTATAGTGCCTTATTACTTTCAAGTTTTGTTATTGTACGTTATAAAAAATGTACATTAAAGTTGTGACCCCGACGTGATATGAACACGCAACCTTCTGATCTGGAGTCAGATTGGCATGTGACGAGTCAAACGCAGCCATCGGGGCGGTTCTTCAGCAACGTGAAGGATCCGGTTGGAAACCTCTTGGATTTTTCTCGAAGACACTGACGAAAGCAGAATAAGTTTACTCCACTTACGACAGGGAGCTTGTCGCCGTACACCGAGCAATACGTCACTTCAGGCCCTCGATCGAAGGACGTAACTTCACCGTACTCATTTTCACCGTTTATGTAAGTCTTCACTGTTCTCCATATTGTCATATTTCCCTTCTCCTGTGCATTATGCATAGATTTCAGTTATTTAAGACAAAATATTAACGTAGATTTGAATTAATTTTTCCAGGTGAGGTACCTGATAGTTCAAATTGGAATGAATTGTTGAGCATATCAATATTTCTACGCAAATTACTTGCTCCACACATTGTTCCTGGAGAAATGTATAAAACAAAAGTTAATCTAAATAACAAAGTAAACATTTTTTGCTATGTGCATGTTTGTCGAAAAACAAATAGACAATGAAATATCGCGAATTTTTATTTCAGGCCTCCCTTATAACCCCCACTCCCTTACTAACCTAAACATTTTAATATAGCCTATAATCATGGAAGAATTAATGCTAATTGACATACCAAGTTTTGTTAAGTTCGGTTCAATCGTTAGCGCCCAATAAAATAGTTCACTCCCGCTTTAGTTTATAGTGTATATCTCGTTTATACTTTGTTAAAAGACAAAAAAAAATATCTCAAAAGTTACTCGAATAACTAAATAAATAACTTTTTTTATGTTCATATTTTCCGAAAACCCAATAGGAAATGAAATATCACTATTTTTAATTTCTGTCTTCCTTCATAACCCCAACTCCTGCCCGTCCCTAGGAATGTGGGTATGGCTTGTTATAATGAAAGCGTTAGTGCTAATACATATACCGAGTTTTATTTATTTTGGTTGGGTCTTTTGTCCAAAAAAAAATTGTTGACTTCCGCTATAGGTTTTAGCGTATATCTCGTTTATAATTCGGTATACGAAAAAAGTGTATAATGACAAAAGTTACTCTAAATAACAAAATAAACAACTTTGGTTATGTTCATATTTGCCGAAAAAACCAATAGGAAACGAAATATAGCTATTTTTAATTTATGGCTTCTCTTATAACCCCCACTCCTGTTCGTCTCAGAGGATATTAATATAGCCAAGTCTAAGTTGGGTCAGTAGTAATATACATACCAAGTTTCATAAAATTCGGTTCAGCCGTTTATGCGTGAAAAGGTAACAAACAAACAAACAAACAGACACCAAAGAAACAAAAGGCAATTCTGGTGTCTATGACATGTGAAACGAAAAGTTATAGTGAAATATTGCGAAACAAATCAATGTACAGACAGAGGGTACAATTTTATATATATTTAGATATATAAAATTGTAACCTCTTTCTGTACATTGATTTTTTTCGCAATATTTCACGTTAACTTTTCGTTTCACATGTCATACACCATATCTGCTTTTTAGCAGATTTCCCTTAAGGGAAATCAGCTATTGAGGTCGTACTCATGACGCGAGTTTTGAAAAATTTCCTCAAATGTCCATCGATCCTACCCAGGAGATGGCTAAAATGAGGTCCATTCAAAATTATATATATATATATATATATATATATATATATATATATATATATATATATATATATATACTAGCGGACCCGGCAGACGTTGTCCTGCATTATATATCAAGCGATTAGGATATTAAATTTAATAATATTATGTTTAAAAAAAATCTACTTTTAATAACGCAAAAAACAACATTTGTTATATGCACGTTTGCCTAAAAACAAATAGTAAATAAAATATCGCAAAAACATGTTACGCAAAAAGTAAAGGAAAAATGAGAGAAGAGAAAGAAGACGTTTTAGTTCTGAGATTATCTGGTAGAATGCGCACTACACGTTCTTAAAAACAAAGAGTTGTAAACCAATAACTGAAATAAATAAAAACCCTCAACAATAATAATGCAAATACATAAATATATATAAATAAAATAAAATAATTGCAACATTCAAATCAAATTAAAATAAATTTGGACAATAAATAACAATGTCTTAAAGTGAAAAACTCTCGCAGCTGAAAACATCATTATATAGATGACATACTTAAATTCTAAGGACATACATTAGATAAACATATTAACATTTCATTACATTTCCAATAACCTCGCCCTTCGCCCTTCGACCGGAGACCTGCTCCATCTGCCTGGCCGATCTGCGGCGCTAAACCATCCGGGGCGTCACCCAAACGCGTATTCAAAAATTCAATCAAATCGGACCATCCGTCTAGGAGGAGTTCAGTGACATACACACGTACGCTAGAATTATATATATAAAGATAGAGGTGTATTACCCTGTTAACGCTCTAGCTGTCGCAATTTTCGCTCGATCGTTACCAAACTCCGTATTTAAACGTTTTACGTTAAAAGACGGATCATGTTCTTCAACGGCTGGAATCGGATCATCGGGAGGGGGGATTTAGAGGGGAGGATTTTCGAAAATTCGAAATATCTCCGTTAGTTTGAGTCTGATCGAAATTTCGTAGAGAACCAATCTTTTTGCAAATTATAAGATCTATAAACGTTGTCATGTACCTTTTTTCACTGTCTTTAATATTAACCGAGATATCGGCGTTTTTTAGTTTTCGGCCTTCAGTAAACCCCCACTCTCGTTTGAACTTAAAAAATTTAGTACAGCTTATAACCATGGTAGAACTAATGCTAAGTCACATACCGAGTTTTGTTCAGTTCGGTTCAATCGTTGGTGCCCAATAAAATTGTTGCCCCCTCTTTACTTTTTTACTGTATATCTCGTTTATACTTTAATATACGACAAAATTGAATATGACAAAAGTTACTCCAAATAACAACATAAACAACTCTTATCCTGTCCATATTTGCCGAAAAACCAATAGGAAACGAAATACGGCTATTTTTAATTTCAGGCCACCCTCACGACCCCCACTCCTGCTCCATCTGCCTGGCCGATCTGCGGCGCTAAACCATCCGGGGCGTCACTCGAACGCGTATTTAAAAATTCAATCAAATCGGTCGATCCGTCTAGGAGGAGTTCAGTGACATACACACGTACGCTAGAATTATATATATATATATATATATATATATATATATATATATATATATATATATATATATATGTCTGTTAACGCTAAAGCGGTCGTCATTTTTGTTTAATCGTTACCACACTTCATATTTAAGCGTTTTACGTAAAAAGACATATCAAGTTCGTCAATAGCTGAAATCGGACCAGTGGGAGGGGGGGTTTAGAGGGGGGGATTTTTGAAAATTCAAAATATCTCCGTTACTATACGTCGGATCAAAAAATATTATAGAATCAATCTTATTGCAATTTAAATTTACTATAAATATTGTTATATACATTTATTCTCTATCTCGAATATTAACTGAGATATTTGCATTTGTATTCTGCATGTGCTCGGCAGCAGTGGCTATGTTCGGACTTTCCGCCGTGAGCTCTGGTGGCCGTTTTTGTAATTATTCGTCCCTCTCGTGAATAGGTTTAGAGGTTACTTACTACTACAGCTGTTATTAGGCAGTTTTCTCTATTGTAAAACTTCACGTGGGAAATCTGCTTAGTTTACGCAGCCCCTGCGTGACGGACTTTACTGTTGTTTCTTTCGTGTCTGTTTGTTTGTTTGTTTGTTACATTTTCATAAACGGCTGAACCGAATTTTTCGATATTTCGTTTCCTATTGGTTTTTCGGCAAATATGCTCATAACAAATGTTGTTTATATTGTTATTTAGAGTAACTTTTGTTATATATACGTTTTTCGTATACCGAATTATAAACGAGATATAGTCTAAAACCTATAGGGGAACTGAACAATTTTATTTGGCACAGAAGACTCAACCGAACTAAATAAAGCTCGGTATGTGTATTAGCACTAACGCCTTCATTATAATAAGCCGTACCAACATTCCTAGGGACGGGCAGGAGTGGGAGTTATAAGGGAGGCCTGAAATTAAAAATAGCAATATTTCGTTTCCTATTGGTTTTTCGGCAAATATGCACATAACAAAAGTTGTTTATTTTTGTTATTTAGAGTAACTTTTGTTATATACATTTTTGTCGTATACCTAAGTATAAATGAGTTATAAGCTAAAAACTATAGCGGGAATCATTAATTTTATTGGGCTCAAAAGACTCAACTAACTAAATAAAACTCGTTATGTATATTAGTGTTAACGCCCTAATTATCATAAGCCATACCAACATTTCTAGTGACGAGCAGGAGTGGGGTTTGTAAAGAAGGCCTGAAATTAACAGTAGTGATATTTCGTTTCCTATTGGTTTTTCGACAAACATGCACATAACCAAATTTGTTTACTTTGTTATTTAGAGTAACTTTTGTGCGCATTCACTTTTGTCGTAAAATGAAGTAACACGGGATATACGCTAAACGGAAGTCAATAATTATATTATTACTTATTTAAGGGGTTTTAATAATGGAATATTATTACAAATTATGTTATGTTTTATATGATAGTTCAAAGTATGATTTGGATTAGTGAGATAACAAATCTTCGTTACCCCCTCCTAATAACTTTGTTATTTATTTCCAATAGAAATATAAACTATAAGAGCGTTTCCATTATTTAATTTGTATAATCTACCTTGATGTTATTGAAACAAATATTTAATATAATAACAATTAAACTTTAATGGTAATGTCATTATGACAAAAAACAATATGCGTTTAAACTCGATATATTTTCAGGGTGCCACTATTATTTAATTCCATCCGGTAGATAAATTATAAAATAATGTTTTGCATCAATAATATAAGTAGAAGAATGTTGAGAAGTCTCATGCGTGAGCGGAAGAAGACGGGAGCCTTACACGTTAATTGAGTTTACTTATTTCCCGTCTGGCATTACTGGAAGCGATTTCCCGTGAGATTCACTAATACAAATATAATCTTACGTGCAAAACTTTGCCTAAACTATGTGAGCTCGGATTGGCTTTTGAAAGGAAATATGTTTATTATAGACTAGCTCAGATACCCGGCTTCGCCCGGGAATTCATTTGAGGCTGAATGGTGATAGTATTTTTTAGCAGGCTTTTACATTGCACAATATTTTGACATTTACCCGTCCCAGTGTTTAGGGTTAGTACCCGTTGTTGGTATTTGTTAATAATAAAATTATATTTTTTATGCAAGTCTTCACTGTCCTGCATATTGTCATATTTCCCGTCTCCTGTGCATTATGCATAGATTTGAATTATTAAGGAGAAAATATTGACATACATTTGAATTAATTTTTTCAGGTGAGGTACCTGGTAGTTCATATTGAAAAGAAGTGTTGACAAAATTCTCTAAATAACAAAATAAACAACTATTGTTATGTGCATATCTGCCGAAACCCCAATAGGAAATCATTATTATTAATTACAGGTCTCCCTTATAACCCCCACTCCTGCCCGTCCCTAGAAATGTTTGTAGGGCTTATTATAAGGAAGGCGTTAGTGCTAATACACTTACCGAGTGTTTTATTTAGTTGGGTTGAGTCTTTTGAGCCAAATACAATTGTTCACTTCCGCTATAGGTTTTAGCGTATATTAAACGAGATATATACATATATAATTCGGTATACGAAAAAAGTATGTATTACAAAAGTTACTCAAAATAACAAAAGAAACAACTTTTGTTATGTTCATATTTGCCGAAAATCCAATAGGAAAAGAAATATCGCTGTTTTTAATTACAAGCATCCTTTATAACCCCCACTCCTGCCCGTCCCTAGAAATGTTAGTATGGCTTATTATAAGGAAATCGTTATTATTAATTCACATAGCGAGTTTGGTTAAGTTCGGTTGAGTCTTTTGTGCCAAATAAAATTGTGGACTCCCGCTATAGTTTTTAGCGTATAACTCATTTATACTTCCTTATACGGCAGAAGTGCATATAACAAATGTTACTCTAAATTACAAAATAAACAACTTTTGTTATGTGCATATTTGCTGAAAAAGCAATAGGAAACAAAATATTGCTTTTTTTAATTTCAGGCCTCCCTTATAACCCACACTCCTGTTTGTCTTTATGTGCTCTTTTGCCGTATACGGAAGTATAAATGAGTTATACGCTAAAAACCATAGAGGGAGTCCACAATTTTATTTGGCACAAAAGACTCAACCAAACTAAACCAGACTGGGTATGTGAATTAGTACTAACGCATTCCTTATAATAAGCCATACTAACATTTCTAGGAATGGGCAGGAGTGGGGGTTATAAGGAAGGCCAGAAATTAAAAATAGCGATATTTCGTTTCCTATTGCTTTTTCAGCAAATATGCACATAACAAAAGTTGTTCATTTTGTTATTTAGAGTAACTTTTGTTATATGCACTTTTGCCGTATACGGAAGTATAAATGAGTTATACGCTAAAAATTATAGCGGGAGTCAACAATTTTATTTGGCACAAAAGACTCAACCGAACTAAATAAAACACTCAGTATGTGTATTAGCACTAACGCCTTCCTTATAATAAGCCATACTATTTCTAGGGACGGGCAGGAGTGGGGGTTATAAGGGAGGCCTGAAATTAAAAATAGTGATTTCCTATTGGGGTTTCGGCAAATATGCACATAACAAAAGTTGTTTATTTTGTTATTTAGAGAAATTTGCTCAACACTTCTTTTCAATATGAACTACCAGGTACCTCAAATGAAAAAATTGATTCAAATGTATGTCAATATTTTCTCATTAATAATTCAAATATATGCATATTGCACAGGAAGAAATTTGAAGAATAAATGAAAATAAGTCCCTCTCCGCTGTTTGACACATCCTGAGTAATTATTAATAAATCAGAACACATTTCACAGGAAGTAAGTTAACTCGATAAACTGTGTTAGTCTCTCGACACCCCCCTCTCCTGCTTGAGTGTTATCAACATTGCTTTAATAAAATTTCTTCAAAACATAAAAAACGTTCGAATTTTCTAGTATTTTATATTCCTATATAGTAATTTAAATTTATATTTTATCCAGGCGTAAATAAATAACAGTGGTACAATAAAAATAATTTAATTTATATTGTAAATGCGAGGTGAGGGAAAGAGGTTGTAGCACCTCCCCTTCCTCTTTGCCACACCTCAAATCATATTGAGTTTAAACACAAATAGTCTTTCCTTATAATGACATTTCCAATTTGGAGTGTGGTGATGTACTATCCAATAGTTATGGATAGTTCATAGTAATTTGAATATTCGTCATTCAATACCATCAACATATCGGAGGAAATAAGATAATTCAAGGTTTGATTCAGACACGTTGTGAAAATTCAGCAAGACATTGTTTAAATAATACAATATACAAATTAAATAATCACAATGCTCTCATCGTTTAAATGCCTATGTGAAATAAATTACGACGTTATTTTCTAATTAAAATAAATAACAAATTGGGAGGGTTGGGGCAGAGATTTATAACTTCCTTAATCCGAATCACACTTAGAGCTATCATATAAGGCTAAAAACATAACATCATTCGTCAATTAAAAACACTTTAATGAGTATTAATAAAATTATTGACTCCCGCTGTAGTTTTTATTATATAACACTTTTATACTTCGTTATACGACAAAATTTTCTCTAAATAACAAAATAAACATCTTCTGTTACTTGCATTTGAAGCCTACACCTGATTTTTGTTTTAAGGAAATCTCTACCCTATGCCAACGAACATTGGGTAGCAATCTTGGATACGTAGAAGGCTCTCCCCTATGTCTAACTACAGTGGAAGGTTATCTTGGAAACAAACAAAACTCTCCTTTACGTCTTTCCAAACTGGATGATAATCTTGGATCCGTTCGAAGCTCTCCCCTGTACATCACCAACGGGAGTGGTTATCTTGGAAACAAGCAACATCTCCTTTACGTCTTGCCATAGGAGATAATAAACTTCGATACGAGCGAAGCTCTCCCCTGTACATAACCAAAGTGAGTGGTTATCTTGGAAACAAGCAACATCTCCTTTACGTCTTGCCATAGTAGATAATAATCTTGGATACGAGCGAAGCTCTACCCTGTACATAACCAAAGTGAGTGGTTATCTAGGAAACAAGCAACATTTCCTTTACGTCTAGTCATAGTAAATAATAATCTTGGATACGAGCGAAGCTCTACCCTGTACATCACCAAAGTGAGTGGTTATCTAGGAAACAAGCAACATGTCCTTTACGTCTAGTCATAGTAGATAATAATCTTGGATACGAGCGAAGCTCTACCCTGTACATAACCAAAGTGAGTGGTTATCTTGGAAACAAGCAACATCTCCTTTACGTCTTGCCATAGTAGATAATAATCTTGGATACGAGCAAAGCTCTCCCCTGTACATAACCAAAGTGAGTGATTATCTTGGAAACAAGCAACATCTCCTTTACGTCTTGCCATAGTAGATAATAATCTTGGATACGAGCAAAGCTCTCCCCTGTACATAACCAAAGTGAGTGATTATCTTGGAAACATGCAACATCTCCTTTGCGTCTAGCCACAGTAGATAATAATCTTGGATACGAGCGAAGCTCTACCCTGTACATAACCAAAGTGAGTGGTTATCTAGGAAACAAGCAACATGTCCTTTACGTCTAGTCATAGTAGATAATAAACTTCGATACGAGCGAAGCTCTCCCCTGTACATAACCAAAGTGAGTGGTTATCTAGGAAACAAGCAACATGTCCTTTACGTCTAGTCATAGTAGATAATAATCTTGGATACATACGAAGCTCTACCCTGTACATTACCGAAGTAAGTGGTTATCTTGAAATGAGTTGTAATCTTGGAAACATGCAACGCTCTTATACAGTTGGTCTTGAGTATTTTTAAACAATACAATTAGTTATACTTTAATGTGATTACAAAGAAGGATATATTAAGGAATCGAATGTAATTTCAGTTTCAGGGAGTGCTAGGTATATGGGGTGCTACAAGAAGATGAGCATAGAATCCCGCCTTATGATTGGTGACTACAACATTTATGGAGGAATGATCAAACCAAACATATGCATCGCATACTGCCAGTCTCTGGGCTTCGGCTATGCTGGAACTCAAGCTGGGTAAAGCAATTTTCATATTCTCATATACCTAGGATCTATATAGTAATCTCAATTATGCATAGCTAAGAATGGAATCAGTAAAATTAATTAATATGCAAGATGTCCTATTCAATTGCTTGAGTAGGTATTGATTCACAATATTTCTGACAACCTGGTTCGTCTGGCGGTTACATTGATTTTGCTTTGATTAGTAAAGCAGCACAAATAGAGAAGGGCCTACCCACTCTCTCACACCAATAACGGCCGTTTTGTGGTAATCTAGGAAACATAGGGAACTCTACACCTAACCACAGTTGGTGGTAATCTTGGAACTCTTCAAAGCTCTCCCCTTCCCCTAACCACAGTTGGTGGTAATCTTGGAACTCTTCAAAGCTCTCCCCTTCCCCTAACCACAGTTGGTGGTAATCTTGGAAACATAAAGATCTCTCCACTACGCCTAACCACAGTTGGTGGTATTCTTGGAAACATAAAGATCTCTCCACTACGCCTAACCACAGTTGGTGGTAATCTTGGTAACATAAAGATCTCTCCACTACGCCTAACCACAGTTGGTGGTATTCTTGGAAACAAAGAAATCTCCACTACGCCTAACCACAGTTGGTGGTAATCTTGGAAATATGCAGATATTTCCCATAGCCTAACCACAGTTGGTGGTAATCTTGGAAACTTGGAGGACTCTCCCCTTCGCCTAACCACAGTTGGTGGTATTCTTGGAAACTTGCAGGACTCTCTCCCTACGCGCAATCACCGTAGGTGGTAATCTTGGAAACTTGCAGGACTCTCTCCCTACGCGTAACTACCGTAGGAGGTAATCTTGGAAACAACGAGAACTCCCCTATGACTAACCAGACTTCGTGGTAATCTTGGTAACAACGAGAACTCCCCCTATGACTAACCAGACTTCGTGGTAATCTTGGTAACAACGACAACTCCCCCTATGACTAACCAGACTTCGTGGTAATCTTGGTAACAACGAGAACTCCCCCTATGACTAACCAGACTTCGTGGTAATCTTGGTAACAACGACAACTCCCCCTATGACTAACCAGACTTCGTGGTAATCTTGGTAAC
Organism: Riptortus pedestris; assembly: GCA_019009955.1. Classification (NCBI taxonomy): domain Eukaryota; kingdom Metazoa; phylum Arthropoda; class Insecta; order Hemiptera; family Alydidae; genus Riptortus; species Riptortus pedestris. The sequence goes on from CM032232.1 coordinate 144,211,737, forward strand.
AACGAGAACTCCCCCTATGACTAACCAGACTTCGTGGTAATCTTGGTAACAACGAGAACTCCCCCTATGACTAACCAGACTTCGTGGTAATCTTGGAAACAACAAGAACTCCCCCTATGACTAACCAGACTTCGTGGTAATCTTGGTAACAACAAGAACTCCCCCTATGACTAACCAGACTTCGTGGTAATCTTGGTAACAACGAGAACTCCCCCTATGACTAACCAGACTTCGTGGTAATCTTGGTAACAACGAGAACTCCCCCTATGACTAACCAGACTTCGTGGTAATCTTGGAAACAACAAGAACTCCCCCTATGACTAACCAGACTTCGTGGTAATCTTGGTAACAACGAGAACTCCCCCTATGACTAACCAGACTTCGTGGTAATCTTGGAAACAACAAGAACTCCCCCTATGACTAACCAGACTTCGTGGTAATCTTGGTAACAACGACAACTCCCCCTATGACTAACCAGACTTCGTGGTAATCTTGGTAACAACGAGAACTCCCCCTATGACTAACCAGACTTCGTGGTAATCTTGGAAACAACGAGAACTCCCCCTATGACTAACCAGACTTCGTGGTAATCTTGGTAACATACAAAACTCGACCAAACGCCTAACCACAATGTTTGCTAATCTTTGTGAGTGTTCTAGGTGGAAGACCGACAACGAGGTTGACTTGAATTTGGTGGGAGTAATTCTAACAGGAATCAATGACATTAAATGGTTTCATGATTCAGAGTTTTAAAACAGTTACTAATCGCTCTGTCATTTACAGCACTGAATGTTTTTGTTCTCGCGAGAGGCCTTCATTCATATATTCTGCTGATGGATCAGACTGCAATAGTAAGTGTGAAGGCAACAATTCCATAACATGTGGTAATGAATGGAGGTTGAGTGTTTACGACATCGAGGACAAAGGACTGAATCATGTAGGTATCTACTACCTAGGTTGCTACGTCGATTCAGCAGACAGAATGTTGAACAAACGAGGGCCCGATTTCTTCTCAAACACACCTGAATTTTGTGTAGGTTACTGCTTCCGAAATGGTTACCAATATGCAGGAGCTGAGTACGGGTAAGTTCCTTTTATGCATTTTTCAACTTATGTGCTACGAAATTGACTATTTATATAGCTGTCTTTTAGTTTTATTATAATAATTATTATGTAATTTCTTACTGACAATATATCGAAGGTTCGAGATTGAAGCTAGACTAAAACGTCCGTCAGGCAAGGACTGCATAAACTAAGCAGATTTCCCTCGTGAAGTTTTAAAATAGATAAACCTACATACTGCTAACAACACCAACGTGAATAATAATTAAAAAGAAAACCAATAACTGAAACATTTCAAAATATAACACTAATTTTATCGAAAACTATGTACAGTATCTAGTATTGTAATTTATAATGAATCAAAATCATTTTTATATCATTGAAATTTTAGTAGTCCAAGAATTTAAGACGTAGGGGTCACAAGAACATTTTTGCATACATCTCGTGTAATAAAGGTCTCTGGAAAACAATATTTGGTATTTAAGCTTCGAATAATGTGGTTTATTATATAACAGATTATTGTTTATGTAACACGAGTAGAAGTGGGAGTTTACTGATGGCTGAAAACTGAAAAATGCAAATATTGCGGTTATTATTCAAGATAGAGAATAAATGTATATAACAATAATTATAGTACATTCTATTTTCAATAAGATTTATTTTGTAAACTTTTTCGATCCGACTTATAGTATCGGAGATATTTCGAATTTTCAAAATTCTCCTCCTCTAAAGATGCGTAATTCACGTCATCATAAGGTCCGGACTCAAATTGCTCACCTCTTGAAAAAGAAGCACCCAGATTGGGATATATTCGAAGAGGTGACTTTCAATTCGTCAGACGGCACTCCGAGAAGAGCAGATATTGTAGCCATCAAGAAAAATGAAAAGTAGGACTGGATCCTTCTGTTCGTTTTGAGATGCACAAAAATCAAGCAGACGTGGTGGAGCAAGAGAAGAAAGCAATATACGAACCAAGTTGTCTCTATTTATCAGAAAAATACGAAATCCAAGACTGGACGGTTATGGAGGGCTACTGTTTGGTTCAAGAGGAGTTCTCCATCAAAAAACAGTCAAGATAGTAATAGAATATGGGCTGACCAAAGGAGATCTGAAGGACTTGCCCACACTTATCCTAAAATCATCGATAAGGATTGTGAATCATCATAAAAAATAAAGATGAAATATTAAGCTGCACTCTCACCTAAGATGCCTCCCAAATTCGCTCCATTCAATTTATTAGATAACAAATTTCCATGTACCATATATAAAAAAATAATATTACCAATTATTTCGAGAATATTTATTTTCTCTTCTTCAGGGAAATAAGAAGGAAGAAACAACAACACCATATATAACCAGGTCGAAAACATCCACACCAAGCTATATTAAAACTTTTAGGTCCATACGGAGAGGTTAGGAGGGAGGCCTGAAATGAAAAAAAGTCCGTCACGCAGGGGCTGCGTAAAATAAGCAGATTTCCCTCGTGAAGTTTATTAATAGATAAATATACATACTGGTAACATAACAACACCGTGAATAAATTCAAACGGAAATAAGAAATGTTTAATCCAATTTCAATAATCTGTCGACAGAAAGCGTTAGGTTAGAAATGTAAACAAAAGGGTAAACCCGCCTTACACCAGAAAGAAAAACAATTACTGAAATATATCAGAATATAACACATTAATTTTATTGAGAACTATTTACTATATCTACTAGTGTAATTTATAACGAGTCAGAATAATTGTTATCTCAATCAATAAAATTTTAGTAGTCCAAAACTTTAAGATGGGGGGGGGGAGTCAGTCACCAGGGCATATTTGCATGTATCTCGTATAATAAAGGTCTCTTGAATACAATTTTTGGTATTTAAACTTTCAATAATGTGATTTATTATGTAGCAGAGTATTGTTTACGTAACATGAGTAGAAGTGGCGGTTTGCTGAAAACTGAAAAATGCAAATATCTCGGTTAATATTCAAGATAGAGAATAAACGTATATAACAATATTTATAGTAAATTTAATTTGCAATAAGATTGGTTATATACAATGTTTCGATCCGATGAATAATAACGGAGATATTTCGAATTTTCGAAATCCCCCCTCTAAACCCCCCTCCCTCTTTTCCGATTTCAGCCATTAACGAACTTGATCTGTCTTTTTACATAAAACCTTTAAATATCTAGTTTCGTAACGATCAAAGAAAAATTGCGACCGCTAGAGCGTTAACAGACAAATATATATATATATATATATATATATATATATATATATATATATATATATAATTTTGAACGTAGGATCAACGTTGGGTAGGATCGATGGACATTTGAAGAAATTTTTCGAAAATCGCGTCATGAGTACGACCTCAATAGCTGATTTCCCCTAAGGGAAATCTGCTAATTATCTTATTTCGTTTCCTATTAGATTCTCGGCAAACATGCATATAACAAAAGTTGTTTATTTGTAGTATTTTTTATACATTTTTTCGCATAACAATGTATGATGCAAGCAATTTGTGTAGAAATATTGATATGCCCAACAATTCTTTCCTATATGAACTACCAGGTACCTCACCTGGATAAATTAGTTCAAATTTATGTTAATATTTTATGGTTAATAATTCAAATCTATATTATTATTTTAACGCCAGTAACAGATTGCACCAAGTAAAGTATACTGCCCCCCCCCCTCTCCCCCGCTTCTCCCATATATTAATCCATGAGAACCGCGTTTGCCCTTAAGTGTATTTAATACTTTATTTAATTAAAACGTAAAGTTTATTTCAGCAAACAGTTTAACTATTGTGGATATCTTAGGAGATGTGGGGTTACTTCCTTTGTCCTATCAATTCTGCCGCTTCCCTGCCGACCTCATGTTGCTCTATGTTTACATGTTACTTGATGCTTTTTAAAAATGTAGTGTTATTATCAGAAATGTGAATTTGTTTAATTATCATAAATAAATAAATTAAAAGGAACAACGCTGGGGACGTGCACTCTGTTATTTCTGATACATTAGGTATATGGTCCATTACGTTACCAAAAAAAAAAAAAAACTACATTCACAGGAGACGGAAAATATAAAAATATTGGGGACAGTGAAGCCTTACAAATAATTTTATTATTAACCAATCCTCAGCAACGACGGGTATAAACCCTAAACACTGGGATGAGGAAGTGTCAAAATAATGTGCAAATTAAAGCCTTGCCAGAAAAATACCATCATCATTCAGCCTCAAATGAATTCCCGGGCGAAGCCGGGTAACTTAGCTAGTATGTATATATATATATATATATATATATATATATATATATATATATATATATATGTATATATATATGTGTGTGTGTGTGTGTGTGTGTGTGTGTGTGTGTGTGTAGGATCGATAGACATTTGAAGACATTTTTCGAAAATCGCGTCATGAGTACTAGCTGATTTGCTATTGTCAGCTAAGATGGTGTTCGCCCACGCAGCGGGGAATATTATCTAAGAATATCACAAGTCAGCCGCCTGAGTGAAGGCTGTCTAACATTCTTGGCAATCAGTGGAAGTCTTTGGCGTAATAACTATATAATTACCAACATATCATCATGACACAATACTATATATTACGATCTTTAGTATTGGAAGAATCTCTTGAGTGAGGCATGGGTCAAATAAACATTTTCGCGTCAAGAACGTTAAATATTAATTCATAATGTACATGCATGTTCACACTGTGACAACCATATTTGATATTTAAGCTAGGAATAAGACGTTTCGCGAATTATTAGCCTATTCTTATTATAGGACAGACAGATTATAACTGATGAAAGAGAAATGTAAAATACATTATCCAAATTTCTTCAGGAAAACTCTAATACTTCAAATTTCTATAAACCTTTTAGCAGATTTAGTTTTCGGCTTTCAGAAAGAACCCCCACTCTCATGCCCATGTCATATTAACGATAGGCATTAACGGTATTATGAAGCACATTATTTGAAGCGTAAATACCAAATATTGTTCACATAGACCTTTTATATTTTGAGGTAAATGCAAGTGACAGACTTTATCATTGCCTTAGAAGAACCACATAGAAAATCAGTCCTTCATAATGCAATCTGATTATGAGACAGACTATAATCAACCATTCATATTTTATGAATTAAAACTTGCCATCTCGACCACGAAACCGATATCAGCACCCGGGCCCGACTCCATTTCATACACAATGTTACAAAATCTACCTGCCTTAGCAATAGAATATCTCCTAGATTTATATAACAGACTATTGATAGATCAAACTGTCCCTGCTGAATGGAGATTAGCAACCAATCACTTTAATTAGCTGTCTATCTAAAATTATGGAAAAGATGGTAAACACTCGTTTAATGTAAACACTATAAAAACACAGATTACTTGCTCCAAGACAAAGTGGCTGCCGGAAAACCATTCCACCATTGACCGAACATGCAATTTAAATTGCTCAAGACACACTATTGCTTCTATACAAAACAATAATAAGGTCAAAGATATACTATGGATCACAGATATATAATTCTGCCTCACACAGAACACTAAAGCTACTAGACACGATCAATAATTCTTGATTACGAATCGTGACAGGAGCGTTCCCTATTCCTCCAGTAGACAGCCTCTTCGTAGAAATCGGAGAACCATCTCTAAGCTTAAGAAGAATTTTCCGAATTTCATCTTACCTCTCCAAACACCCTTTCCCGATTCTTGTACTTTATATTACAACTCATTGATTATGAACATGCTGTATTTCAAAATATGCTAATAAAATATTGACCAATCAGTAGGGAGTGTTACTGTGGGAGTCTGCTGAAGGGATCGACTGTGAATGATTCCGAATGCAATATGAAGTGCCCTGGAGACACAAGATTCTTTTGCGGTGGTGACTGGCGTAGCTCAGTTTATATTACTTCAATTGCAGGTCAGTTAACAATCTCATAAATCTCAATAAAATTGGCTTCGGTCCGATTAATAATAACAGAGGTAATACGAATTCTGGACATCCATTCTTTAACCCCCCCCCATTTCCACCAGAATTTGATTTCAGTCATTAACAGATGCTGTCTTTAGTCTTACATGAGATGATTAATTATCAAACATGGTATTGCAAAAAAAAATAAAATATAAAAAAAACCTGTATTATGGAGCTGTAAAACTATAATCTTTGTCATCGATGACGTTAAAACCGAACATATATTAGTATCTGTCTCTTTGTAAATTGTATTTGCAGGTTATAACTTATTGTTAATATGAGATTTACTTATTTTTGTTAATATGAGAGATATTCCATCTTCTGCTGAGTCGTCATTTGCTAAAGATAGTTTTATATATATATATATATATATATATATATATATATATATATGAACAAATAAAAACTCCGTCATGCAGGGGCTGCGTTAACTAAGCAGATTTCTAACGTGCGTCACGTTTTTGCATTTATCTCAAAACGTAAAAGTTCAGTGAGAACAATATTTGGTGTTTATGCTTAAAATAAAGTACATCTAATATAACAGCCTATTGTTAGTAATACATGTGTCGGGAATGGATACTTAAATCTGCTTAGTTTACGGAGACCCTGCATGACAGAATTTTTGATAGCAGAGGTGTCATAAGCGGAAACTGCTAATACATCTTAAGATATACTAATCTCTATCATTGTCTCATTCTTTAATGTTTTTTAGATGAAAGCGAAGCGGGTCACTTCGTTGGCTGTTTCATCGACAATACAGAAAAGCGGCTGCTTTCAGGATACAGTTTGACTCTCGAAGAAACTAACAGTCCTAGGAGGTGTATGAACATATGTGTACAGCTAGGGTTCAGCTACTCCGGTGTCGAAAATGGGTAACTATTTATTTACAGTTTGGATGTATGACAAATTTTGGATTTGATTTATTGAAATTTGATTAATTAATTAATTGTCTTTCGTTACGATTCTAGTTATAAGGATCAATTATATTGAACGATGTCATCTGTTTTAGGGCGGAGTGCTACTGTGGGAAACTGAGGCCTGAGAAAGAAAAAGAGATAAATGGAAATGAATGTATGTCGCTGTGCCCAAATGGAGAAACAAGGACTTGCGGAGGCACGGGCAGGCTGAGAGTCTATTCGACATTCGCTCCGCCAAAATGAAATAATAAGTATTATAAATCTATCAAGTATTTCTCTTTACTCTATCCAAACAAGTGTTATCAAGCAAGTGCAAGTGCAAGAAAGAGATTTCTGAGATGTCTGGTAATCGCCTTAATTAAATAAGACGATTATTGTCATATGAGACCGAAGAGGAAATAAACCTTTTTTTTAAAAAATCATTTTGGCACCTCTCTCTGAGGAAGTAACGACGACCACTTCTGTGACCGGAAGCCACAAAGCGGATCCGGACACCACCCATGGTGTGACCAATCTGGTCTAAGATTGTTGGCGAGGGCTTCCACGACCAACACCCTACTACCGTATGGTCTAACCTCCAACCATAGACTGGTTGCATGCTCCGGGCCGTGTCGGTCCCCAGACCCACCATACCCTGGTGTTCCGCTGCTACACCCAAGTCCTCTGTGTACCGCGGGTGGCATCTACTTGGGCAAAGCACTTGCACTACACCCAGACATCATCCACCGGGTTCTTTGTATTAATATACATCATCGTGAGTGAACATCATACGGAAAACTGTCACACCATATAATCGGACTCCCGGGGGGAAGGCCAGTGTTGGACTGTGGGTGGCGTAAGGTTTCTGAGATGAAAAACATATTCTAGTTGGTTCTTTTTCCAACACAAGCGAATGGTCTAAACACTCATGAAGGCTATTTTCCTTATGTTACACTAAACGGACCTACCAAAATCGAACTTACGAAACAGCCTTCCTTCCGTCGTTCTCCCTACTCCTCCGATCGGCCTACGCGAGTGGTATTTCTGACCTCTTCTTGAACAATCAATCCTTTTTGAACACCCAAAGGCCCCTGTGTATGTCTTTTTTTTTCTTATCTGAGACCCAGCTTCACATTAATGGTGGTATTAAGGTAGTGTGACCTACCGGAGGTGAGAAATGATAGTTCCCCTTCTGCTGAACTATAGTTCCATTATAAGGGCGGTGGTAATTATGATTGAGTGTAATGGAACACTGTGGGTGGGTTGCCCGGTAGCTAGCTGGTGATATTGGGTGAGTTGTATGTCTCTTTGGAGTTAAAGTATTTCATCCAAAACTACCTGTCTAAAGTAGCGAGAGGTTTTCATGTTTAGTCACAGTCATTTATTACCCAAATTGTCTTATTCTGATTGAATGTAAAAATTGCTCAATATTATGTTATTTACTTTTTGGCGTGCCTTATTATTCCTGTTCGATTTACAACAAGTTAACACAATAATTCCTTTTTTATTTCGAGGTTTTAATAAGATGCGAAAAGTCCTGTATTTCATTAATAACTATAGGTTTTATAAAATTTATCAATCCAACTCATAACGACAGAGATATTTTCAAGTCTGAATTTATAAAAAAAGCATACAATCGCACCCCCCCCCTGAGAGAGATTTTTGTTTGAATTTATAAAAAGGCATACAAGTGCGCGCACACACACACACACATATATATAGAAACGGTTGTAATTTTTCCTACATCTACTAGGAAAGACTGACAATTGAAGAGTTTTTTAAAAAATCGATTTATGAATGAAACATCACTCTTCGTAGGGCGGCCAGCTAACACATGTCCGAACTGTGCCGTTTTACAAATTCCCAGCTGATGAACTATTCATCAGTAGAAACCCCATAAAGCCATTCCTCGTCATTGGGAGAATTAAAAAGAGCATATTCACACCATCCCTAGAAACCAAAAAAATAGTATATTTCATTACAAGGGCGGAAAGTGACTGTTTCCTATGCGAGATCGTGTTTTACAGCCGAGGCGAAGCCGAGGCTGGAAATTAGATCGAGCATTGGAAACTCACTTTCCGCCCGAGTTATGAACGATACTTTACATCACGAGGCAAAAAATGCGAAATATAATTTAAACTCGTAATTATTAAGTTAATTATCATATAAAATGATTTGTTTTGCATTCTGTACCATCGATTATTTCTGAACAGCTGATTTAGAGCACTAACCTGATGCAAGTAACATAACCTTAATAACTCTTTCAAACACAATTCTTTATCATTTGAAATAAATTTATAACAAATTCAAACATTTACAACTCAACAATTTTAGTGGCTTCCTTCATTAAATTTTCTGGTATGCTCCCAGCCATTTTGTATAAATAAAATAAGTGGTTTGTAAACATGAGATGTAGCTGCGACAATCGATTAGTTGATAACAAATGACAACAATGTCACAAATTTGGATTTATACAGAACTCTTTTAAATGACATAAACGAATTTTATAATAAAACTAAGTTAAATTAGTGTAATTATATTTTCTAATGATAATTAATCGACCAATAATATCTTTAGTGCTTTAAAATAACTAAAATATAAATCGTTTTTCGAATAGAAACGCTAGCGTAACGTAGCGTTGAAAACTGTAACTTCATTAAAGGGAGGGAAAAGTTCTTTCCCTCCCTAGAGTGGGAAAGAGAACAGCTGTTTCAAGTTATTATAAAAAGACCCACTTTCCATACTTACATACGGTAGCGAAAGTAACTACTTTCAGATCAGAGTGATGTAAAAGTAATTTTCGTTTTAAAACGGCTTTGGTATCCTACCAAAATATTTGTTAAAGGTTGCAACATAGATCATCCCTTAGAAATTTTATTTCTATTTAAAACAAATTAGTTTTGATAACAAGAAAACTGCTGTAGTAAGTGCTATTTATATAGGTGGTATTTTTAACTGATTCTAACTCCGTTTTCTTTTTCATTTTTAGCCCAGGGCTTGTCCATGGAGGACGTTTATTAAAGCTGTTGCAGAGTACTCAATAGACCTATTTAATTTTGTTTAACTTTCCCAAGAAATATCTCTTTTTAATATTTAGTTGAATTTTGAATGTTGTTCAATTATTTTAAATTGTATTATTATCTATGTATATTTCTTCTAATAAATATATTGGTCATTTTTGTGATTTTATATCATATCCTAAGGTGCTTAAAATTGGAGGGTGATTTCGACAACTGAGGAGTATTTATAGTCCAATACAAACCTGTGTTCACGAGTGTCTGTCAATAAAAAAGAGTACTAATAATTCGTCAATTAATTTCTTTACATACTTCTCAGTAACAAACTTATTTAATACTACGTTACTAAGTCCACCCATGTCCCATGTGAAGTTTTACAATAGAGAAATCTGCGCCACCATGAGTAAATACAAACGGTAATGAGAAATCTTTCAGTTAATTTTAATAAATTCTCAACTGAAACGGCTTCTGAATTGTAAAAATAATTTATATTTTAATAACTCAAATTTAAGTAGTCCAAGAACTAAAGAGGGGGGGGGGCGGGTGAACAGAACGTATTTGCATAAATCTCACAAAGTAGCGAAGGTTAGGTAAGGTTAGAAACGACAGGTTAGGTTAGAAGCTTCCGCCAGATTCGAGACTTTTCGAGACGAAAACACACCCGACCAAAGACTTCATACAAATGTAAATATGTCGGTTAATATTCAAGATAGAGAATAAGTGTATATTAACAATATTTATAGTAAATTGAATTTCCAATAAGATTGGTTCTATACAATGTTTCGATGTGATGCATAATAACGGAGATATTTCGAATTTTCGAAAATCCCCCTTTAAACCACCCCTCCCTCTGGTACGATTTCAGCCATTAACGAACTAGATCTGTCTTTTTACATAAAACGGTTAAATATCGAGTTTCGTAACGATCAAACAAAAATTGCGACCGCTAGAGTGTTAACAGACAAATATATATACAGGGTGTCCCCAAACCAAACCGCCAAACTTCAGGGATCGATAGAGGATCGAAAAAACTAAGAAAAAAAGTCCTCTGGGATATGCCTCGTTTTCGCTTCGTTTTTGAGAAAATCACAAAAAACTGAAAATAGTTGTGCAAAAAGTGTATTAGCAGATTTCCCTTAAGGGAAATCAGCTATTGAGGTCGTACTCATGGTGCGATTTTCGAAAAATTTCTTCAAATGTCCATCGATCCTGCCCAGGAGATGACGAAAATGAGGTCCGTTCAAAATTATATATATATATATATATATATATATATATATACATATATATATATATATATATATATATATACTAGCAGACCCGGCCACGCGTTGCTGTGGCTAAAGTTATTGTTATATTACATTGTAGTATACAATTTAAGAGGAACGGTAGGAGAACATCAGTCACGGGGTCCACCATGCTTTTTACATAGATGGTATTTGTAAAAAAATATGGTGACCTCCATGACAGATTTTCTACGACTACAACCCTTTAGTACAATGAAATTATTTATGAACTAAGACGGAAATGTTGAAGTTGGTACACAAATTCAAGGGATTAGGATTAGAAGGGGAAGGACGTTGAACACGATTGATTAAAATTTTCTTACAGTTTATATTAAGCAGAAATCAATACAAAAGAATTAATTTTTAAATTTGTTATTTCCATTTAATTTTGTAACGAATGAGCATATTACAAAGGTGTTTGTGTATAACCTATGACATGCACAGCTGTTCGAATCTTTTGGAGGTACCAGATAATTGTGACTGTCAATTAATTATAGACAAATAATTTGCAATAAAATAAAATTGCGACTATAATTAAAGATCTAAGCTATCCTATCTCTCAAGTTGGACCAGACTGCTCACGGTGTGCCAATTTAATTTAAAATCGGTTAAGTAGTTTAGGAGTCCATCGCGGACAAACATCGTGACAGGAGATTTATATATATTAAGATATATATATATATATATATATATATATATATATATATATATATATATATATATATATATATATTTGTCTGATAACGCTCTAGCGGTCGCAATTTTTGTTTGATCGTTACCAAACTCGCTTAAATGTTTTAAGCAACAAGCCAGATCACGTTCGTTAAGAGCTGAATTCGGACTGGTGGGAGGGGGGGTTTAGAGGGGGGATTTTTGAAAATTCAAAATATCTCAAAATATGCGTCGGATCGAAAAATTATATAGAATAAATCTTATTGCAAATTAAATTTACTATAAATATTGTTCTATACATTTATTCTGTATCATGAATATTAACCGAGATATTTGCATTTGTATTCTGCGTGTGGTCACCAGTAGGCTATGTTCGGACTTTCCGCCGAGAGCTCTGGCGGCCGTTTCTATAACTATTTGTCCCTCGTGAATAGGTTTAGAGGTTAGGTTAACTGTTTTTTGGGGCTAGAAACTACTGGGTTATTACGCCCTAAATAATGTTTTAGGTTTAGAGGTTTCTTACTACTACAGTTGTTATTAGGCAGATTTCTCTATTGTAAAACTTCACGTGGGAAATCTGCTTAGTTTACGCAGCCCCTGCGTGACGGACTTTTTTTTTTTTAATAATGTATTTAAATTACAAAAAACTATTGGCTTTTTGAGTAAGCTTAATTTTTTAATTTACGAGGAGTAAATTTAGAAAACATGAATATTCTCACGCTTTCCTTATCAATAAAACGTCTAGGTTGAGTGTTTAAACTTAAAAGGAAAGGATTAAAATGTTTACTATCATTTTAATCCTTTTTGGGGGGAATCCAGCCTCGCATTCTCACATTAGTGGTGTTGCTAGTACTGTTCAGTGAAGTCAACAAATATGGCTAGATTTACCAACGCTGAATACGCGGACATAGTCTACGTCTACGGATTCTGCGATGGCAATGCACGTCAGGCAGTTCGGGAATATCGCAGACGGTTTCCTGACCGAGAAACCCCACACAGAGGTGTTTTTACCAGCACTTTCAGAAGGCTTCGAGAGACTGGGTCCTTCTCATGTAATCGTCGTGGAAACCGTATGCAGGCTCCGATGGAAGGCGGAGGGAGAGGATACTGAGGCACTTCAATACCAACCCTAGCACAAGCGTCCGGAGAGCTGCTTCAGTTCTAAGCATACCAAAGACAACCATTTGGCGCACATTAAGGGCTGACAGCAGACATGCTTACCATGTACAAAAGGTACAAAATTTAATACCCGCTGATTATCCCGCCGATTAAATTTTTGTAATTGGTACAAAGAACAATTGCAAAACGATGTAAACTTAAGTTCGAAAGTAATCTGGACGGACGAAGCGACTTTAACAGGGCGGGCATATTCAATCAAAGAAACTACCACCTTTGGGCACATGAAAATCCCCACGCTGTTAGAGAATTTCACTACCAACATGAGTTTTCCGTAAACGTGTGGGTCGGCTTTGTTATAATCGCATAATAGGTCCCGTATTTTACCTGCTCGACTTCACGCTGAAAGTTATCACCTATTCCTGGAGAATGACTTATGGGCACTTTTGGAAGATATCCCTTTGGAAACAAGGCTTGAGAGCTGGTTTCAACTCGATGGTTGTCCTGCACATTACGGAAGGGCCGTACGAGACTGGTTGGACATCAACTACCCAGGTCGCTGGATAGGACGAGGTGGGCCGGTGCCTTGGCCTCCCCGGTCTCCGGACCTCACGCCACTAGATTTCTTCGTGTGGGGATACGTGAAAGAAAATGTCCTGTCCGCACAAGGGATGACCTCATCGAGCGCATCAGAATGGTTTGCAACCAGCTCACCGCAGAACAATGTTTAGATGCAGTGCGATCAGTGAGTACGCGATTTGATGCGTGTATTGCAGTGAGAGGCCAGCGCTTCGAACAACATTTACGTTGACGCTTTAGAAATTAACGATGTTAATTTTAGAGAAGGTAAAACCTTCAAAATTTTCAGAGTTATTTTTCTCACTAAGGTAGACCAATATAAAAACTGAAACATTTATGTTTTCCAAGGAAGAATATTTAATTATTTTATTAATTTTCTAAATTTTTAATCTTTTTTTATGTTTTAATCTTCAGTTATTGTTCATAATGTTATCTACTTTAAATAGGTATTTTTTTTTATACTATGAATATTTGAATAAAAAAGTATTTATTATTTTTTCTTAATGAAAAATATTTTTTTTTTCAATTACCTTTCTGTTAGAATACAATAATTGTATTGGAATAAAATTTATTGCTAAAATTCATTCAAGGAATAAAATCCGCTCTTCCATTGGCCTTAACTAGTTTTTGCACAACTATTTTTAGTTTTTTGTGATTGCCAAAACGAGGCATACGCCAGAGGACTCTTTGTTTTAGTTTTTCGATCCTCTATCGATCCTTAAAGTTTGGTTTGGGGACACCCTGTGTATATATATATGTATATATATATATATATATATATATATATATATATATATATATAATTTTGAACGGACCTCATTTTCGTCATCTCCTGGGTAGGATCGATGGACATTTGAAGAAATGTTTCGAAAATCGCGTCATGAGTACGACCTCAATAGCTGATTTCCCTTAAGGGAAATCTGCTAAAATGCAAACATGCTGCACCTGAAAATTATGTATATGTGACAATATCCATGGTAGATATTCTACTTTCTTCAACTTATTAACAATATTTTCTAAATTGGCTAATCCTGAAAAGAGTCTATAATTATACCTATATTGAAGTCCAACCAAGACAAGACTCTCCCATCCAGCTACAGGCCGATTGCCTTAACCTGATGCCTCTTTAAGTTAGCTGTTTCAGCAAGCTGAAAGGAATATTCAAGGAAGAATACTTATGTTCATAAAGTCTTTCCTTTTCAATAGATCAATCAGAGTTACACAAGGTATATCCTTTTCAGACCCGTTCATACAAGCAAATACCTTGCCACTAGGCAGTGTTTTAAGTTCCACACTTTTTAATGATGCAATCAATAATGTCACAGAGTATATACCACCTGATGTGCATTACTGTCTGTTTGTTGATGATCTGTTTGTCTACTCAATCTCAGATCATTTTAATAGAAAGGTATAATACACCATCAATAATTAAAAAAGTCCGTCACGCAGGGGTTGCGTAAGCTAAACAGATTTCCCGCGTGAAGTTTAACAACAGATAAATGTATATACCGGTAACAAAAAACCACCGCGAATATTAAGTGAATAAATGCAAATGATAATAAAAACCTCACGAAGAAAACCATCTGAAATGTAAACAAACAGTTCTGCCAACTTCTTACCGGAAAGAAAAGCAATTACTGTAATTTCTCCTAATGTAACGTATTAATTTGATTGAAAACTATTTACGATATCTAGTACTGTAATTTATAATGAATCAGAATAATTGTTTTCTCAATCAATCACATTTTAGTAGTACAAATACTTAAGACAGAGGGGGGGGCAGGGTTACCAGAACATATTGGCATCTATCTCGTATAATAAAGGTCACTTGAAAACAATATTTGGTATTTAAGCTTCGAATAATGTGGTTGATTTTATAACAGATCATTGTTTATAAAACAGGAGTAGGACGAGTTGGGGTTTACAGAAGAAAATCGTGTCATGACCGTGTACGACCACAATAGCTGATTTTCCCTAAGGGAAATTACAAAATCAGTAATAAAAATTATTACAAAACCAGTAATAAACGTTGTTAATAAGGGTTCTTTTGGATTGCAAAATTAAACACACACTGTTTAAGTTTCTATCACTGCACAATTTATTTAACAATGCTCAATACACTTGGATAATTATTCTTAATTACTACTCACAATATGCACTGATGGCGTCACTGTTCTTCAGATTACACAGTCCAATAATTCGCTCACGGCCTCTGAAATTCATAGAAAGACGGCACTGCACTGTCCTTTACTTCGCGGCACTGCACGTCTTAAACACGGCACAACACTGTTCTTCTTGTAAAAACACTTTACAGCACTGCACTAAGTCGCACTATAGCACCGAACGCAAATATCAGCACTTGAGAAGAAAAACTGACTAGCTCGCGGCTGGCCGGTTCTTTATATAGGTGATCGGCATACATAAAAGGGGAATTGGCTGGGCCCTTCAATGTCCGGACTGGACGGGTCTAGTAGGTGCTCGACCCTCTGTCGGTTTCTTTGATCTACCTCGCACTTCCCAAATACTCGACTCTATCTGCTAATCCTTCATGTATTTAATTTTCACTACAATATCTTTATCAAAATAAAATTCCTGTAAAAGTCATAATAAAATTCTTAGGAGTAATCATGGCTAAAAAGATGACATGGGTACCTCATATTAAAATGCTAACAAAAAAAAAACCCTTAATATATTGCGAATTACTGAAAACCGAAAATGGGGAGGAGATCGAAAAACTATGATGATGATATATCGCAAGTATACGAGATCCATTTTAGACTATGGAAATATAGTTCTATGGGGAGCCATAACGCCAACTTAAAAATTCTTGAGGCCATCCGAAACACTGGCCCAAGATTAGCAACAAATTCCTCTCGAACAACTCCATGTATAGGATTGAGTGAAGAAACTTGAGAACATCAATTAAATACTCGGTATTCGTAAAATATAATGAAATCCAGCATCGGGGCACCTGCTATTCAACCAAATTTAACATTAAATCATTGAACTGTTGATTTTTAAACCGAATTTCTGCTCTTATTTATATCCACTGGAGAAAACGTAACATTACTTTTACCTAAGACTGTAGATATTTTAAAATATTTGTTATAGTAAGGTGGTTCTACCAACTGTTCTGAGTCTGTATCGTCAAAATTGCGAAACACCTACATAAATAAATACGATATACAATTATACTTAAACTATTTGACTAGTCTAGGGTAACCTACTAATAATTGGCTTATTCACAAGGAGAGAAAAAAAAATGATTAACTTGATAAATAGATAAAATAGTTTCCTCAAATAATAAATGATAAAAAAAGCTTGTGACGTAATGAAGTAAAAGAAATTAAATCTTGTCCTCTTTAACTTGAGAATCCAATAATAAGGGCGCGATTGAGGTAACGGCCCTTGTTAAAGTTGTTCCGCCAGTAGTTTTGACAACGACGGTGCGGACAACGTTGTCCCTACTGGGGAGAACCTGAATGATCCTGGCTACAGGCCAGTGCCCTACCAAGCAACGGCGCTCTAAGAGGATCACCAAATCTCCAACGCTGGGATGTGTACCTGCTTCGTCCCCTTCCTGCGTTGCTGAAGTGTTAGCAAGTAGTCGCGCCACCATCTATCCCAGACATGATCGGAATGAGCCTGAATAGCCTTCCAATTCGTCAGGATAGACGAGTCTTCTAGATGATCGGAAGCTCGAAGCAGAGAGGTCAAAGGCGTCCCGATCCGAAAATGGCCAGGTGTAAGAAAATTGAAGCCGTTGACGTCTTCAGTTAACGGACTCAGTGGACGGGAATTTAGGAGACCTCTACTTTGGCCAGTGCGGTGGTGAGTTCCTCGAAGGTCAATGGCAGTTTGCCGATCGAATTGTTGAGAAGACCCTTGACAGTCTTAACTCCAGCTTCACACAAACCACCAAAGTGAGGAACGTGAGGATGTATGAAACGCCAATCTACCCCTCGAGCAATGAGGTGGTTGGAGACATTTTTCTGTATGCCTCGTTGGAGTTTGAACACTTCCTTGAGGAACCTGAAAGCTCCGACAAAATTGGTGCCATAATCAGACCAAATGGTGTTTGGCCTCTTCTGGAAATGAAACGCTCCAAGGATCCCTCGTTCATCAAGAAAGGGGGAGAGTTGAGACAGCTCGAGACGCTGACGCTGTTAGGCTGACACCGATTGCAAATTGGGTCCTTTAACCACTGAGGACCAGACCACCAAAGTGTTTCCACTGCAAGTCTGCTAGGATTGCAGCCTCTCGAAGCACCATCAGCCGGGTTATCGTCCGAAGTTACGTGCCCCCATCCAGTGACCGGTGTAATTTTGAGGATCTAGAACGCGAGGTTAGCCTCGAAGACTTGGAGTTCGTGGATGGGAGAATTCAACCGAGCTACCACGTTTTGTGTATCAGGGAAGCAGAAAGTTTCTTCTGCTGATATGTCCGGTATAGACGAATCAAGGCGAGACAAATGGAGTGCTCCACAGAGCTCATGCCAAGCAATAGAATGAAACTTGAGTGGAGCAACCTTAGACTTTGCTTTTATCAGAGCGACATTAATGTTGCCAGCGTCACTCTCAGACCTCATATAAATGGCTGCAGCATAGCCTTTTAGAGAGGCATCACAAAACCCCACAATTCGAATTTTTGATTTGGCATGAGATATGAAACGAGGTATGGTTATACTAGACATGGTGTGCCAATCTGTTGTGAGTTCATGCCAGCCTTTGTCAAGCTCTTCAGGCAGTGGGTAATCCCAAAATATGTTCGCCTTCCAAACGTCTTGGATTAGGGATTTCGCTTTGAAGACGACGGGGCTTAAAAACCCTAGGGATCAAATATCCTAGCAATATAGGAAAGCATGCCTCGCTTAGTGGTTGGCTCAGAAGATGGTTACTTGACTGAGTACGTAAATAAATCTATTGTTGGTTTCCAAAATAGACCAAGGATCTTGACGCTGTCATTTGCCGGGGACTGAATTGGAACTGTCTTGGCAATTCCCTCAGCAGCATGGTAGCAGCAGTGGTAGCAACATATTCGTGGCCCACTTGCTGAGCTCGAAGCCGCCCTTAGCAAACAAGGTCTGCAATTCCTTAATTAGATTCCTGGCCTCGTCAAAAGACTCAGCCCCGGTGACTAGGTCATCGACGTACATGTCCCTTTGAATGCATTCGGAGGCACGGGGAAACGAAATGAACTTTGTTTCACCCCCGCATGTAACCGTATTGAGTTCGTATTCTTTAACTGCCTTTGAGGAATCGTCACGCCATAATATGTGTTGATACTGGCGGTCCTATTCGTTCATCAAGATATGTCGATACATCTTCACCAAGTCGGCACAAATGGCGATGGGATGGAAGCGAAACCGAATGAGGATTGCACAGAGATCCTCCTGGCGCTTTGGGCCTGTGAGAAACCATTCAAACAAATCATTTAAACTGATTCGTGGAAGGGCAGGAGGCGTCGAATACAACACGCAATTTGAATCCTTCGGGACGCTCCTGCCAGATTCCATGATGCGGAATAATGTAGGAAGATTCCGTGAGAGCGAGTGACATGTGACCCAAGTTTATGTATTCCTGCATAAACTTCTTGTACTCTACGGCAAAGTTTCTGAGGTACTGGCTCATGGAAGTTGTATATGATTTAATTCCGGAGGACCATGTTGATGTATGAGACGGTTATTACTATTAATATTATATTGGATAATTACATGATATTGGGGGATGGACTATTGCAGGGCAGATATGTTAGTAGATTAATGATTACTTCAAAGAATGCTGATGAAATTGCGATGATGTTCTCGATGTTATTCTGGTGCTCTCCCTCTTTCTCCCTCCATCCTGGTCACCCCCTGGTAGCTCCTTGGTTTACTCACTCATGTTGTTATAAGGGGTGTGAGAAAGAAACTAATATTGCTGCTCTAATGAGAGGCTCGAAAAGTCGTCGAAAGTTTTTGATAATTATAGTTTATTATAAAGTAATTTATATGAAAACATAAACGACGCTGCAAACGATTTTTGTCAATTACATTTGCATGAAAACATAGTACCTTAATCATTGTTATTGATCTTATAGTATAGCAGTTTATACAAAATAAGAGTATAGCAGTTTAGGCAACATAAGAACTGTAACCTTCCCCTACTAGCTGCCACCTGGTCCCAGTGATAATGTTGCCATAAACTATTTAAACTAAAATAATTGCTCTAATTGTAAAATGAGTACACTGGGAGCAAGCTCACAACCAGGGGGGTGCCATTCGGCAGGTGCGCAAATAGTAACTTTTTTGCATCTTTGGCGCATGACGTAACTAGTTGCCACTTTCAGCTTTGTTTATATCGTGAGTATTACTGTCTTTTAGTGAATTGTTTTATTTTCTATTGTTATAAGTGTTTTTTGTTTTGCAAAATGCCGAGTGATTGTTCTGTAGCGACATGTTCCAACAACCCTAGGAAATCAGGCAAATCTGCATCTTATTACCGGTTCCCGAAAAAAACCCAGAAATTAAGAAACAGGGGTCGTGCGTGTGGGTATGAGATATGAACTTTAATCCTGATATTTGTCAGGTTTGTTCAGAACATTTCAGTATAACTTTTTTTTGCAGCGCAGGCACCTCTGCAAAAAAAAGTTATAATTATAGACATTCGTAAACAAAGGTTTGGAGAGTTGGAGGTTGGAGAATAAATAATCTTGAGGTGTAGAATTCAGTGTTCAATTTAACCACCAAACATATTAGGATATGAAATATAACCACGAAAATTATCAATAAGTTTATTAGTTGAGAAATACAAGATGTAAATCATTAAAACTTCAACTAAATAACAAGATATATTTCTTATGAAAATTAAAAGAACTCGTATTAACTGGGTCTATTAAGTACTCAGCAACTTCTTTAATAAACGTCCTCCATTGACAAGACCTGGGCTAAAAATGAAAAAGAAAAAGGGATTAGAATATTTAGTCAATCTCCTGTATGATATTATCAGAAGTTTTCTAGTTCGCAAAACTAATTTGTTTTTAATAGGAATGATATTTCTAAGGAATGACCCATGTAACAATCGTTAACAAATATTTTGGTAGGATAGCTAGAGACATTTGAAAACGAATTTTCCGATTTCCAGTGATTGTTTTGCTTTACTTCTAGTGAGTTTTCATTGAATTTCTGCAAAAGATATTTACGTTGGATTATTAGAGTTCTCGGCGTTTTTTTTTTCTAAGGATGGTTTCATTATGTTATTTTTAAACCTACGAATGGCCAGGAATAGTTCTACAGAGTTTCTACTGATGAATAGGTCGTCAGCTGAGAGTTTATAAAACGACGCATTTTGGGACAATGATTGTTAGGTCCCCGTTTGAAGATTGAGGTTTTATTCATGAAGCGATTTTTTAAAAGTTTCTTCAATATATATCTTAGCAGATGTGGGAAAAATGACAAATGTCTCTTTATATATATATATATATATATATATATATATATTATATATATATAAAGCGGGTGTTATTATTCCCATTATAAGAGGCCGAAAACGCCGCTGGCGTAGGCCAATCGGAGGAGTAGGGAGAGCGGCGGAAGGAGAGCTGTTTTCGTCGGTTCGATTTTGGGAGGTCCATTTAGGAGATCGCGGTATGATATTGGAAATCGCATTCATGAGCGATTAGAACATTTTCTCGAATTGAAAAAAGAACCCGATAGATTATTTGTATCATCTCAAAAATCAATTTTCATACTTCAACCGCTTTCCATCCTTCCCCCGGGGGTCCGATTACATGGATTGTCAGTTATCCACACGAGTTCATTCACTAGGGTGTATATCAATACAAAGAATACGGGGAATCTGGTCTGGATATAGAGCAAGTGCCTTGTCGATGTAGATCCCACCCGGTACACAGAGGACTTGGGTATAGCAGCGGAACACGGTTGGTCTGGGGGAAGGGACCGATGGGGGCGGCACGTCCCTGAGCATGCAACCAGTCTATGGTTGGAAGTGAAAACCATTCTGGTTGTACAAGGTTGGCGGAGGAAGCCATCACTAACAATCAGATAGGACAGAAACTTATGGCTGGTGTCTGGAGCCTGAGAATTGGCGGTTGGCGTTACACTGTCAGAAATGATTAAAGAAGGGGCTTCACAACCCCTTCGGTCACAGATCACAATAACGTAGTACGTCCCAGAATACTTCACCAGCCGACTTACCAGTGGTCACGAGGACTTCAATAACAAGCTCCACTTCTTCAAACGAAAGGAATCTCCATTGTGCTCGTGTGACGAGTTGGATACGGCTGACCATGTGATCCTCCAATGTCCGCGTATCAACACCAAGCGTATTCGGCTCATGACTGCTTTCTCATATGTGTTCTGGCCTCCTGAGAGTAAACGAGGCTGAAAGATTTTCAGCCTTCAGGACCTTTGCCCAAGAGGTGTTGAAAGCCAAGTAAAATAATAAAAGTAATTTGTAAATTATATCTATATATGTAATGTTTTATGTGAGTTTAGGTTAGTATTTGGGCTTTAAGTATGTAGGCTAGTTAGTTAGGCTCTTACTGCCACTTCTCTGAACAGAGGCATAGGAGTCGCAGCTGCGGGTTCCCCTTGCACTTTTCGGACTTGAACTAAATCTCACAAATGTTACACTTTTACTGCGAGCCGTGCACGGTGAGGTAGGCTAAGTTACCTGGCCCAATTTATCTATTCAATATTTTATATCTATTATTAAATGGAGATTGCTGGTATGGGGAAACCCAAAGGTACAGCGGGGGCAGAGGTGGGAAAAAAAAGATGAGAATAATTGTCTCTTTCAATGAGAAATAACATTTGTTTGGAAGGAGTGAAGGAGAAAAACGTTATAGATGTATAATACCTATTATTTCCATTTGTCGGGGTGAATGTTGAATAGACGCTCAGCCTGCCCCAGCCTCCGCAAGCCCTTATCACTCCATCTGGGCACAGCCACGCGCATTCATTTTCAGACTTCTCTGTCTTTCTCAGGCCTCCGGCTCCCGCAGCTACATTGCACGCTGTTGCACAAGATATTGTTCAATATAATTCATCAATATAACTGTTCTAATCAGTATTGTAATAAGAGACACCACCTACCTAATAATTCTAGAAATATTGGCAAGAATTGAAGTTTTACATTACTTAACTAGCCACATTTCTTAAAATCATATAAAAATATGTTATAAATCCAAAATATATATAAAGTAGTTACCCATTTTCGACACCAGCAAAATCGAATCCAAGCTGTAGACATATGTTCATACACCTCCTAGGGCTGTTAGTTTCTGGAAGTGTCAAATTGTATCCTGAGAGAAGCCGCTTTTCTGTATTGTCGACGAAACAGCCGACGAAGTGACCTGTTTCACTTTTATCTAAACATTCATTAAAGAATTTACATTGGCTTAGATAAGTATATCTTAAAATGTATAAACAGATTTCCCTAATATCGTTTCTCCTATCAAAAAGTTATAATTAAACCGCAAAATATTGGAACAACGTAAGTAAAATAGTGACCCCAAAATCAATGAGACTTGAGCTTGAATTTGGGAAACTAATCTAATTAGTCTAATTAATAGAATTAATTCCATTGATACAAAGACGAAAAGAATTTTTCAAATTATCGTCAGCCAGCCTTGTACGATATTTTGATTGACTAACTTTTATTATTGAAAAGAACTGTTCGCGTTTATAAGTACTGCCCAACGCAATGATTGTGAAGAATTGTAAATATATTTTGATCTAAACAGTATTAACTTATATTCTAGAATAAAAGAAAGTTTAAAAAGTGAATTAGTTATATTACATAAAAGTTATATATACATATATATATATATATATATATATATATATATATATAGAAATTACTGATGGTCTAATTGTAAAAACAGAAGAATTACATACTAATATAGAACTTAAAGCCACAATATCCTTCTTATGGATCCAACTATTATGAATAATATTCGTAACCAAATCATTCGATATAAATTTTATCTCAGTTTCTATTTAAAACGTTTTCACATAAACAATCATGTAGATATTTTGTACTAAGTAGTTTTACTCTAGAAAACCTATATTTATTGTCGTCTTAGTTGAATCCTTGACTTTATAAGTAATAGGAACAAAATGTATTATTTTGATCATTTTAAACTTTTTCGATGACCAGTTAGGTACATATATATATATATATATATTATATATATATATATATACATATATATATATATATATATATATATATATATATATACTTCACCAAATTTAGCTAAAAGATATTAATATTAATCAAAGATCAAAGATTAATTAAACTAAAATTTACATATTGTCAAATAATCGTTTAATTTAAATTCCCCCCCCCCTTGTTATCAGTATAAATATTAATTAATATTTCCTCCTCATTTTTTTCACTTCTATAGATTTCATCTTTATAGTACTCTGATAAGAATTATTTTATTCTTTAATTAATTTATTTAGAATATATACCCAGTTATAATTTCCTCTCTTAGAAAATTCTTTCCACATTTTTTGCTTACAAGTTCTAGTAAGTTTTTCAACAATCGCAGCTTTTATTGCACAAAGTAGAACACTGATTAATATGATATGCGTTCATTAAATATTGGAAATCTTTATTATGAGAGATTTTCCTGTTACCCGTTTTTAATTTTTTTTTTGTTAAAATACATTTCAATGCTGCAGTCACTAATTTACCAGGTTTATCTTTAACTGGAATAGCCCAGATAACTTTAAAAAATGTATCAGTTACAGTTAAAATATATTTTAACCCTTGAGTGAATTTAGTTATTTGTTTTTAAACTACCAACATCCATTTGTACTAAATCAGCTTTTCAAAGATCGTATATTTCAGGAGTTATTATTTTTGTTCTTTCAAAATTTTTTCCAACTGGTTCATGAATTTCTTCGATTATTTCTTCTTTTATATTAATTTTTTTCACATTTCATTAAAACACATTTTTTTTAAGTAAACAAAATCCTCCATGGTTAGAAAACGAATTTTTAATGGTATTTTTGTTACTCCGTATCATTTTTAATAAAATATTGATTTTGCCTAAATCGTGTTTCTGGGAACTTATTCTATACTAACTATATTGGCTTTTAGGGAGAGAGAGTAGCCGGGGGAGGGGGGAGGAAAGGGTGGCCACTTCTAAAGGGAGTACTAAGTCACAGCCAACTGGGCTTTGGCCGAATCACGCTCAATGTAAAATTATGTACGTAATTATGCTATACAAGACGTAAAATTATGAGTGTTAACTGACCTGATATTGAAGTAGCATAAATTGAGAGACGCCATCCGCCACCGCAAAAGAATCTTGAGTCTCCAGGGCACCTCGCGTTGCACTGAGATTCAATCACTGGCGATCCCTTCAGCTCATCCCCACAGTAACACTCCTTACTGATTGATCAATGTTTTGTTATCATATTTTGAAATACAATATGTTATAAACAATGAATTGCCATATAAAGTGTCAATTAAACTTATCTGAATCTGAGTTGGTATTCTGGCAGTTTTTATTATTATTACATAATTTATTATTTTTTATGTGTGTCAACAGGGCTCTGATGATGATGCACTGCAAAGCGCTCTCTCGTTTTAATAAATTGTTACAGTGGAAGCGTAGCCATTCTTTCATATTCCTACATTGACTGAATCTAGCTTCTTAAAAGTTATTAATAATATATATTTAATGTTGCTAATTACATAGTTATTGAGTCTTCCACTAGAGGTCAAAAATATTACATAGACTTTCATTAAAAAAACCGAAACTACCTCATTTATGATATTGGTAGATATTATTCCCCCAAACGTGTAGAAACGCCATTTTTAGTATACCTTCGGTATAGTGCCAGTGATATTCCATAGTATGACTAAAATATAGCAATATAACAGTCAAATTCGTACCACAGAAACAGCAAAAATATATGAACGTAACTTACCCCATCTCTATTCCTGAAAACCGGTAACCATTCCGGTAGCAGTATGCAACACACAATTCAGGTGTGTTTGACAAGGAATCGGGAGCCCGTTTGGGCAGCATTCTGTCTGCTGAATCGACGTAGCAACCTTTGTAGTTGGTATCAACGTAATTCTGTCCTTTGTCCTGGATGTCGTAAACACTCAACCTCCAGGGGCCACCACATATTTTAGATTTGTCGCCTTGACACGCCATATTGCAGTCTGATTCATCAGCAGAATATTTGAATGAAGGCCTCACGTGAGAACAAAAACATTCAGCGCTGTAAAAGACAGAGTTGTTAGTTTTATATTCTGTATCACGAATTCAATTGGTGTTTTTGAACTACTAAAATTACTCCCGCAGTCAACCTTGTCGACGGGCTTCCACCCATAATCTCCGAGATTACCAGGCACTGTAGTTAGGCATTGGGGAGAGTTCCCTATGTTTCCAAAAATACCACTAACAATGGTTAGGCATTGGGGAGAGTTCTCTATGATTCCAAGAATATAACTAACTGTGGTTAGGCATTGGGGAGAGTTCCCTATGTTTCCAAAAATACCACTAACTCTGGTTATGCATAGGAGAGAGTTCCCTATGCTTCCAAGAATAGCACTAACTATGGTTAGGCATAGGGGGGAGTTCTCTATGTTTCCAAGAATACCACTACCTATGGTTAGGCATTGGGGAGAGTTCTCTATGTTTCCACTAACTATGGTTAGGCAGCGGGGGGAGTTCTCTATGTTTCCAAGAATACCACTACCTATGGTTAGGCATTGGGGAGAGTTCTCTATGTTTCGAAGAATACAACTAACTGTGGTTAGGCATTGGGGAGAGTTCCCTATGGTTCCAAGAATTCAACTAACTGTGGTTAGGCATTGGGGAGAGCTCCCTATGCTTCCAAGAATACCGCTTATTGTGGTTACGCATAGGGGGAGAATTCCCTATGTTTCCAAGAATACCACTAACTGTGGTTATGCTTAGGGGGAGAGTTCTTTATGTTTCCAAGAATACCACTAACTGTGGTTGTGCATAGGGGGAGTTCTCTGTGTTTCCAAGAATACAACTAACTGTGGTTGTGCATAGGGGGAGTTCTCTATGTTTCCAAGATTTCGGACACCTGTAGTTAGCCATAGGTGTGTTAACTATCTTTCGTGGATTACCATCATCTGTGGCGAGCCTAGAAAAGGTTTCTGTAAGTTTTATAAGATTACCAACACCTGTGGTTATTAAGTATAGAAGAGTTCTGCATGGATCCTTCATTATTCGTTCCGTTTTACAGATCAAGACAAACTAGCCTGGATATGAAATCGTGAAAAAATAAACATACCCGGTTTGTGTACCTGCATAGCCGAACCCATTAGACTGGCAGTGATTGATACATTTATCTGGTGTGATGCTTCCCATCCACCTGTTGTATTCACCAATCATAAGGCGAGATTCTATACTGAAATCCTTGTAGCACCCCATGTATCTAGTACTCTCTGAAACTGAAATTATAATTACTTCATATCAGGGAAATCTCCAAAAATTCTTAAGTGGCAGAAAAAATATTTATACCTTAATTATAATTGGCATAAAATAAAATAACATAAATTACAGATTAACAATACTAAGACTAACTGAATTTGAGCTATGTATGTTTCCAAGATCATCCGTTGTGATTACGCCTAGGGGAGACCTCTGCATGTTATCACGATTATCATCCATTGTGATTAGGCATAGAGGAGACCTCTGCATGTTACCACGATTATCATCCATTGTGATTAGGCATAGGGGAGAGCTGTGCATGTTACCAAGATTATCATCCATCGTGATTAGGCATAGGGGAGAGCTGTGCATGTTACCAAGATTATCATCCATCGTGATTAGGCATAGGGCAGAGCTCTGCATGTTTCCAAGATGATCATCCATTGTGATTAGGCATAGGGCAGAGCTCTGCATGTTTCCAAGATGATCATCCATCGTGATTAGGCATAGGGGAGAGCTGTGCATGTTTCCAAGATTATCATCCATTGTGATTAGGCATAGGGGAGAGCTCTGCATGTTTCCAAGATTATCATCCATTGTGATTAGGCATAGGGGAGAGCTCTGCATGTTTCCAAGATTATCATCCATTGTGATTAGGCATAGGGGAGAGCTGTGCATGTTTCCAAGATTATCATCCATTGTGATTAGGCATAGGGGAGAGCTCTGCATGTTTCCAAGATTATCATCCATTGTGATTAGGCATAGGGGAGAGCTCTGCATGTTTCCAAGATTATCATCCATTGTGATCAGGCATAGGGGAGAGCTGTGCATGTTTCCAAGATTATCATCCATTGTGTTTAGGCATAGGGGAGAGCTCTGCATGTTTCCAAGATTATCATACATTGTGATTAGGCATAGTGGAGATCTCTGCATGTTTCCAAGATTATCATCCATTGTGATTAGGCATAGGGGAGAGCTCTGCATGTTTCCAAGATTATCATCCATTGTGATTAGGCATAGGGGAGAGCTCTGCATGTTTCCAAGATTATCATCCATTGTGATTAGGCATAGGGGAGAGCTCTGCATGTTTCCAAGATTATCATCCATTGTGATTAGGCATAGGGGAGAGCTCTGCATGTTTCCAAGATTATCATCCATTGTGATTAGGCATAGGGGAGAGCTCTGCATGTTTCCAAGATTATCATACATTGTGATTAGGCATAGGGGAGAGCTCTGCATGTTTCCAAGAGTATCATCCATTGTGATCAGGCATAGGGGAGAGCTGTGCATGTTTCCAAGATTATCATCCATTGTGTTTAGGCATAGGGGAGAGCTCTGCATGTTTCCAAGATTATCATCCATTGTGATTAGGCATAGGGGAGAGCTCTGCATGTTTCCAAGATTATCATACATTGTGATTAGGCATAGGGGAGAGCTCTGCATGTTTCCAAGATTATCATCCATTGTGATTAGGCATAGGGGAGAGCTCTGCATGTTTCCAAGATTATCATCCATTGTGATTAGGCATAGGGGAGAGCTCTGCATGTTTCCAAGATTATCATCCATTGTGATTAGGCATAGGGGAGAGCTCTGCATGGTTCCAAGATTATCATCAATTTTGGTAAGGCCTAGGGGAGAGCTCTGGAGGTTTCCAAGAATATCATACATTGTGATTAGGCATAGGGGAGAGCTCTGCATGTTTCCAAGAGTAACAGCCATTGTGATTAGGCATAGGGCAGAGCTCTGCTTGTTACCAAGATGATCTTACATTGTTATTTGGCATAGGGGAGATCTGTGCATGTTTCCAAGATTATCATCCATCGTGATTAGGCATAGGGCAGAGCTCTGCATGTTTCCAAGATTATCATCCATTCTTATTAGGCATAAGGGAGAGCTCTGCATGTTTCCAAGATTATCATCCATTGTGATTAGGCATAGGGGAGAGCTGTGCATGTTTCCAAGATTAACATCCATCGTGATTAGGCATAGTGGAGAGCTGTGCATGTTTCCAAGATTATCATCCATTGTGATTAGGCATAAGGGAGAGCTCTGCATGTTTCCAAGATTATCATCCATTGTGATTAGGCATAGGGGAGAGCTGTGCATGTTTCCAAGATTATCATCCATTGTGATTAGGGATCGGGGAGAGCTGTGCATGTTTCCAAGATTATCATCCATTGTGATTAGGCATAGGGGAGAGCTGTACATGTTTCCGAGATTATCATCCATTGTGATTAGGCATAGGGGAGAGCTGTGCATGTTTCCAAGATTATCATCCATTGTGATTAGGCATAGGGGAGAGCTGTGCATGTTTCCAAGATTATCATCCATTGTGATTAGGCATAGGGGAGAGCTGTGCATGTTTCCAATCTTATCATCCAGTGTTCTTTTGGATATTGGTGAGCTCTGCATGTTTCCAAGATTATCATCCATTGTGATTAGGCATAGGGGAGAGCTGTGCATGTTTCCAAGATTATCATCCATGGTGATTAGGCATAGGGGAGAGCTGTGCATGTTTCCACGATTAGCATCCATTGTGATTAGGCATAGGGGAGAGCTGTGCATGTTTCCAAGATTATCATCCATTGTGATTAGGCATAGGAGAGACCTCTGCATGTTACCACGATTATCATCCATTGTGATTAGGCATAGGGGTGAGCTGTGCATGTTTCCAAGATTATCATCCATCGTGATTAGGCATAGGGGAGAGCTGTGCATGTTTCAAAGATTATCATCCATTGTGATTAGGCATAGGGGAGAGCTCTGCATGTTTCCAAGATTATCATCCATTGTGATTAGGCATAGGGGAGAGCTGTGCATGTTTCCAAGATTATCATCCATTGTGATTAGGCATAGAGGAGAGCTGTGCATGTTTCCAAGATTATCATCCATTGTGATTAGGCATAGGGGAGAGCTCTGCATGTTTCCAAGATTATCATCCATTGTGATTAGGCATAGGGGAGAGCTCTGCATGTTTCCAAGATTATCATCCATTGTGATTAGGCATAGGGGAGAGCTGTGCATGTTTCCAAGATTATCATCCATTGTGATTAGGCATAGGGGAGAGCTCTGCATGTTTCCAAGATTATCATCCATTCTTATTAGGCATAGGGGAGAGCTCTGCATGGTTCCAAGATTATCATCCATTGTGATCAGGCATAGGGGAGAGCTGTGCATGTTTCCAAGATTATCATCCATTGTGATTAGGCATAGGGGAGAGCTGTGCATGTTTCCAAGATTATCATACATTGTGATTAGGCATAGGGGAGAGCTGTGCATGTTTCCAAGATTATCATCCATTGTGATTAGGCATAGGGGAGAGCTGTGCATGTTTCCAAGATTATCATCCATTGTGATTAGGCATAGGGGAGAGCTGTGCATGTTTCCAAGATTATCATCCATTGTGATAGGCATAGGGGAGAGCTGTGCATGTTTCCAGATTATCATACATTGTGATTAGGCATAGGGGAGAGCTGTGCATGTTTCCAAGATTATCATCCATTGTGATTAGGCATAGGGGAGAGCTGTGCATGTTTTCCAAATTATCATCCATTGTGATTAGGCATAGGGGAGAGCTGTGCATGTTTCCAAGATTATCATCCATTGTGATTAGGCATAGGGGAGAGCTGTGCATGTTTCCAAGATTATCATCATACATTGTGATTAGGCATAGGGGAGAGCTGTGCATGTTTTCACAAGATTATCATCCATTGTGATTAAGGCATAGGGGAGAGCTCTGTGCATGTTTCCAAGATTATCATCCATTGTGATTAGGCATAGGGAGAGCTGTGCATGTTTCCAAGATTATCATCCATTGTGATCAGGCATAGGGGAGAGCTGTGCATGTTTCCAAGATTATCATCCATTGTGATTAGGCATAGGGGAGAGCTCTGCATGTTTCCAAGATTATCATCCATTGTGATTAGGCATAGGGGAGAGCTGTGCATGTTTCCAAGATTATCATCCATTGTGATTAGGCATAGGGGAGAGCTGTGCATGTTTCAAGATTATCATCCATTGTGATTAGGCATAGGGGAGAGCTGCATGTTTCCAAGATTATCATCCATTGTGATTAGGCATAGGGGAGAGCTGTGCATGTTTCCAAGATTATCATCCATTGTGATCAGGCATAGGGGAGAGCTGCATGTTTTTTCGATTATCATCCATTGTGATTAGGCATAGGGGAGAGCTCTGCATGTTTCCAAGATTATCATCCATTGTGATCAGGCATAGGGAGAGCTGTGCATGTTTCAAGATTATCATCCATTGTGATCAGGCATAGGGGAGAGCTGTGCATGTTTTCAAGATTATCATCCATTGTGATTAGGCATAGGGGAGAGCTGTGCATGTTTTCACATTATCATCCATTGTGATTAGGCATAGGGGAGAGCTCTGCATGTTTTAAAAATTTCCAGAAATACCCATCTTTATGTTGATGACTAAAATAAGGTCCGTTCAGAATTATGTTTGTTAACTCTCTATCGGTAGCAATTTCATGTTTTTTTCATTACCAATCGCAACGTTTAATCGTTTTATGTCAAAATTAAGATCAAGTTCGTCAATGGCTGATTTCGGGAAAGTGAGAGGAGGAGATTTAGAGAGGGGAATTTCGAAAATTTGAAATATCACCAATATTATGCGTTGGAGTGAATATTTTACGTACCAATCTTATTGCAAATGAAATTGTATATAAATGTTGTTGGTACATATTTTATCTATTATGAATGTTAACCGAGATATTTGAATTCGTTTTTTTTCATCTTTAGTAAACTCCCACTTCAACTCATGTCACGCGAAATCGTTTTGTGGTGATTTCATCAATTACGTTTCTACCTCCTTTTCTCCAAAATCTTTATTTGATCTATTCCACAATGGACATTTAAACTGTTTGAATTAACACTAAAGATCATATTTGTTATTGGCCTGAAATCAAGACATGTAATAGTGTGGCTATAGAGGGGAATTTGGAAATTCAAAATATTACCATTAGAATTTTTGAGTGGGATCGCAAAATATTATAGAACCAATAATTTTAAATTATGTTCTACTCGTTGATATTTTACATAGAAATAGTGATAATCGACGCTCTAGTGGTCGCAATTTTTGTTTGATCGTTACTAAAATTGATATTTAAACGTTTTATGCAAAAAGGCAGATCAAGTTCGTTAATGGCTGAAATCGGACCATTGGGAGGGGGTTTTAGAGGGAGGGATTTTCGAAAAATCTCCGTTACATGATCGTCCGTCCATCGTCGGATCAAAAAGTTGTATAAATCCAATCTTATTGCTAATTAAATTTACTATAAATATTGTTCTATACATTTATTCTCTATCTTGAATATTAACCAAAATATTTCCATTTTAATTAAATGTAGGGGAATAACGGACATGTGAGTTTCCCGCCAAAAGCTAGATCGGCTCTCGTATGGAGATTTCTCTATTGCATAACTTCACGTGGGAAATCTGCTTAGTTTACGCAGCCCTGTGTGACGGACTTTATTTTCATTTCTGATAAATTAAATAATTTAAAAAGGTGAAGGCAGGGGGAGTGAAAGCTCCGGGGAGGTGTACCCAGTTATTTCTGCCACTTTACTGAAAATAATATGTACTATTATGCATACAACATACAAATTTACTCCCTCGACATACAAAAGAGTATTTTTAATAACTGTTATCATGCACATAAAAAAGCTGCCATTGATCTTAGTACCGCTTTCCCAGTAAAACACTTTTATACTCTTATATGGTTCATATACTATCCATTATTGTGAGGTATATGGTCCATGCTTTGAAAAGAGATGCATCCACAACAGACGGGAAATAAAAAAAGTTAGTCACGCAGGGGCTGCGTAAACTAAGCAGATTTCCCACGTGTCGTTTTACAATATAGAAATTTCACAAGAGCCAAAACAGTTACGGGAACCGCCGAACTACATTTTTCCGGAAACCCAGGACTAGGACCGATTGCATCTCGTCCGTTACGTGCACACTCGGTTAATATTAAAGATAGAGAATAAATAAATGATTAAATATCTCTATTATATACAAATGTTTGAATAAATATCTCGGTTAATATTCAAGTTAGAGAATAAATGTATATAACAATATTGATAGTAAATTTAATTTGAAATAAGATTAGTTCTATACTATTTTTCGATCCGACGTATAGTAACGGAGATATTTTGAATTTTCGAAAATCCCCTCTCTAAACGCTCCCTCCCACTTGCCAGATTTCAGCCATTAACGAACTTGATCTGTCTTTTTACATAAATATCGAGTTTTGTAACAACCTCATTTTCGTCATCTCCTGGGTAGGATCGATGGACATTTGAAGAAAAGTTTCGCGTCATGAGTACGACTTCAATAGCTGACTTCCCTTAAGGAAAATCTGCTAAAAAGCCTGTGTTAAAAGAGGAATGGAAGTAACAGCAGGATATGAGATGTTTTATGGCTCAGTTACTAGATACAAAATTAACATTAGTAGGATGGGAACCCTATGTGACTATATAATAAAACATTGCTCGAAATACAATAAAAAAAGTCGGTCACGTAGGGGCTGCATAATCTTGGCAGATTTCCCCCGTACTAGTATCACACACTTGTGATCTCATCTCACCATTTATCACTATTTCCAACTATAGGATGCTAATAGTCCATAAGTAGCTACTGTCAAATAGGCCTACAGCCAAATATAGGATGCTAATAGTACATAAGTAGCTACTGTCAAATAGGCCAACAGCCAACTATAGGATGCTAATAGTCCATATGTTATTACTGTCAAATAGGCCAACAGCCAACTATAGGATGCTAATAGTCCATAGGTAGCTACTGTCAAGTAGGCCAACAGCCAACTATAGGATGCTAATAGTCCATAAGTAGCTACTGTCAAATAGGCAATCTGCCTACTATAGGATGCTAATAGTCCATAGGTAGCTAGTGTCGAATAGGCCAACAGCCAACTATAGGATGCTAATAGTCCATAAGTAGCTACTGTCAAATAGGCCAACAGCCAACTGTAGGATGCTAATAGTCCATAGCTAGCTACTGTCAAATAGGCTAACAGCCAACTATAGGATGCTAATAGTACATAAGTAGCTACTGTCAAATAGGCTAACAGCCAACTATAGGATGCTAATAGTACATAAGTAGCTACTGTCAAATAGGCCAACAGCCGTCTATAGGATGCTAATAGTCCATAGGTAGCTACTGTCAAATAGGCGTACAGCCAACTATAGGATGCTAATAGTCCATATGTTATTACTGTCAAATAGGCTAACAGCCAACTATAGGATGCTAATAGTCCATAGGTAGCTACTGTCAAATAGGCCAACAGCCGTCTATAGGATGCTAATAGTCCATAGGTAGCTACTGTCAAATAGGCCAACAGCCGTCTATAGGATGCTAATAGTCCATAGGTAGCTACTGTCAAATAGGCTAACAGCCAACTATAGGATGCTAATAGTACATAAGTAGCTACTGTCAAATAGGCCAACAGCCGTCTATAGGATGCTAATAGTTCATAGGTAGCTACTGTCAAATAGGCCAACAGCCGTCTATAGGATGCTAATAGTCCATAGGTAGCTACTGTCAAATAGGCTAACAGCCAACTATAGGATGCTAATAGTACATAAGTAGCTACTGTCAAATAGGCTAACAGCCAACTATAGGATGCTAATAGTACATAAGTAGCTACTGTCAAATAGGCCAACAGCCAACTGTAGGATGCTAATAGTCCATAGGTAGCTACTGTCAAATAGGCCAACAACCAACTATAGGATGCTAATAGTCTATAGGTAGCTACTGTCAAATAGGCCAACAGCCAACTGTAGGATGCTAATAGTCTATAGGTAGCTACTGTCAAATAGGCCAACAGCCAACTGTAGGATGCTAATAGTCTATAGGTAGCTAGTGTCAAATAGGCCAACAGCCAACTATAGGATGCTAATAGTCCATAAGTAGCTACTGTCAAATAGGCTAACAGCCAACTGTAGGATGCTAATAGTCCATAAGTAGCTACTGTCAAATAGGCCAACAGCCAACTATAGGATGCTAATAGTCCATAAGTAGCTACTGTCAAATAGGCCAACAGCCAACTATAGGATGCTAATAGTCCATAAGTAGCTACTGTCAAATAGGCCAACAGCCAACTATAGGATGCTAATAGTCTATAGGTAGCTAGTGTCAAATAGGCCAACAGCCGTCTATAGGATGCTAATAGTCCATAGGTAGCTACTGTCAAATAGGCCAACAGCCGTCTATAGGATGCTAATAGTCCATAGGTAGCTACTGTCAAATAGGCTAACAGCCAACTATAGGATGCTAATAGTCCATATGTTATTACTGTCAAATAGGCCAACAGCCAACAATTTACCTGTAATGTCGAGTACTATTGATAGAAATGTGAGCAGCAAATGATTTTTCATGTTGATCTGCCTTAGAAAATCACTACAAATCACACTGAATCAGACAATGCTTCATATCAGAGACGTGCTCCACCTGATGGCTTTATACCCATCCTCAGTCCTTAACACTTATCTTATTTACAGGAAATCAAAGCTTTTTTTCACAAATTAAACCTGCTTGACAATTATTTTATGGGGAATAATATTGATTATAATGAAAAAAAAAAAAAAAAAGAAAAAGAACATATTTCGTTTAGAATTGAAACTACAGTACTTATGAATTTCGAAATGTTGACTTCCGCCTTTCAGGAGCTAAATACTTTATTCTGTTTTATGAATATTCCTTAATAGAGCTGAAAATCGTTTTGTATATGCATTACGGGGATGCATGTTGTTAACATGTTGTTAGGAGATTCCCCTTAAGGGAAATCAGCTGTTGAGGTCATACTGATAAGGCGTTATCGAAAAATCGTATCTAGAAGCAGACCAAAATGAGGCCCGTTCATACAAACACAAACACACTTGTCAGCCACCGCTCTAAGAGTCGCAATTTTCGCAACAATGTGCTTGTTTGTTTTTTGAGTAGTTTTAAAAATGTGGTGGAGTGAGGACACGCCGATTTTTATGCGCACGCTTAATAGTCAAAACTAATTTATTTGGAATTAATAAATGGTGTATCTAAAAGGGCTCCGTAAGAACTGCAACTAAGACCCTTTGAAAGTTTGCAAAATATTTTTTTGAAAGGTTGTAAAATATTTTTAAAATGAGGCCCACATAAACGGGACGTCCTGGATGTAAGCGTTTCTGCAAAAATAAAGATCAAATTGATTAAAGGTTTAAATAGGACTCCATAATAACTATTATGGCCCGAAAACGTTATTCGTTTTCAGAAATTTCGTTAGTTTTCACTTCTGAATTACAGGCGCCGCACACTGGAGTGAGTGATAGGGTTAGGCGGACATTCAATATTTCCATTTCTACTGGTCCTAGAATATTGATTCTGGTGTCATTTTAAAGCACATCGAATACTCTATTGAACTACCTTATCAGTAATTTTTTAAGCAATTTTGCCAGATGCGATATAACGGTAGGATGAATTTTAAATGTGTACATATAGATTATGTATCGCTTACTTAGCAGAGAATTGTGATTTGTAGACACATAATATCAACATATGTTTTATGATTTTTTATTTTTTTAATAAATTGAAGTTCACAAACGCAATACTAAAATAGTAAACAAAAATATAGAATAAAAATTTAAAAAAAAAAAAAATCGATGTATTTAACTTAATAATGAGAATTTGTAAGCTGGAAGAATATCTAACATTTCTAAATTTCAAATGTTTTTATTTTTTCAATTAGAAGTTATTTTACTTCCGAAGATATTTTTTCTAAGTGATCGCTATCGTTGTTAAGTGTTGGCCTTAAATCTGATATTAAAGGGTCTGAATTAATTAACAAATTATCCAGGATATCTCTGTTGGTAGCCGTCCTAAAAATATTTAGAAAAGAAAAACACGTATTTATCTATTTCTTCGAACGTGAATGGCGGCGTCAATTGCGTAGAGGAGGCGTTTTACACCGTACGTAGTTGGGAAAGGCCAGCGGGAGGTATAATACGTCTTCCGCACCGAAAGTATTAACACTAAAAGTAAAATATTTAATGAATAGGCAAGTTTAGGCAAGATCTGACGACGTTGTAAATAAGACAATATACTCCTATAAGCATGGAGAGTGGTATTTTTTCAAGCAAATACAAGCGATTTGCGAAGTCAATTAAATAAAACTATTTTCGGCTCGATGTAAAAAAAAAAAAATTAGAGAATTTTAAAAACCTTTTGTGCCAGTTTTTGATTTTTTTATAACACCCTTAATGTGTACTGGAAGCAACAATAATTTATAAAATGAAATAAGAGTTCACGACGAATTTAATAAGCCAAGGCTTTTTTTAACATAGCAATTATAACGACGATTTCGAGAAAAAAATCAAGCTACAGACAGAGTTTACAATTTTTATATATATATACTGGCGGACCCAACAAACGTTGTCCTGCATGATATTTCAACCGATTAGGATATTAATTTTAATAATATTATGTTTAAAACAAAAGCTACTTTATTATATCTCGATTATACTTTGTTATACGACAAAAGTGAATATAACAAAATTTATTCTAAATAACAAAATAAACCACTTTTGTTATGTGCATACTTGCCGAAAATCCAATAGGAAACGAAATATCGCTATTTTTAATTTTAGGCCTTGCTTACAACCCCCTCTCCTGCTTTATCTGCCGGGCTGATTTGTGAATCTAAACCACCAAGAGCGTCACCCAAACGCATACAAAAAAATTCATTAAAATCAGTTCAGCCGATTAGGAGTTCAGTGACATATATCTAATAAATATTAGTTTTCGCCCTTCAGTAAACCCCCAATCCCGTTAGAACCTAAAAAAATTAATATAGCTTATAATCGAGGAAGAATTAATGCTAATTCACATACCGAGTTTTGTTTGAGCTCTGTTCAATCGTTGGTGCCCAATAAAATTGTTAGCTCCCACTTTACTTATTTAGTGTATATCTCGTTTATACTTTGTTATACGACAAAAGTGAATATAACTAAAGTTACTCTAAATAACAAAATAAACAACTTTTATTCTATGCATATTTGCCGAAAAACCAATATGAAACGGCTTGGTATGCATGTTTTAGCAGATTTCCCTTAAGGGAAATCAGCTATTGAGGTTGTACTCATGACGCGATTTTCGAAATTTTTCTTCAAATGTACATCGATCCTACCCAGGAGA